>CM063503.1:62636229-62693729 GCA_032207245.1 Pardosa pseudoannulata
AAAATTTTCAGCTACATTATTAGCTCTATTTTAAAACTAAAAGTAACCTCCACAATGTTTAAAAAATAATAATAATAAATATAAAATTAAAGATTAAAAAATGACAATTTTAAGAGGTTGCTGAAAATAAATTTTACAATACAATATAATTTGATTTCTCAGTTTTTTTTGTTACTATGCTAAAGTGTGTCTATTTTAAAGGTGGTAAAACAAATCCACTCAGAAAATATTTATAACTTTATTATTAAATGGAATTTTATTTGCTGTCCTGTTTATAGGACAGCGGTCCAATATGGGTTAAAACATAATAATTGTATGCATAATTAAAATAATAGATCAACTGTTGACTGTTTTCAATTTTTTCTAAGAACACATTGATAAATTGTTCGTAATCATAATCAAACTATCATAACGATTTAAAATTTTAATCTTTTCTTTTAAAGTTAAATCATTTCGCTTTCTGGCTTCCATATGGACAAGATGCTTGTAAGCGAGCAGGGCTTATGAACACGTTCCTTCTCAGTTCCAGTAAGAATGTGTTGTCTCTTCTGCTTTTCTGACAACCACTGACTACCAGCAGGGTGTGCGTATTTCTGAAAAATTTCAGGAACGTGTAATACCCCACTCCTTTGTTCATTCCCCATTTCCCTAGGTGGAAGAGGGAGAATTTTCAAAAATTCAAACAACAGCGAAGGAAAAGAAAGGATGGGTTCCTTCTGAATACATTGTGAATATTCCTTTTCCAGTTAAAATGAGGTTCGAAAACTGATAACATTAACCGATGTAATAATCACATAAAGCGATAATTTTAATTTCACATAAAAATGAATAGAGAAAATCGGGACCAAGGGATTTCGATAACAATAAGTGATTGATAACATTAAACGCGATCACATTAAGCGGAGTCTACTGTATTTACCTTAGTGACAAAATCACATTTTTTAAGTAGGTCCCCAGTGTATCTTTAATTTGCGAAAGTATTACTTCCATTATATTTTTAAAATTAGTTTTTCTTACAGTTTTTGTCAAAGGGAAAATTAAATTCATATCCATACCCTGTCACGTATAATTTTCGACCTCCAAAAACGTTCCGAAAATGGATGTATTGTACATTTCTGCCAGTGCTTTCCCCCATGGAGTTTTGAGGTAGGAGGATCAGGTCGATTGTTTGGGAACTGCACCCTTCTTCGACTGACATTTATTGAGGGATGCACCCCTACTACCTGAGGCACAAAGACGCTGATAACTTCTCATGGCTTTGTCAATCTCTATTTCGAAGTATTTCCGGTAACACATGTATCTCTAATTGCAACACTTAAATATCTTGGATGACTTTCGGAAAAGAATATAAATAATTCTCTTAAAAAATATTTTTATTCGTAGTTTTAGAATCCATTATTTCTTATGGAATGATCTTCGAGACTTGATGATCTTCATGTGTATTAAAAATTAACAATCTATAAAGTCTATTTATATATCTATTTATAACCGAAAGTAAAGGGACAGTAACGGGGTTGGGTTTCCCACATTCCAATCTAGTCGACAAAGGTGAAGTAAAAAATCATAGAACACTTTGGTCACTGACACAATAAAACTTTAGAGTATTTTTTGGAGACATTTTTTTCCTCGGTGTGTTCCACTCGGAGGGTTAATTTGTGAAAAAAGTTTAAACAAAACCCGTTTAAAAAACCCGTTAAAATAAAGTTTAATTTATATGATTTCAAAAAAATTAATATTTTTTTTTTTACCAATTTTGCCTACGATTGGTATTTATCACTGAGTGAGAAATAATTTTGCGGGTGTGTTTTCATTTTAACTTAAAATGTATGTCGATATATGTAGAATAATTTTTGAAAAATAATTTTATAATAAAATTCACCGGTTTATGTGAAATTAAAAGCTAATGGAAAGAAAGAAAGAAATGGGATAAAATATAACATATCGCATCCATTATTTTTCCCCACTTCAAGGTCTAAGGAAATCTTGGAAACATTTATTATAGACATTCATCATTGCTTCATTTTCCCAACGCATCATTATATTTTTTTGCCTATTTACACTTTGATAGGTTTGATTTGCAGTTTAGATTGGAGCCACAGGAAAATCTGCTTTGAGCTAACGTTTGCCATAGATATTAGAAGTCAAATACCTAACGGGGTATTGCAGATCTCAGTTCTTTGTTTTCTATTTCTTTCCATTCGCCATTCGGAGTCGGCTTTAGGTAGTAGGTCGCGGTTTCACAATCGTGTAGCAAGAAGTTAGACAGTAGTACTCCAAGCAAGACCTGCGATGTTTAATTTGTGAAAAAAGTTTAAACAAAACCCGTTTAAAAAACCCGTTAAAATAAAGTTTGATTTATATGATTTAAAAAAAATTAATATTTTTTTTTTACCAATTTTGCCTACGATTGGTATTTATCACTGAGTGAGAAATAATTTTGCTGGTGTGTTTTCAATTTAACTTAAAATGTATGTCGATATATGTAGAATAATTTTTGAAAAATAATTTTATAATTTTATAATGAAATTCACTGGTTTATGTGAAATTAAAAGCTACTTAGAGCTAACGTTTGCCATAGATATTAGAAGTCAAATACCTAACGGGGTATTGCAGATCTCAGTTCTTTGTTTTCTATTTCTCTTGTCAGCTGTTCTTTTGATTTTCTTTTGTACCATCTTGCTCGTTCACTGGACTTAAATAACTGCTATTTTATATGATGTCAATTACAAACATCAGATCCGAGTGTAAATTTAGATCGTATAGAGATGCTCTAACAATTTCTCTTTTTAAAACATTTTATTTATAGGTTCTGTTTTGTATGATAAACTTTTTCTTATAATGTATATGAGATTACTGAAACAAAATCTAGAAAAATTATAAATTTCAAAGGAAAAGAGAAAGAAGCATATATTTTAAAAATCATAAAAGATAGTGTTATACGAGGGAAAATTTGCAAGAATTGCTTTTCATATCTTACAAAACTTCCTACGACAAACAAAAAATTTATAACTTAAAATAAATATTTTACTGCTAAATAAGAAAGTAGTGTATGCAATAACTTATGAGAACAAAAATTACAAAACTTCACCTATCGTAACTAAACAGCGACATATATTGTATAATAAGTTTCTTTTGTGTGATATTATATGTATACTTAAATTACACATTTCATCAAGATTTAAAGCATATCTATCTAGAAGAAGAAACTGATGCAATAGATATGAAACAAACTTAGATTCTTAGAGAGCACAAATATATTTAAAAATGGGTTAATTGGGGAAAGCTTTTGGTATAGAATGCTACTGCTTACAAGTTGAATAATTTTGAAGCGTGACTGACCAAGCATAATCGCTTTGTTGTCAAAATGATGAATGTCACAATGTAACAACTGCAAAATAACTGTAAACTAAAAAGAAAAGAAATACTTGTTTGCTTTTCCTGTAAACTAAATAGCTACAGTGTAACTCATAAACCTGGAAAGGCAGCATTTTAGTTCAGTTAATCATTCTTTCCATTTTACGGAATGTGTAGCTAGATCAGCAGTGGACACGCATGAGGTCAAAAAGACCCAGATTTCGTTTTATATACCTTAGTAAAGAGTCACACTACATTTACGTAGTAATAAGTACATAAATTCATCGTTAATTTAATTAAAATTGTACAAGTCTTAAGTGTTATTAAAATGCACAAAAAATATATCATATTTAAAAGTAAGAATTTCATAAAATAATTGTTTCAAAACTTTATTCGTTAGAATATAATAAAAGTTTGGATAAAATGTAGAGTATTTAACCAAGACCTTCGGTCAAATATTTGAAATTTGGTGCACAATTTGTTAAAATCGTCCGCAGAATTTCTGTAAGACAATGATTAGTCAACTACGAACTATATTTTGATTTTATGAAATTCATCATGGAATATAAAGATTTACATCTATACCCAAGAATAAAGTCATTATCACATCGAACTTAAACTGACTACTTTGTTAATTGTTGCTATTCTGTAACACTGCAATTAACACTATTTGTTCAAATAATCCTTATCAAATGGCTCTACTAAGTATGCTTTCTATATCAAATTCTCCTTTATCGTTTGATTAAATTGCACATGATTATGCTGCATGGTAATGTGTCAACTACGAACGGTATTACGATTTTATGATATTCATTATGGAATATAAGGATTCACACCTATACATAAAAAATAATGGCTTTTCAACCCCAAACTTGAATTGATTGTTTTGTTAATTGATATTATCTTACAACACTGCAATTAACACAATTTGTTCAGAGAATCCCTATCAAATGGCGATACTAAGTTTACTTTGTCAGTTTCTTTTATTGCTTAACAAAAATGCACCTTACTATAAAACGAACTTTGGATGTAGAAGTTTAATAAAAGGAGGCTTGAGATGACCTAGTTGTTAGCATACTGGGCTAAAATCCTGGGGTACCGGGTTTCAACTTCACAGGTTCGCCGAGCATGCCTCTATATTTTCAGATAATGTAACGGTCAAATCTGTGGGTCTGGATGTCCTCTTGCAGGGAGGTTTTTATGTGAGAGAGAGGTACGGAGTCAGGATTAAAAGTCCAACCCCTGAGAATGATTAAAGTTGAGGGGATTATACAGCTTCAACTTCACAGATTCACTGAGCATGTCTGTATATAATCAGAGAATGTGCACGTCAAATCTTTCGGTCTGGATGTCTTCTGGATGAATTTTATGCACAATAATTGTAAATATTTTTAAAATAAAAGTAACTTTTCTTTTTTTTCAAGGTGAGCACAAAACACAGAGAAAAAATACCTTGATATTTCCCTAATGATTTTCCCTCAAATCCCCGTCAAATCTCGCTCCCCATTGAATTTTCCCAAAATTCCCTGACAAATTGCACTCGCGCGACAGTTTAAAATAAATTTGCTAATTTTGTTCTTTTCCATATTGGTTAGGTTCGTCATTTTTTTGCATTTATATAAGTCAAAAGTTTAATTTTGGGTATATGATAGTACGATTTTTCTATTTTGATATACATAAGGATTTCACTACTCTTTCCACTAGAGTAGTCAAATTCCCATAAGGCCTTGACTACTCTAACTGAATGAGTAATTAACTTATAGTGTTATACTTTTTTATTTGTATAACTTTTATATACTGTTAGTTTTTATACATTGTTGTACTTTTTACTTATGTTTTCATTGCCAAATATTTTTGGTAAGAACATACACTTTTTGACAATAAGTTTTTATTTTATGTTTTAAATTATTTTAATTAGTTTTTACATTCTTGATATGATGTATTGTAACATTAGAAGAAATATTTCTTGATTCGTTGTTGATGAAATAAAAAATGTTAAACATTTGCAGAAAAAAAAGAATAATAGCGAAGTATCAATGTTTCTTTTGCAAAATGTAAAAAATAATGCTTTAAAAGCAGAATGAACAAGTTTATCATTGTGAAAACATACTTATTTTATAACTAACTTTCATTTTATATACAATCAAGTTAAGTAGTTAATCAATATGAAAAATATAGAACTGTTAGATATGCACGATAAATATTCATATGTCTATAAAATGTTTCTAAAAAGTAAAAGTCAAGATTTTGTTGATAAAAAAACTAAAAGTGGTTTTTCAGATGCCACTTTTAGTTTTTGATCTAAACACTGTTTTAGTCTTTCGCTAATTCATATAAACACTCCTTCTAAAAAGTTAAAAACCAGTTAAAACTAACTTATCAAAACCATTTATTTGCATCACTGCCCAGAATCATTGCTATAATTATCATTTTGCAGTCAAAGTTACTTAATCATGAAAAAGTTATATGTCATATTATTGCGATATCATCGTAGAAAATCAGCAGGTTATTAGTTCATGTGAAATATATTACCATACATCTGGATTCTTCAACCTGAGTTCCAGAACATTTCTGGAGGGTTCTTCGAACAATGACCATTGAACTGTAAAATTATTCCTAATACATAAATATCTTATTACTGCTGAATGTAAAGGGATATAGAGTAATTTTCAATTCAGAACCATTCAGAAATTTTCGGAACACAAGGCTATACGTAAACCCGTCTGAGAACTCTGCCACACATACTACAAACTGCGTCATTTTTATTTTATTTTGTTGCATTAAAAAATAAATATATTTATATTTTATATTTCCAGTTTGGGATAAAATTAAAAATCACATTATTAACTCCATGATGAGAATGGCAAATTTTGTAGATTTTACTTCCAGAGTCATTCAGAAATTTTTGGAACCCAAGACTGTCCGTAAACCTGAGTCTGAGAACCCTGCCACACATACTACAAGCTGCGCCACTAAGCATATTTTTATTTTATTTTATTGCATTAAAAATATAAAATTTCCAGTTTGGGATAAAATTAAAAATCACATTATTAACTCCATGATGAGAGTGACAAATTTTGTGTATTTTACTTCCAGAGCCATTCAGAAATTTTTGGAACCCAATGCTGTACGTAAACCCGTCTGAGAACTCTGCCGCACATACTACAAACTGCGCCATTGAGCATATTTTAATTTTATTTTATTACATTAAAAATATAAAATTTCCAGTTTGGGATAAAATTAAAAATCACATTATTAATTCCATGATGAGAGTGACAAATTTTGTATATTTTACTTCCAGAGCCATTCAGAAATTTATGGAACCCAAGGTTGTACGTAAACCTGAGTCTGAGAACTTTGCCACACATACTACAAACTGCGCCATTGAGCATATTTTTATTTTATTTTATTGCATTAAAAATATAAAATTTCCAGTTTGGGATAAAATTAAATATCACATTATTAATACTATGATGACAATGGCACATTTTGTATATTTTGCTTCCAGAGCCATTCAGAAATTTTTGGAAGCCAAGGCTGTACGTAAACCTGAGTCTGAGAACCCTGCCACACATACTACAAGCTGCGCCACTAAGCATATTTTCATTTTATTTTATTGCATTAAAAATATAAAATTTCCAGTTTGGGATAAAATTAAAAATCACATTATTAACTCCATGATGAGAGTGACAAATTTTGTATATTTTACTTCTAGAGCCATTCAGAAATTTTTGGAACCCAAGGCTGTACGTAAACCTGAGTCTGAGAACCCTGCCACACATACTACAAGCTGCGCCATTGAGCATATTTTTATTTTATTTTATTGCATTAAAAATATAAAATTACCAGTTTGGGATAAAATTAAAAATCACATTATTAACGCTATGATGACAGTGACACATTTGTATATTTTGCTTCCTGAACCATTCAGAAATTTTTGGAATACAAGGGTATACATAGAACTATACCCTTGTTAGAGAACCCTGCCACACATATTATAAAGTGTTACATTTAGAATAATTTTATTTCCTTTTACTACTTTAAGTATATAAACTTTTGAATTGGTAGTAAAATCTAAATTAGACAGTGACAATTTTTCTGTATTCCCTCTCCCCTTAATTTTATATGAAATAATTTGCTAATTTTTAAAAAGCTCCTTGCTACGTAATTTTTTATAGAATCCTACACATTATACATCTGACATTCCTAAAACACATTAGAAGAAATCTGAGTATCCGTTTTATGTCTTGACTTTATTTAGATGATCAAAACTCAATTTATGTTTAGAAAGTCCAAATTTTTCGTGAAAATTCTACGTAAGGACTTATAAATATGTTCTATCCATTATCTGTTCAATCTAACAACAAAAAAAAAAAGCCAAAAATTGTTCAAAATACATTTTTAAGAAATAGAAAGACTGAAATAGAAAAAAATGAAAACTAATGCATAAGAAACATTATAAAAATTTCAAAAAATTTGTTTGTTTAAAAAAATGATCTAATTTGTAATAAAATTTTTAAATGTGACTTATTTAGTTATACATGAATGTATATATGTACAAGGTTCGATAACTCATAACTTAATAATTTTCAAAACACTTAGTTTTGGGAAATACCCTAGTGCACTGTCCCCTTAAAGAAACAATAGCCAGCTGATAATAAGGCTATTATGAGCTAGAGGTCTGTTAAATCGATTTCCAACAATTATCATGAATGTTTAAGCCTCTTGAGATCAGCTTTGAGTAGAAGCACCAGTCTAATTAGCCTTCATGAAGTGTATGATTGATAGAAAAGCTTTCAAACAACCAACTAAAAAGGACAAAATACAAATAGAAAGAATAAAAAATTCGAATAAAAACTATCCAGTAGATATATACACAATCAAGTAAGTCAAATTAATTTTTCCTGAAGAGAACAAATTTAGCTTGGAGAAATATTAAAAGCTGTTAACTAAAAATAATTAGATTCATAAAATTTTGTTACGCTAATGTGACTCTACAGAAAAAATGCAATTATATGCTGCACTTATGCATGAAATTACAGGTTTTATGCAATTGTAAATTCCCACGTACACAAATAAAAACAAATCTGTCAAAATTCCTTCCATTAGCATGAGGCATAAAAAGAGGGTTATGATATCTAAATAAATGAAATCAAGGGAAATATTTTTCATGAAATTCAACTAATGACAGTTTCTTCTTGAATATAAGATGCGTTTACTTTTAGCCTAAATTTATAACTGCCACTCTTTTCAGTGTCATTAAGGGATTTCAGGATTATTAAATCTTAAAAAGTTTCGATATAAAAAAAAACTTCTATATAAATTTAAAACATTTATGCACATTTTGATACCATTGCTTTTATCATATCTAAAACTAATCGTTAACAATATCGATAACAATACTAATTAAAGCAATCGATTAACATAATCTATAACAATTTAAATTACTTGTATTAGTCTGCATTTATAACTGTCACTCTTTTCAGTGTCATAAAGGGATTCAGGATTATAAAATCTTAAAAAGTTTCGATATAAAAAAACTTCTTTATAAATTTCAGACGATTATGCACATTGTGATACCATTGCTTTTTATCATATCTAAAATTAATCGATAATAATTTAAACTATTTGTATTAGTCTACATTTATAACTACCACTCTTTTCAGTGTCATAAAGGGATATTAGGATTATTAAATCTTAAAGTTTCGATATAAAAAGAAGCTTCTATATAAATTTCAAACATTTATTCACATATTGACACCATTTCTTTTATCATATCTAAAATTAATCGATAACAATATCGATAACAATATTAATTAAAGTAACCGATAACATAATCTATAACAACTTAAACTATTTGTATTACCCTATACGCGCGTTCATATATTAAAATGTTTTTTTTATTCTCAGATTTTATACTTATATTGTGCACGTGATATCTTACAAATCCTCCTTAATATCTTCACAAACTTTCATTTGGGTAAAAACATATACTCTAATAATACTTATATACATAGAGGCTATATAGTTAAGTCCTCAAACCACCATTTTCTTCACAAGCGTTAGTATCATTGCATATGTATTAAATTTTTAAAAATTAAAATTAGGTTTAATGTATGAAAAATTTACTAAATAGAAAATTTATATCAGCATATAAGAAGTAAATATACCTGTTGAAATGATTAATATTTTTTATTATTTATATTTTTGCTTCGTAGATTGAATTCCTTTCACATAATTATGAAGATATTGGTATCTTAAATTTTCAGACAGAATAGATTGAAAACAAAAACATGTAGTTTTGAATTTAGATTGCCTTCTTAATACAACACTATCCTAAAAGAACTATTTTAGCTAATCGTGTCGTTAATCTTGTATTTTAGCTAATGTGAAAAAGAATCGCTTGCAGATACTCTCTCCGAAATTTATGTAGTGTAAATCTGTGTTAACACACTTTCAGCGATAGCTAATGCTTGCTGTTTTATAGTATTTTGCATCCTACTTTATCTACACTCTACCAGAAATAGTAAAAAGTGCCAAAATCACAGTTAGAGGAAATGGAAATTTTTTCGAGTTCCAGTACCTTCTGTTTGTATATGCAGTACCTGTATAATTTTTTATTTTTAACAAACAATAAGGAAAGCGTAGTTATAGAATAGAATATTTATAAAACAAAATGCCACAACAATGAATAACTCTTAGTAATAACTGTAATGAGTGGAATGACAACTCATTGCTAATTTTGTAAACGATGTTTTACGCTCTCTAGCGGATTGTTGAGTGATTGATCAGATTTATATTTCACCAAACCAGCATAGAATTATTTCAAGACATAAAAATAATATTTTTGCGATTATTATCTATTTGTATTGATGTTTAAATTTTTTGGAGCGTCAGGAAAAATTTCTGGCATTCCTAACTTGGCAAGCGTGCTATGTAATTGGCATCTCTGTACTATACTATCTCATATTACACATCTAATTTGCTTGGTAAGACGTAAACAGGTCTACTTTCACTGATGAAATATCTTTTTTCTATTAATGAAGATTCACGGAGAAGATAATAAGAAAATTTTCCGGCTAGAAAGAAGTAAATGATAATAGTGTGTAATATGAAGCGCTTACGGGAAAAAGAAGCGATCTTATCTACGTGAATTATTTTATTTTGTAATACTTATTTTTATTAATGCTTAAAATTTTTTGGAGTGCCAGGAAAATTTTCTGGCTTTTCAAACTTGGTACGCGTGCTATTGCCATCCTAGTAATATAATATACACCTAATCTGCTTGGTAAGATACAAACGCGTCTGTTTTCCCTCTAATAAAAAAATCTGCTTCTTTCCGTTGATGAAGAAGCATGGCAAAAATAATAACATAATTTTCCAGTCAGAAAGAAATTAATGATAATCTTGCGTAATATGAAGATCTGAGGAAGAAAAGAAGTGATTTTATAGGAGTCATCGCTTATTATTCATTTTTATTAATGTTTAAAATTTTTTGGAGTGCCAATAAAATTTTGGGGTGTTCCAAATTTGTCTCGTATATGTAATTACCATTCCTATACTGTATTATCCCATACTATATTACCCATCTAATTTGCTTGTTAAGAGATAAACACGTCTACTTTTACTCATATAAAACTTCCTTTTTTTTTGTTGATGAAGATTCATGGCAAAGATAATGAGATAATTTCCGGCCAGGAAAAAAAAAACATGATAATTGTGTGTAATATGAAGATCTGCAAGGAAAAAGAAACGATTTTAACAGAATGGATCGTTTTTATAATTATTTATTATTATTAATTTTTAAATTTCTTTGGAATACCAATAAAATTTTGGGGCGTTCCTAATTTGGCATGCATATCTAATTATTATTCCTATACTATACAATCCCATACTATATTACACATCTAATTTGCTTGTTAAGACATAAACAAGTCTACTTTTACTCATATAAAACTTCTTTTTTATTTCGTTGATGGAGATTCATGGCAAAGATAATGAAATAGTTTCTGGTCTGGTAAAAAAAACATGATAATTATGTGTAATATGAAGATTTAAAAAAAAAAGAAACTATTTAATCAGAATGGACCGTTTTTATAATTATTTATTATTATTAATTTTTTAACTTTTTTGGAGTGCCATTAAAATTTTGTGACGCTTCAAATTTGGCTCACATATGTAATTATTATTTCTATACTATACTATCCCATACTATAATACACATCTAATTTACTTGTTAAGACATAAACACGTCTACTTTTACCCATATAAAATTTCTTGATGATTGATGATGAAATGAAGATTCACGACAAATATATTGATATAATTTCCGGCCAGGAAGAAGTATATGATACTTTTGTGTAATATGAAGATCTGATAGGAAAAAGAAGCGATTTTAACAGAATGGATCGCTTTTATAATTATTTATTATTATTAAAGTTTTTTAGTGCCATTAAATTTTGTGTCTTCCAAATTTGGCTCACATGTAATTATTATTCTTGTACTTACTATCCCATACTATAATACACATCTAATTGCTTGTTAAGACATAAACACGTCTACTTTTACCATATAAAATTTCTTTGATTTATGAAATGAATTACTGTCACGACAAATTATTTTTACTTTTCCGCCAGGAAGATTACATGATACTTTCTCGTGAATCTTCATCAACTCAAACAATAAGCTTTTTGCCATTACAAGGAAAACAGAAGCAGAATGACGAGAAAGGAACTCAGATTTAGTGGAAAGCATCAACCAATTAATATTGGACTTTTTTTTGGTTGAAATCTTCATGCGAAGACCGTTCACCTTAGATGATTGTATTCAGGAAGTAGGTTTCGAAGAGAAACAGCGTTCCCGCTCAACCGTGATCGAATTCATTTGACCTGAAAGTGGAAATTCGTGGTCATTTGTTTCAAGTGAATGGATCTTTATTCTGACAATGAAACAAATCTTGATGAAAGAAGAGACAGTAGCGTTTTTCCAGATATAGTTTATGTACTTTTTTTCACCGATTACCTTATTTTCTAAACATTAGACAGGCCGTAGAACTTTAAATAAAAGTACATAAAGTGATTTTTTTTAGTGTAAGTCATAATACTTAGAAAAAGGTAAATTAAGGCAACGAGCGTATAAATCACAAGCATAAAGTTGGAATGATAGACATTAGGGAAAGACTTTGCGCTTCTGTTGGATACTGAGAAGTTTTGTTTTATTTGTATTTTATGGAGAAGAACGTTACTTATACTTCTCTAGTTGTCTTCATTACCAATTAATTTGGTTAAAATGACGAATCTCACATTTTTACTCTTCTTAACAAAATATAATTACTAAACCATGCCCCCCCTCATATCTCTCTTTATACATACATGTGTGTCTGTATATAATATTAATTTACACAAAAACTTCTATGAATAAATGAACTTTTAATTATTAAATTTCTGAATGATCCTTTTAATAAAGCAAAATTAAGAGAATTTTCGGATAACTGATATCAGCCAACAATCTTGAGTATCGATAAATTTGCAAACGAGAATGATTTTATCTGGCATGATTTTCAACGGCATTCACCATGTTCGAATAAGTACAGCTACCATTTTTTAGCAAAGTGTATTATTTCATTTGACAATGAGATCAGGGGGGATGAATAATAATATCTTAGCGATCCCCATCTGCAATAAAGCTATGAACCAGAGGGAATACTGAACATTAAGAACTATTAAAGAAAAGGAAATATATACAAAGCTGTTCATAATTCCCTCCGGTGTTTTAAAACGTTACAGTTAAAAAACAAGACAAATGTAGTAAAAAGTAACCTTGCTTTAAATACAGAAACACTTCAAGCTTCTTTTTTATAAAAGCAGATGGACCTATATGCCAAGTCTTTAATTCTACTTTTTTATACTACTGATCACAGGATTTAACATCGTATGATTTTTCTTAAGGGATATGTAAAAGACCTTGTTATATATATATATATATATATATATATATATATATATATATATATATATATATATATATATATATATATATATATATATATATATGTATATATATATATATATATATATATATATATATATATATATATATATATATATATATATATATATATATATATATATATATATATATATATATATATATAAATATATATATGTATATATATGTATATATATATATAATATATATATATATATATGTATATATATATATATATATATATATATATATATATATATATATATTATATATATATATATATATATATATATATATATATATATATATATATATATATATATATATATATATACACAGGCCGCATCTGGGCTATTAGTTGCCTGCATGCTAACTTATGTTTGGCTACTTCCTATCAAAGCTTATACCTAGCAGATATTCTATCGAACGCCCTAGAAATTTGGTCGTCTCTGCGTATGCACGTACTGCACACCTGTAAGTCCCGGCTCTCTCTCTCTCTCTCTCTCTCTCTCTCTATATAAATATATATATGTATATATATGTATATATATATATATATATATATATATATATATATATATATATATAATTCACGATATAGAAGTAACATATTTAAGGGCTTCAAGGCTAAATTTCAACATTTGTGAGCAGCTGTAAATAACATAAAAGTTGTACATATAACTAGAATATTTTTTAAATTTTCTACCGAGAATTATAGAGGGATAAGAGAAATAAGAGAAAGGTGAATAAATATACCGCTGCCTAAGCAAAAATTACGGTGCCATAATTGCGTGTATCATTACATCCCAGATTATGATTGGAGATGGTAATTACTAAACAGATTATCGCTTAATTTATCTAATTCTATTAAGGAAAAATATAAGAAACATTTGGAGCAAGTTTCATACTTCCGCTAGCTGAGTGTCTGAAACATGTTTCATGTCATAAATGCATTTACTTTCATTCATTTGTTACAATTTTGAAAACTATGGATACAATACTCAACCTTTCTGTTGCGGGAAGGGAAGTACAGCGGTAACGCACTCAGCGTTGCGTGTTGGTTGAAATTACTTCTATACAATATATTTCACTGTTCTTTTCTTACTACCAATAGACTCTTTTATCCTGATCCTTTGCTGATGGCGATTATCTAGACAGGTGTTATGTAAGGTTCCTTTAATTCATTGTCTTGGTTTGGTTTTCCTTTTGCCTCTGTTACTCATGCATATTGTTACGGAGGTTTGCTTATGGGTAGAAAATTGATAAATTTTCTGTAATCTAGTTTTATTCAGCGTTCAACACATAATGTTTTAGACAAACATGTTTGTGGAAATATAAAGTTTATTATAAAATGCAGGGCTATTTAAAACGAATTATCCAATTTCAAAATTCCCTATTCTCGAAAATCAAAGACAGAATGATGAGTAATGTATAAATACAAAGAAAAAATATGATTATATATATATATATATATATATATATATATATATATATATATATATATATATATATATATATATATATATATATATATATATATATATATGTAATGAGACTGACTTCTCGATGGGGTGTTGCAGAGTCATGGCCATAAAAAGGATACCGTTTCAGCTATAGACCTTGATTAAGACAACTTTGAAGGACGGGTTCCCACTTCATCATAGGGACAAACTGAAGGGTCAGCTAGCATAAAGTTCTATTTACAAGACCATTAACACCTGGGTCAACATCTGTGGGAAAATATCTCTAGGAAAATCTGTCTCCGCTAGCGTGTATCTCCTTTTTATTTGGAAATTTCCTAAATTGTCCGCTAGGGCCATGTAGGTTTATAATTGGCCAGGCCCCTTCTCTGAGGGCGTAACCTGTAGCCCCAGTGGTCAATTTATGTTAGGGGTTAAAAAGGGGAATGTAAAATGACGCGGGAATTTTTGGCCACTTCAGTTTTTTCATTAAAGTATTCAGTTAAGGTGGAAAAATCGCTGAGCTTCATCCCAACAAAATCTTCGAATGCTACAACTTTTTCGACTTGGAAGTGTTCAATAAATATTTTCTTTATATCTTCCCATTTATCAACTTCTAAACAGTTATTGATGTAAAATGCTGCCGTTTCTGCTCCTAGAAAGTCTGGAAAAAGTCGGAGTTTGTCGGTTTCCTGCAGGTTTTTTTCGTGGCATTTTCTTTCGAAATATTGGATCCATTTTTTAAATTCTACCTGTCCCTTACTCTCAAATTTAGGGCAGATGATGTTACCGGAATCAGAATTCATTTTCTTTTCTTTTGATCTCGTTATCATCAGCTCTTTTCTTCATGCAGTCATTTCAGGGGGTCAGTGGTTATCTCTCGCTCATCTTTAATGGTTGCAGGTGACATCGATCTTTATCTCCACGGGTGCCTAAGAGGGACTCTGGTCATTGTTCATTTGGGTTTCCTCCGCTTCATTCTCTGGCGACTTCTGTAATGAGACTGACTTCTCGATGGGGTGTTGCAGTCATGGCCATAAAAATGATACCGTTTCAGCTATAGACCTTTATTAAGACAACTTTGAAGGACGGGTTCCACTTCATCATAGGGACAAACTGAAGGGTCAGCTAGCATAAAGTTCTATTTACAAGACCATTAACACCTGGGTCAACATCTGTGGGAAAATATCTCTAAGAAAATCTGTCTCCGTTAGCGTGTATCTCCTTTTTATTTGGAAATTTCCTAAATTGTCCGTTAGGGTATTAGGTTTATAACCAGGCCCTTTGAGGGCGTAACCTGTAGCCCAGTGGTCAATTTAGGTTAGGGGTTAAAAAGGGGAATGGAAAATGACGCGGGAATTTTTACCCTTGATTTAAGTTTTGAAAACCCTGAATTTTCCTTACACACACACACACACACAAACACAAAATATATATATATATAATATAATATATATATATATATATATATATATAATATATATATATATATTTATATGGGTAAATAGGGTTATACAATAAAGTTTAATATTGTGATTAATAGATGACAATCATGCGTTTTTCATGAACAGGGCCAGTTCAAGACAGTAGACAAGGTAAGCCTTCCTCGGCAAAATTCTGGAGCGGCAAAACTTCCGAGTTTTAAACAGATAATTCACATTTTTTTAAAATTCATTCCTTCTTTTAAAATTGGACCAAATTTTAACATTAATTTAATAATTTTACTACCGCTGCTCATAGCTGTTGCCACCAGCTGAAGAATTTTTTTTCTAAATAAAAAAAAAGCCAGATCAACTCAACATTGTCTTAATGGATTAGTAGTATTGACTATTGAACATGAATTAGTAATTCGCGAAATTTGTATAAAAGAAACTTTGAATGCAGGGCTATTTAAAATGAACTATCCAATTTCAGAATTCCCTATTCTCGAAAATCAAAGAAACAGAATGAGGAATAATGGATGAATACAAAGAAAAAAATATGATTATGTATAATTATGGTTAAATATGGTTAAATAATAAAGTTTAATATTGTGATCAATAGATGACAATCATGCGTTTCTCATGAACAGGGCCAGTTTTAGATGGTAGAGAAGGTAAGCCTTCTGTGACAAAATTTAGGAGCGGCAAAACCGCCCAGTTTTAAACATATAATTGACATTTTAGAATTCATTACTTCCCTTAAAATTGGGCAAAATTTTAACATTTGTTTAAGAATTTTACTAGCGCTGCTCATAGCTGTTGCCACCAGCTGAAGAATTTTTTTTCTAAATTAAAAAAATGCCAGGTCAACTCCGCATTGTCTTAATGGATTAGCAGTGTTGCCTATTGAACATGAATTGAGTAATTAATCATTCGCGAAACTGTATAAAAGAAACTTTGAAAGAGGTTGTTTTAATTTAGGTGTAGTCTACATATTATCATACTCGTTTTTTTATTGTTTTAAAAGTAAACTTAAATTAACTCTATAAAAATCAGGCACTAGTTTTATTTTGAAAGTTTGTATTCAAGCTCATTCAAAATTAATATTTTACTTTTTAATAAAACATTTTCCTTTATATCTGCATAAGTGTTATTGATTAAATATATATCATTTAACGGTTGACATATTCTATGTATGTTCTTTCTAGTTTGTGGAGGCCTCTTTTTTGAGTTTTGCCTATACCGATAAAAATTATAGGGCTAGCCCTGTCTCGAAACTAGTTCAGGAAGGCTATTTTAGAAGTTATTCAGTGGCAGCAGTGATAATGAACCAGAAAGGCTTTTTGTGCTGTCATTTGCGCAATGTAAATCTGTAATCACTGTTCAGAGTGAATTTCGTAACAATCACCGACTTAATTCCCCATCTCTCTAACTTCGTTTTCCAACAAGACGGGGAACCTTGTAATTTGACTACAGAAGTTCATCGTTTCCGTAGGATGAATGGGTATTTGCTATATTAAATACCTCTTGCTCAAAATAAAATTCCCTGTAGCAAGCTTCCATTTAAGGAATTCTTAAAAAAAAAAAAACTATACCTGATAGAACAGCAAATTCACTAGGTTACTACATCTTCCTTTTTTGAATTTATGTGTGCTATATGTTCTTATTTGCGTCTTTAAAATATTATGCCAAAATTTCGCACAAATAATTCACTATTTTTCTCCATTTTTTTAAAAATATAAAAGATAGCATTCTAGAGAATTTGCTGTTCTATCACGTGGAATATATATATTTTTAAAGAATTCTTTAAGCAGACCAGAGGAAATTTTATTTTCCCCCTACGTTAACACTGAGCTAGAAAAATCCAATATGGCAGGTATATACCCAACTTAACAGACTTACTTTGCTATTGTATTGGTTAGAATCCCCCTAATATGGCCCATACTATTCTTTATTTAAGGCAGAGAGTCTCAACGTGTGTGCCGAGGGGATGTTTGGTTAATAATTAAAATTACTTGATATTTTAACGTTAGTAGGAAATTATCTCGTTATCATGTGTAATTTTCCTTGTTCCCACCATTCCCTATATCAGTGTTTGAAGCGTGTTACTCCTTTGTCTCTGCCAATAAGAGCTATGCTTTCTTTTTACACTATGAGTTTTGCTTTTAACTCAACAAACAAATGTTGGCTTTTATAAATTTCATTAGGGTTTTTAATCTGTGAGTACGCCGTGCATTTTTCTTCCCAATGTTATAGTTCATGAAGAGATTACATGTAACTGCTATAAAGAGATGTCGAACTACGATTCTTGATCTTTACTTTTATTAATGCTTTAACATTTTTTAAAAAATAGCAGTAAAAGAAAAAATTCTACAATGAAAGTTGCGGGACATTAAGAAGTAAAAATTACACCTCTGAAAGTACCTGGGTAAATAAGTCCATCTGTCTGTTACTATAAAGTGGATTACTAAAAAAAGGCCCGTTATGCGTTATTAGGGTTTTTAATCTGTGAGTACGCCGTGCATTTTTCTTCCCAATGTTATAGTTCATGAAGAGATTACATGTAACTGCTATAAAGAGATGTCGAACTACGATTCTTGATCTTTACTTTTATTAATGCTTTAACATTTTTTAAAAAATAGCAGTAAAAGAAAAAATTCTACAATGAAAGTTGCGGGACATTAAGAAGTAAAAATTACACCTCTGAAAGTACCTGGGTAAATAAGTCCATCTGTCTGTTACTATAAAGTGGATTACTAAAAAAAGGCCCGTTATACATAAATATTATTAGCCTGATAACTGTTTTGTTACTTTGAAATAGTATTTTAAATTACCTTAACGGTTTCTTAAATCTTTACATATTTACTTTTTCTGTATTTTAATTTGATGCTCATTTTTTTGGTGTGCTGCAAATAATTTCAGATATTTTTAGTGTGCTGTCAACCAAAAAAGGCTGACAAACACTGCTTCAGGGGTTTGTAAAAGATAAAGTGTATGCGTCACCATTAATCAAAAATTTTTGTTACTTAAACAAAAAATTTCTTTTGTTGTATAATCAATTGTCAATGACTTTTTACAGTATGTACAATGTGTTTGGCAGGAATTTACTTGCCGTCTTGACATAATGAGTGTAAATAAAAAAAAATTATATCTAAGAAAAAAATATTGTAAAATTTTTTTTATATTCATGTACTGTTTAACATTCTGTGTAGTTCATTTATTAAAATATAATATTTTGGAATCAGATGATTCATTTTCAATAACCTTATATCAAAGATAAATGAAAAAAAAATAAATTTATTCAATATCTAAACACATATTTGTACGTAAAATGTTTAGAGGCATATAAATTACATTGCAACATATTAAAGAAAATCGAAGAAAGAATACAAAATAAATAAAATTCATTTATAGAAAAATGAAAAAACAATTATATTCAGTTAGAATGAAATCCTGTAGTGTTTAGAAGGAAAAGTTTAGTTATCAATTTCGACATAAAATATAAATAAAATCTGCAAAAAGAATAAAAGAAATTAGCAAAAAAACAAAAACTCAGCAATCTTCCCATTTCCTTCAACAACAGTCCCATAATATTTTAGGGAAAGTGCTTAGTAAAATATCGATTTCAGATCAAAATATTAAATATAATCAGAATAAATAATAAATTAAAGTTATCTTAGTACGAAATATTAAAGACCATCTGAAGAAAGCATGGAACAAATAAAATTCAATTTATATAAAAAAGAAAAATATATATTTATTCGAGAACCAATCGAGTAACGTTTCGTGAAAAAATCTTTGCAATATAATTTACGATGCAAAATATTAATGAAAAATTGTAGAAAAATCCATAACGAATGTAATTTACTAAGAAAAAAAAAAGAAAACATTATATTTCTCCAACACCCAATCTTATAATATTTTGAAAAAAAAAATGTACTGAAATATGCATTTCTGTCCAAAATATTAAATAAAATTGGTATAAATAATAAACCAAAAGAAATTTATGCTACATAAAATATTAAAAAAAATAATTCAACAACTTGTCCTTTATAATATTGTAGTAGAAATTGTTTAGTGTAACATAAATTACGGTACAAAATATTAAAGAAAACCTAAAAATCAAAATAAATGAAATTTATTATATATAAAGCATACGCACACTCACACACATGTATATATACAGTGGAATTTCGTTTATACATTTATTTCATACTATGGGTAAAACTAACTTATGGCCAGCAAATAACTGATAAATATTCTATGATATAGCAGATTATAATACAGTTGACTGTTTTATTTCTGAAAATTGTTCAATCTGCTCAATAACCAATCATGTGGAAACTAGTTAATTTGATGCTTCTTGAGCAAAATTAAAAGAATAATATAAAAAGTTCAGAAACTTTTCTGGTGTGTACTGAATAATTTGGACAAAGTAAGAGAAACTCCCTATTTTTTTAAAGTAAAATTTCGGAACATAATAGCTTCTAGTTAATGAACACTTCTAAATAAGGTATCCTGAACATTCATTACAACAGAGTCCATGACATGGGCTTCAATGATTTCATCATTATCTCATGCTTTTAATCGCTAATTATTAGCCAGGAAAATCTGGCGTGACTATCACTCGTCGAAAGGACTTCCTAGTCTTTGGTGGAAACTCGCGTGATTTGCGACTGTGAAAAGTTATAAAACTACATTTTAAAGTATACAGGATAGTTCCTGTTTCGCTCTATCAGCAAACTGAGCTGTTTCGCTTCGTGAACGAAATACATACAGTCATTAAACCTATTGAGCAGATTAAATGTTGTTTTAATCGTTTCTAAACAAGTGTCTAAATACTCACATTAAAACTGTATGTAAGCCAGTTCTATAATTATTGTATTAACTGTAGTACTATAATTATATGCGACTGCGAAAAGTTATAAAAAATTTTAAGGTATGCAGAATAGTTTATGATTTGCTGTACCAGTAAAGTGAACAGTTTCGCCTCCTCGTAACGAAATACATAAAGGTATTAGCTATCACTCGTCGAGGCGCATCCTAGTCTTTGGTGGAAACTCGCGTGATTTGCGACTGTGAAAAGTTATAAAACTACATTTTAAAGTATACAGGATAGTTCCTGTTTCGCTCTATCAGCAAACTGAGCTGTTTCGCTTCGTGAACGAAATACATACAGTCATTAAACCTATTGAGCAGATTAAATGTTGTTTTGGAGATCGTTTCTAAACAAGTGTCTAAATACTCACATTAAAACTGTATGTAAGCCAGTTCTATAATTATTGTATTAACTGTAGTACTATAATTATATGCGACTGCGAAAAGTTATAAAAACCACATTTTAAGGTATGCAGAATAGTTTATATTTGCTGTACCAGTAAAGTGAACAGTTTCGCCTCCTCGTGAACGAAATACATAAAGGTATTAGCTATCACTCGTCGAGGCGCATCCTAGTCTTTGGTGGAAACTCGCGTGATTTGCGACTGTGAAAAGTTATAAAACTACATTTTAAAGTATACAGGATAGTTCCTGTTTCGCTCTATCAGCAAACTGAGCTGTTTCGCTTCGTGAACGAAATACATACAGTCATTAAACCTATTGAGCAGATTAAATGTTGTTTTGGAGATCGTTTCTAAACAAGTGTCTAAATACTCACATTAAAACTGTATGTAAGCCAGTTCTATAATTATTGTATTAACTGTAGTACTATAATTATATGCGACTGCGAAAAGTTATAAAAACCACATTTTAAGGTATGCAGAATAGTTTATGATTTGCTGTACCAGTAAAGTGAACAGTTTCGCCTCCTCGTGAACGAAATACATAAAGGTATTAGCTATCACTCGTCGAGGCGCATCCTAGTCTTTGGTGGAAACTCGCGTGATTTGCGACTGTGAAAAGTTATAAAACTACATTTTAAAGTATACAGGATAGTTCCTGTTTCGCTCTATCAGCAAACTGAGCTGTTTCGCTTCGTGAACGAAATACATACAGTCATTAAACCTATTGAGCAGATTAAATGTTGTTTTGGAGATCGTTTCTAAACAAGTGTCTAAATACTCACATTAAAACTGTATGTAAGCCAGTTCTATAATTATTGTATTAACTGTAGTACTATAATTATATGCGACTGCGAAAAGTTATAAAAACCACATTTTAAGGTATGCAGAATAGTTTATGATTTGCTGTACCAGTAAAGTGAACAGTTTCGCCTCCTCGTGAACGAAATACATAAAGGTATTAGCTATCACTCGTCGAGGCGCATCCTAGTCTTTGGTGGAAACTCGCGTGATTTGCGACTGTGAAAAGTTATAAAACTACATTTTAAAGTATACAGGATAGTTCCTGTTTCGCTCTATCAGCAAACTGAGCTGTTTCGCTTCGTGAACGAAATACATACAGTCATTAAACCTATTGAGCAGATTAAATGTTGTTTTGGAGATCGTTTCTAAACAAGTGTCTAAATACTCACATTAAAACTGTATGTAAGCCAGTTCTATAATTATTGTATTAACTGTAGTACTATAATTATATGCGACTGCGAAAAGTTATAAAAACCACATTTTAAGGTATGCAGAATAGTTTATGATTTGCTGTACCAGTAAAGTGAACAGTTTCGCCTCCTCGTGAACGAAATACATAAAGGTATTAGCTATCACTCGTCGAGGCGCATCCTAGTCTTTGGTGGAAACTCGCGTGATTTGCGACTGTGAAAAGTTATAAAACTACATTTTAAAGTATACAGGATAGTTCCTGTTTCGCTCTATCAGCAAACTGAGCTGTTTCGCTTCGTGAACGAAATACATACAGTCATTAAACCTATTGAGCAGATTAAATGTTGTTTGGAGATCGTTTCTAAACAAGTGTCTAAATACTCACATTAAAACTGTATGTAAGCCAGTTCTATAATTATTGTATTAACTGTAGTACTATAATTATATGCGACTGCGAAAAGTTATAAAAACCACATTTTAAGGTATGCAGAATAGTTTATGATTTGCTGTACCAGTAAAGTGAACAGTTTCGCCTCCTCGTGAACGAAATACATAAAGGTATTAGCTATCACTCGTCGAGTCGAATCCTAGTCTTTGGTGGAAACTCGCGTGATTTGCGACTGTGAAAAGTTATAAAACTACGTTTTAAAGTATACAGGATAGTTCCTGTTTCGCTCTATCAGCAAACTGAGCTGTTTCGCTTCTTGAACGAAATACATACAGGCATTAAACCTATTGAGCAGATTAAATGTTGTTTTGGAGATCGTTTCTAAACAAGTGTCTAAATACTCACATTAAAACTGTATGTAAGCCAGTTCTATAATTATTGTATTAACTGTAGTACTATAATTATATGCGACTGCGAAAAGTTATAAAAACCACATTTTAAGGTATGCAGAATAGTTTATGATTTGCTGTACCAGTAAAGTGAACAGTTTCGCCTCCTCGTGAACGAAATACATAAAGGTATTAGCTATCACTCGTCGAGTCGAATCCTAGTCTTTGGTGGAAACTCGAGTGATTTGCGACTGTGAAAAGTTATAAAAACTACTTTTTAAAGTATACAGAATAGTTCCCATTTCGCTCTATCAGCAAACTGAGCTGTTTCGCTTCTTGAACGAAATACATACAGGCATTAAACCTATTGAGCAGATTAAATGTTGTTTTGGAGATCGTTTCTAAACAAGTGTCTAAATACTCACATAAAAACTGTATGTAAGACAGTTGTATAATTAACTGTAGTACTATAATTATATGCGACTGAGAAAAGTTTTTAAAAAACCACATTTAAAAGTATACAGAATTCTTCTTGTTTTGCTGATCAGTAAACTGTTTTGCCTCGTAGTGAGCGAAATAGATATAAGCATTAACTTGTTGAAAAGATTCAAAATTGTTTTGGGAACCTTTTCTAAAAATTGTATAAATACCGTCATAAATATTATACGGAAGTTAGTGCTATAATCAACTGTAATACTATAAGTTATTTACGACTGTGAAAAGTTGTAATAAACATATTTTAAGGTATACACAAATGTTCCTGTTTTCTCTATCAAAAAATTGAACTGTTTAGCTTTGTGAACAAAATACATACATGACTTAAATGTATTAAAAAAATTAAAATTGTATTAAAGATTCTTTGTAAATAATTACCAAAATACACACTCAATATCTAGTTATATGGAAGTTATAACTGTAGTTAAGTCGTACAAATTGATCCTTATTATTTTTTCATTTTTCAATTTATCTTTTGAAAAGAAGGTGACTTCAAATGATTAAATTTTTATTGTGCTATATATACAGTAGCACAGTGTAAAGGTTGTAACCCCCATGAGTACTGTTGTACACTGTCTACCAATAAGTATTTGGACACCTATGCAAATGACGATATCTGTGGTCCTGAGGTACGTCACGGCCTCCGCCGGTATACATCGTGTAGGAAACAACATCGGCATTAATCGCATGCAAGATGCCGCGCACTTCGGAACCCTTTGATTTCGAGAAAGGTATAATTATCAGGTATCAAAAATGTGGCAGATCACCGTAGATCAGTGGAAACGGGTTCTTTGGAGCGACGAATCAAGGTTCACCCTTTACCGTTTGGATGGCAGTGTCTAGGTCTGGCGTCTGCCTGGAAAACGCCTCCTGCCAGAATGCATTGTGCCAACAGTCAAGTTCGGCGGAGGTGGAAATATGGTCTGGGGATGTTTCTCCTGGTATGGACTGGGACCCTTGGTCCCCATTCATGGTAAGCTCAACGCCGATGCCTACTGCATTATTTTGGATGACAATGTGCTTCCTACGTTGTGGCAGTTTTACGGGCTGGACCCCTGTTACTTTCAGGACGACAATGCCAGTTGTCCTGTTTCAAGGTTATCCAAGGCTTGGTATGGTTCTAATGGAGTTCATCGAATGGACTGGCCTGCCCAGAGCCCAGACCTAAACCCTATCGAGAACCTCTGGGACGAGTTCGATCGCCGAATTAAGGGGTACACTACCCGTCCAAAACCGGTGAAGGAACTTGTATGACAACTCCAAGCCAAGTTGAAGACAATACCACTAGCTGTAATACCAAGACTTGTTGAAAGTATGCCCCGGAGGGTTCACGCTATAATTGCCTCTCCTGGACCAACTATTGATTTTGAATAAAGTTAGTTTTACTTTTCTATCACAGGTGTCCAAATACTTATTGGCAGACAGTGTATATATGTAAGTATTGCTGTATTAATTTTGAGATATGATTTGAAGAGGTAATTCCCACCATGAAAAATTTCTCGGTTCGTCCCTGTATATATATATATATATATATATATATATATATATATATGTATATATGTATATATGTATATATGTATATATGTATGTATGTATATATGTATATATATATCTATGTATATATATGCATATATATATATGTATATATATATACATATTTATATATATGTATATATAATATATATTATATATATATATATATATATATATATATAAAGAGAGAGAGAGAGAGAGAGAGAGAGAGAGATATGCCGCAAATTATCAATTCCTGTTTTCTTAGTATGCTATGGCATATGTTTATTTAGCATGATTATATTATCATCAGTATGATGTTAATACACTACCTTTTGTGCAAATGAAATACATATCTTGTGAAAATTGTTCAGCTTTACTACAACTACTTTTAATATTTTCAATATCAATTGTAAAAGAACTTTGATGATGCAAGATTTCTCTAATTCCGGAAGAAAAAAATGTCACATTTTGAACTAATATCTCTTAACTAGTATATTAATATTATTAATTTAATAATATTAATATTACTATGATAAGCATCTTTTGTAAGGACTTCTCAATTTTTACTTCAATAAATTTAATTTTTTTTCAATAGCAATGGTATAAGAACCCCATCACTGTAAGACTGCTCTAAAGGTTTTTAAAAATTAGTACTATTTTTTAAATTAATTGAATTATAGTGTCTCAACGGTTTTTTTTAACGAAATTTCTCAATTGAATTATTACATTTCTGTTAACTACGTGTTTTTTACTGTATTACAGTATAAACTTATTAATTATTTTCATTTTTTAAAATAAATGCAGGGAATCATTATAAGTTTTCCCATAATATTTAGGAATCCATATGTACACTTACAATTTTTCTATTACTTTAAAAAAACATAAAATATGCTTTACTACTCAGAAAACTGTATATTCATTTCAGTGAGCTATTTTTATTCATTTATTTTGAGCATAAAATTTTATAAAAGTAGTTGAACTAAAAAAAATTGAAATACCAAAAAGGCCTAATTTTTCTTACAAACTAAGCGAATAAAAGGAATGACGTTAATAAAAGAATGAAATAAAAAATATATATTCATTGAATGAACTGATATCTTAGAAAAAGTCATTCAAAATTTTACCTCTTTGAAATGAGCAGATTTTCTTTATGAGCAAAACTAATTACTGAAAAAAAAAAAAAAAAAAAACGTTTTGAGAAGAACTCTAACTTTATATTTCCTGTACGTGGCTTTGTTTGTTTATATATCGTCTTAATTAATCGGGATGTAAGTCTTCATATCTATTAAAGCTATATGCATTCGAAATTGGCAAAACATTAACTATTTTTTAAAGTAAAAATTGAAAAATAGTGTTTTTAAAAGTTCAAAACATATCGGCTTGATTAACACTTCGTATCACCGTGTTGTCAAACTTTAAATCCCTTTCTAATACCTCATTTCATCATTTTTCTAAAAAGAATTATGTGGATAAGATAAAAATTGGAATTTATGTGACTTTTTAACCCTTTAAGTGGTTCGCACGTACAATTCCGATAGTTGTCACGTACAATTTTCGACCTCCAAAAACGTTCCGAAAATGGATGTATTGTACATTTCTGCCAGTGCTTTCCCCCATGGAGTTTTGAGGTAGGAGGGTCAGGTCGATTGTTTAGGAACTGCACCCCTCTTTGACTGACATTTATTGAGGGATGCACCCCTACTCCCTGAGGCACAAAGACGCTGATAGCTTCTCATGGCTTTGTAAATTTCTATTTCGAAGTATTTCGGGTAACACATGTATCTCTAATTGCACCACTTAAATATCTTGGATGACTTTCGGAAAAGAATATAAATAATTCTCTTAAAAAATATTTTTATTCGTAGTTTTAGAATCCATTATTTCTTATGGAATGATCTCCGAGACTTGATGATCTTTATGTGTATTAAAAATTAACAATCTATAAAGTCTATTTATATATCTATTTATAACCGGAAGTAAAAGGACAATAACGGTGGTGGGTTTCCCGTATTCCAATTTAGTCGACAAAGGTGAAGTAAAAAATCATAGAACACTTTGGTCACTGACACAATAGAACTTTAGTGTATTTTTTGGAGACATTTTTTCCTCGGTGTGTTCCACTCGGAGGGTTAATGCAAAAATGTAGTACATGTGAAATAGGGACAAGACAAAAAGCAACCATAAGTTTCTAAATGAATGTTAGTGTGGATATAATTTTTTAAAGTTTTTTCCTAACGCAGCTGGCATTACAAACACTAAATGCATTTATCCTAATACAAGACTGCGAAGCTGTTACCCACTTAGCACCACCCGAGGAGCAGGTGTAGCTTAAGGTATGCTATGGACGCGAGTAACATTACCCCGGCTGGGTCCTCGTAGTTTAGTAACAGGGACCAAACAGAATACCCCCTAGGCTTGGCCTGCCACCCTCAGAGGTATCGTTTGAGAGAATCGAGGACATTGATATTTTGCGATCTAGCATATATGATATATTTTTTGTACCTCAGACGCCTTTAGCGAGCACTGTGGATCTTAGGCCTCTTTAAACCCCGAACCCACAACCTTTCAGCTACGAAATCGATGCCTTTGTCGACTGAGATACCGCTGCTCTATTTTTTTAAAGTGATGTATATGGATTTGTGTATGTAATTTATAAATAATAATAACAACTTTAAAGCATTTCACAACATGTTAATAGCAATTATGAGAGAATCCGAGTAAGCTACCGAATTTCTTAAAAAAAAGTTACTTTCTAAAGTTAAAGTTTCTTTTTTTTTAGTAAACTTTAAATAGTTTTTGTTTAGAGTTTACAATATTTAAATGCGTATAGAATATATATATATATATATATATATATATATATATATATATATATATATATATATATATATATATGTCAGGATTTAAAATATAGATTAATTTTAAGAGATTTTAATTAGGGATTCTTTTAATGAGAGTGATGTGGCTTGAGGAGTTAGCCACATAAATACGGCTCACGCGCAGTGATAAGAGCAGAGAGCAGTATGCACTTTCTACAGTCAGACCTATAGCTCCCCGAAGCAGTGAAAACTGCCTTTGTTAGCAGTTGGGCGCCAATGTGAGACGCCATTGTTGAGTAGAGTGTTGACGAGATTTAAATAAAGATATATATATATATATATATATATATATATATATATATATATATATATATATATATATATATATATATATGTAATCCTTAAATTGTAAAACTGCTGGACAAGGAGAAAGCTAAACAGCTAGCAGTAATAAAATGCAGTCTGCCGACATTGAAGAGAACAACACAAGTCGAATTAAAATTTTATTGCAGATTTGCTTAAACGGACGCCTTTACGAGTCAATGACAGACAAAGGAAAGACACAAAAATCACTCTGCTCGAACAGAGGTGCACCCAAGAGCGAAGACAGAAAGAATTTTCCCACTTACTCAGCGAATTTAAGTGCAAGATCAGGAAAAACGCGGAGCCATTTGCCGGCGACAGCTGGGAAACGTGTTGAATAGACAGAAAATTTACATCTATAGGATAGAAAGCTTTGGGAAATGTATCGAAAGAATTTTAAGTCGAGAACGCTCCTTTGATTAAGACATTTAGAGGCTGGGAAAAAGATTTTAAGGAATTAGAATGGGAGAGAGGAGGTTTTTAAGGAAATATTAAAGTTAAATAATTTTGATATATTACATATATATATATATATATATATATATATATATATATATATATATATATATATATATATGTGTGTGTGTGTGTGTGTGTGTGTGTGTGTGTGTAAATAAATAAATAAATAAATAAATATAAATATATACATATATGTAATGATATTTTTATCACTTTCAGTTCCGATGCTATCTTTCTAGCGACCCTAGCGGATGTCTTTGTTCTCGAATGTACCCCTGTGGATTCCTTCCGGTTTCTTAAGTAACTAAAATAGATTTTAACACTTAAACTACGTCATCTGCTTGAAGTGTAGGTAAATTCTGATTGGTTGGTACAAACAACTATTTAAACTGAATGTACAGTGTTCGCAAACAGTTCGTTTGTAAGAGTCAACATGTATATATTACGATAGTTTGATCTAAAAATTACATTTTCTTTATTTCTTTGTCATTTGTCTGCTCAGCAAGTTCTACTACACCAGGGCTAAAATATCAGCTTCGAACTGCCCTTTGAGATAAGGAAAAACGCTTCATCTCATATATATACTTACATGCCTATGTGTATATATTACTTTTTCTTAAACTACAGCTATTACAAACATGATTTTAGCTCAAATTTCTATGTCATTAGAATTTTAGGTTACTTCTAAAACATACGTTTAAAAAATGTATTTTTACTTGGATATTTTTTAGCGAATTTTACATTTTCAAAAAGAGAATTTGAAATAAGTTGCACCATAGACAGAACACTAAAAAACCATATATGGAATTAAAAAATAAATAGATTGGAATAAAAGCTCTTTGCTAATGCTTGTGTCGTGTTCAAGCACAAATGAGTAAAATCACTTGTGTTAGCAACCGGCCCCTAACAACTATGAAACATAGTTTTTTTTTTTTAAACTTGCTTTTATGAGTTGCTGCAAAAATCAAAAGAATATAGAAATTGTTCCAGGAAATAATGGGTAAATTTTAGCTATTAATAACGCAAAGAAAGAATAAAACAATAACAAAATATATTTGTCATACATGTTACCTTCTTCAAAAATTGTATTTATACAGTGTCGAATAATTTGTCATAGACATACTGTCGTAAATATGTTAATACAAATTTTACTCATGTATAATTTAAATAAATATATCATTTTATTAATATAGGTATAATTTAAACATTATTTAAAATTTTATATTTAACTATATTATAAAATTTTAAGTAAAGTATAGATACATACCTAGTAAATATTTACATATCTAGTAGATATTTAGTAGGTATATTTATTTATTAGTAAGGTATTCTAGATATATGTATGTAAATATATACTAATAAATACATATCTAAAAATATTTTAATACTTAATTTTACTAATGTATAATTTAAATAATTATATTATTTTATTAATAAAAGTATTATTTAAACTTTATTTAAAATTTTATAATAAATTATATTAAAATTTTAAGTTATGTATACATACATACATACATACTTATATATATATATATATATATATATATATATATATATATATGTATGTATGTACATGCATATATACACACACACACACACATACACACATATATACATATATATATATATATATATATATATATATATATATATATATATATATATATATATATATATATATGTGTACATATATATATATATATATAATATAACAAAATTATTACACTTAAAATATCTCTCTATAATTCTCCTTTTCCCATTCTCAGCCTTTCACATCTATTTTCCCAGCCCTATAATATCTTATTTAAAGGAGTGTTTGCTGCTAAAATTCTTTTTATCAGTATCACAAAGCTAGTTTTGGAATAAACGCTAATTTTCTGTCCACTCGCCACATTTTCCAAGAAAAATGGTTTACTTTGACAATAATCTAAGTTCCATTCTGACTGTTAATAACGTTGACTACACTCTCTTGGGAAAGAATTCGTCTCTTTTTCTTGCTGTGGGGCGAACTTTGTAATTGAAATGCGTTTTCCATCAATTAGTGACCTGTTCTTGTAGAAGAAACATGTCTTTTCTTAGTCTAAAATGAAGTAACAGTTCTACCACGGATTTCTCTGCTTCCTTGTAACGGAGCTACAACTGCATAATAGTAAAGCTCACTCATTAAGCCCGGTTTGTTAAAAATAATGAGGGCTGTTTTTTTATGTGACGGCGGGAGAAATTTCGGACGTTACATATATACAGGGCCGGTTCTAAGTTCTTAGCAGCCGGCGTGCAAGTTAGTATTTTGCCGCCCTGTATTCCTACGTGCAAGATAGTATTTAGCCAACGTCATCAATGTATATGCGTATACATTATATGCCTATAGATATTCTCTCGACATACTTTCTTGAAATACATCTTAACACAAGTTTGCATGTTAACGCCAAATCACTAACGAAAGAGCAAATATTTAGGGACAGTCTCACGAAAGTCATTTAACGCCTAACCATGATTAATCTCTGTTTAAACGGAGAATTGCGTCCCACCATCGGTTGGTGCCATGGGTTAATCGCTGTTAGCCGTTAAATGACTTTGGTGAGACCGGCTCTTAACCCTCCGAGTGGAACAAACACATCGAGGAAAAGTCTCCAAAAAATACGCTAAAAGTTTACTGTGTCAGTGGCCAAAGCGTTCTATGATTTTTTCCTTCACCCTAGTCGACTAGTACGGGAAACCCATTCTCGTTATTGTCCCTTTACTTCCGGTTATAAATAGATATATAGATATTATAGATTGTTAATTTTTAATGCACATAAAGCTCGTCAAGTCTCGAAGATCATCCGATAAGAAATGATGGATTCTAAAAGAACAAATAAAAATATTCTTTGAGAGACTTATTTATATTTTTTACAGAAGTAGTCCAAGATATTTAAGTGGTGCAATTAGAGATACATCAGTTACCGCAAACGAAATACTTCGAAATAGAGATTTACAAAGCTATGAAAAGCTTTCAGAGTCTTAGTCCCTCAGGGGGTAGAGGTGCATCCCTCAATAAATGTTAGTCAAAGAGGGGTGCAGTTCCTAAACAATCGACCTGACCCCCCTACTGCAGAACTCCATGGGGGAAAGCACTGGCAGAAATGTACACTACATCCATTTTCGGAGCGTTTTTGGAGGTCGAAAATTGTACGTTTTGAAGACATCATCGGTTTGGTGGAATTATACGTGTGAACCGCTTAGAGGGTTAAGGGAATATAATAATAATAATGAGCATCGTCTTTCGAGGGAAATATATTTTAATTGTTTTTATAGGTAATTATATATTTTTTTAAAAAATGCAACGACCTTCTTTGCTCTCTCGGTTATACCAAGGAAAATGTGCCAAAAGTTGGTTACAATTGGTTCAGTAGTTTTTTTCAGTTGGCATTTTTATTTTAAGTATTATCGTAAGTTTGCGATGGTTGAATAAGGAATAACATAGGTTGTTAAAGTGCTTTTTCATTTCTTTCAAAATTTTATTTATACTACGTCTAAAACAATAACAAAATTTCTAGCCTAATACAATAAGAAAATTTTTAGCTATTTAGCAATACAGTGTAGAACTTCATCTAAGTTTAGCATTTTAACACCTGCAGCAAAGGAAACAAATTTCCCACAAAATTTAGATCTACAAGCTTAACGGAAATGAAAGTTAGGAAAATTTGTACACATATACCTTGACATATGACTAAACAGATGTTTAAAAATATTTTAAAAATTAGATAATTCTTTTCAAAAAGAAGAATTTTTTACAGAAATTTTGTTGATTTTTAAAATATTTCAAACAAATTCTCAAGTTTTTATTTTATGCTTGCCTTTTTATTACTTGAAAATATCTTTTGGAAATATTTGGTTATTAATTTGGTGATAATCTGAATAGTTATTTCATAGGAATTTTTTTAATGTCTGTACGTAGATTTTTCATGAAATATTTGGACTTTCTAAATGAAGTTAAAATGTAAAACGGATACCTAGATTTATTTTAATATACATGAAAAATGCTTGGTAAACATTTTGTAGGAATCTATTAAAAATTAATTCACCGGGAGCATTTTAGAAATTAACAAAATATTTCATAACAATGAATTAATCAAAAATATTTAATCTTTAGGACAAAATGTTATTAATGTTGTTGTAATGTACATACAACCTATACACCAGTGTTCGTTACAAGGGGGAAACACAGAATGAATATAATACCGTATGTAGATTCAGACATTTATTCTATACATTTATTTACAAAAATACTTGGTTAACATAATCATCAATCATTTATATCTTCTATTTACACTGTTATTATCCCACAACTCTTTATAAGGAATTATTATTATTAACAGAGGCCTAAGTCAAAGGACTGTAAATATTATTTATAAATTACCTCCATTAAAGTCACAGGGGAGCAGGCAGGGGCTTTCCTCACGGGCATACGGGACGAGTTGGTGATGTTGAGCGAGGCGGTGTCAGTCCGGGTGCACGTGACGAGCTCGTGCTAGTGGATTCTTGTTCCACTTCTCTCCTGCCCACTTCTAACTCCCAGCTCTCAGCCTCTCGCTCTCACACCGTTTCCAAAAACTTCACCTAGGTCCCAACGCCCCTCCTTTTCTTGTCATCCAATCCCTTCTCTTTAGGAAATTTTCCCACATCACATGTCCTTCGGGAGTGCAGGTGGGCTCATTAAAGTAGCCCCTTTTTGTTCAAGCTGACATTACATTTTAGCCCCTGCTCCCATAATTCACGCTTACAGTTCTGTGCGAGCTTGACCGTTATGCTGCCATTCCGTGAAGTATCCTCTCTGCAGGGGTTCCTAAACTTGACGTAAATAATTGGGGTCTTAAATTCGTCAAGGAAAATCCTCCCACGGCTATGCATGCACGTGCAAATCACCGTGAGAAAGTACCTCGGTACAAATGTAATTATACTTCAATTTGCACGAAACTTTATAATTCACTAATTAATAGTTTATAATATACTTGGTAATGTCGACCATCATATAAGTGGCATAAAAAACGAGGGTTTTTGATAGAAAATATTCTGCAAGAAAACGAAAAGAAGTTTCTTTTGATTTGAGATCAATGTAAATGTAGAGTATTACTTTATCTACTAAATACGCATTACAGTGCGCATAAAAGAAGGAATTGGAGCAGGAACACTGATTTTGAACATAAAAATAACCGAAGGAATCTGAAAAACATAAAAATTGAGAAATATACGACGTAAACAACTTTAAGACCATAAAAAACAGCTCATTGCTTCATATTGGAAATCTATTTTGAAATAAACAACATCAAATTCTGCTCGTGTTATTTAAACAGAAATTTGGTAAATATTTTCTTCAAAACTATATTTAACATTTCATGACTGATAGTTAATTTTTTTTAATAATTTTATATAAAATATTATTTGTAATATAAAGAGTTACTGTACCTTTCGAGACTTAAAATTAATTTTCTTCTCTTTCATCATAATTTATAGAAGGTTTTGTTTCTTTTAGAATGAATTTTTAAAAATTCTTTAATGACACTTGAACTTTAGAAAAATATATAACTTTGTCGTTTTAAGTAATATAATTTTTAGAGTAAAGAGTAAACATTAAATGAATAAAAAATGAAATTCACTTACCCTCAAGATAAATTTTGAAATATAAGAAATTAAATTTTTATATCATATTGATGATAAAAATCTTTTCCATTCAGTAAACTTAAAACTTTAAAGGTATTTGACATCTTAAAAATAAAAATAATTAAAAAAAGGTTTATAAACTGAAAATTAAAAAAAATACCTCTTTCATGCCATAACATAAAATATATCACCCATATTAATAAATGTGACAGAAGTTCACAGAATAAAAAAATAATTATATTATATTTAATATAAAAATAACATCTGATTTGCATATTTTAAAAGTTGTTTTGCAGGTAACTGGATTTCTAATTTTTTTTCATTTCTCGTATACACTTCATATTATTTTAAAAATATTGCTTTCTATGACTAGATATTTTTATAGACTCTTTTTAATAATCTAGGAAAAATTCTATTCTAAATATAGCAGATTAGAATTTTTCATTTTACATCGGATCAAAAATATGTTCCTATAAGAAAGACTTTTCCACTCGAAAGGTACTATGGACTCTTAATTATTTTTAACACCTTGCTGTTTAAAGATTGATTATTGATAGCAAGCTTCTATTCGGAAGGATTTTTCTTTTTAATATAATAAATTGTAATATTATTTACAACTGTACACAAACATACTCATAGACATATATATTATACGCACTACATGTATATATATACATATTAATATATACATACACAGATACACACACACACACATATATATATATATATATATATATATATATATATATATATATATATATATGAGAATATATATATATATATATATATATATATATATATATATATATATATATATATATATATATATATGTGTGTGTGTGTGTGTGTGTGTGTGTGTGTGTGTGTGTAATAAGACGGACTTCACGATGGGTGGTTGCAGTCATGGCCCATAAAAATGACACCGTTTTAGTTAAAGACGTTTATTAACAGAACGTTGGAGAACGGGTTTCCACTTCATTATAGGGACAAGACAAACAGCGGGCTTAGCTAGCATGATGTTAGAAGTAAAAGGCCCATAACACCTGGGTCAACATCTTAGTTAAAATCTGTGAGAAAATCTATAGAAAATTCTGCCTCCGAAATTTCATAAATTGTCCGCTAGAGCTATGTAGAGTTATAATTGGTCAGTCAGACCCCTTCTCTGAGGGCTTAAACTGTAGCCCCAGTGGTTAATTTAGGTTAGCGGTTAAAAAGGGGAATATACATATATATGTATATATATACATATATGTACATATATATATATGTATATACATATATTCTTCTATTTATATAGACATATGTATACCTATATGTATGCATATATTCATACATATATATATATACACATATATATATGTATATATATATATATATGTATATACATATATATACATACATATATATATATATATATATGTATATATATATATACATATATGTACATATATATATGTATATATATACATATATATATGTATATACATATATGTATATGTGTATATATATATATATATATATATATATATATATATATATATATATATATATATATATATATATATATATATATATATATATATATATATATATATATATATATATATATATATATATATATATATATATATATATATATATATATATATATATATATATATATATAAAGAACATATGTTTATTTCTAATAAATCCAACGGAACTTCGCTAAATCTTAGTAATTAAAGTTAGATCATCAGAGCTGTCCTTTAAGAAAGTTCAAACAACCCCTTTCAGATTATTCCTGTTCCGAAACAGACGCGCCCCAAGTATTTCATGATTCGTGTTCTAATATGTAATGCGGTTGCATGGAAATGTATTGATTAATTATTAAAACGCTAGTTGGGATAAATTATGAATCTGTACCTAATAGAATATGTATTAAGTAAACTAAATCTGAGTTCATTGCTCATACATGTATTGTGTTTCTGTCGTAAATGATGGGTAAAGTCATTTGTACCACAGATTATGAAATGTTCCATTAAATCAATCATTATCAATCATTCTACATATACAGAACATTATCAGTGATTAAAATCAAAATAAAGTTTCAGCAAGAAATCAGCTCAATAATTTAATTGAAATATTTTAAGCCTCGATATTATTGATATTTTAACTCTGATTCCTTTTTGATAACAATTATTAAGAAAGAAATCACAGACGCTTAGTGTTTAAAAAACTAATAAATGGATTAATTTATCATCTATTATTTTCTGATTGCATTATTTAGATGGGAAAATGAACTGTTTGCTTTTCCATCTACTCTTTTTTCTCATTAGACATTTTACTCCTATGTAAACCTTGACAATTATCAAATTTTTCACAAGATCTTAAAGATCTTTAAAAAACTCTTAGAGCTTTATTTAGCAATCGTTATTTAATTGTCCCACCAGGGAAAGATAATAAAGGAAGCAATTAAAAAAAAGTAAAAAAAAAAGTTCTATAATCATTTATTCTACTATCTATTTCAGTTTTAAAGATTTTAAGAAAATAACGATAAAAACCACTGAGCTTAAATTTATTGTACATAATTAATTGTAGTGGAAATTAATTAATTAACATTTGTTTGAATCCTTGCCAGTACGTTAATAGATTACTTAAGATATCTTAGATTGGATTCAATGGTTACAGAAGTTCAAAGTTTTTTTTATTTCAGAGATTAATTAGAAATAGATAAAAGTAAAATTAAACCCTCTACTTTACTTACATAGTGGGTACACAGGGAATACAATTTTACGTTTTCACACAGTGGGCTTTCAATCGATTTACGAAGGAGGCCTGGATGAATTTGTGTTGTTTCTTCATAGGGTGTAAATGATCACCTATATCAATGGTGTCCAAATTTTTTAAATATTAATCATTTTTATATCTTTAATTAATTCCTGTGATTCTCTTTCCCATGCATCATTTTCATTAATAATAAGAAAGAGTTTTAAAAAAATAGTGATTTAATTACAGTGTAACAAGAGTGATAATAATGTCTATTGATTAATGACTAATGTGATGACTCAGAAAACTTCTCAATAAGAGTTTTAATTCTTGTTTGAGTTCTTGTCATGCCATGTTAAACATCTAGCATATTCAGGGATTTATTTTGATGTGCAGAAAAGTTGAGTCGTGGAAAGTAGAAGCAAATTTTCCTAATATTTGAAGAGAACACATAGAAACTTTGCCTTACGAGTGACGCATAGCACAACAAAATGGGAGTAAAGAGTTTCCTTAAACCACGGTAAAGCGCTGTGTATATTGTAACAACATTTCATCACACTCCCGATGCATTCGTAAACGAATGCATCGGGAGTGTGATGTTATATTCTGTAATGATATATGATTCACTGTAACGATATATTCTATCGTTTATACGATGCTGACGATGTGAAACTTCTGTTGTACGCCTTTACCGTCTTTCTGAAAGCAAATTTTTCGTTAATAAACTCCATTGGAAAACTTCAAACTTATTTTTTATGTAAAAAAATTAGTGAAAAATATTTAGCGCTCTTAATTTGATTTCTCATGCTGTACTTAATACTCACACAGGTAAGCGATACATCAGACGACGATTAAAGATTTTTTTTAATAATACATTTAGCTCTATGCAAATGAACGATATAATTATTACTCACTGAAACGCAGTTATGATTTTTCACACTTATTTGATAAATGTTTAACTTTAACATTTAATTTCTTTTCTGTTTTCAATAAACTATGCATTATTATATTATTAGTACTATTATCTTAGAAACTTTAAAACTATTGAGTTTACAAAAATTCGTATTAAATTTACGGTTATGAAAGTTGCTTATTAAAATTCTTACTGTACCTTTTTTTCATTTATACATTGTTTTACGCTGGTCTGTTGAATCACGTATAAACAGTGCTTTTCTATATATTACGTGCCAAGAAGTCATTTTGCAGTTCCGGAAATTCCCCCTGCACATCTTTGAGAGTTATCGGTAGCAAAGCTGATTATTAAAACTTCGGTTATACCTTTTTTTTCATTTATACATCTTTTAACGTCGTTCTCTTGAATGATGTATAAACGGTGCTTTATTGTGTATTAACCACTGATGAGGCATTTAATACCTCCAAAAGTTCCTCTTGCTCATCATCGAGAATTTCGGTAAAAAATTCTTCATTAAAATTTCAATTATGTCTTTGCATTTATACATCATTTTACATTGTTCCCATGAACGACATATAAACAGTTCTTTACTATTTACTATAGTAGAAAATATATTATAGATCTGTTTGTTTGGGGCAAAAGTTTTAATATGAACTTTGAAGGCTAGTAACCCATCCCCCTTATTATTACATAAGTTTGCAAAATAATATTAAACAAATAATAAGCTAAATTTTGGAGACTAAAGAACAATCAACAAATTGTTTGAAAAAAGGTATTCAAGTAAAAAAGTTTTATATATTTACAGAAAAACTGAAAATTTGATGTTTTGGGGAAACTAAAAGAAAAACATATTCTCATCTAAATAAAAGAAAGAATAAAGCCATAATGTACTATAGAATTATTTCTTTGGAGCAACAGTTTTAATATAGGCTTTGAATGCTAGCAACTCCATTACCCTTATTATTACATAAGTTTGCAAAATAATATTGAAAAATAATAAGCTCGAATTTTGGAGACTAAAGAACTATCAACAAATCCTTTGAAGAAAGGTATTCAAGCAAAAAAAAATTATATCTTTATAGAAAAACTGAAAATCTGATGTTTTTGAAAAATTAAATAAAAAATATATTCTCATCTAAATAAAGGAAAGAATAAAGTCAAAATGTTCTATAGAGTTATTTGTTTATGGCAACAGTTTTAATATGGACTTTGAATGTTAGTAACCCCTTACTATATCAGTTCGCAAAATAATTAAAAAAAAATCCATTAAACTGTGGGGACTAAAGAACTATCAACAATTCCCATGAAGTAAACTATTAAAACAAAACAATTTGAAATTAAAAAAAAATTGAAAATTAATTACTAAATGAAAAATATATTCTCATCTGAATAAAAGTAAGAATAACGTCAAAATGTTCTATACAGTTATTTCTTTGTGGCTATAGTTTTAATATGAACTTTGAATGCTAGTAAACCCCTTATTACATGAGTTCACAAAATAATTAAAAACAAAAACAAAACAATAAACTCTCGGGACTAAAGAACTATCAACAAATCCCTTAGACTATTAAAACAAAAAAATTTAAAGTCTTTGAAAAAATTGAAAATTTGATAATTTTGGAAAATTAATTAAATGAAAAATATATTCTCATCTGAATAAAAGTAAGAATAATGTCAAAATGTTCTATACAGTTATTTGTTTGTGGCAACAGTTTTCATTTGAACTTTCAATACTGATAACTCCTTATTACACGAGTTCGCAAAATAATTAAAAAAAATAAACTCTAGGGACTAAAGAACTATCAACAAATCCCTTAGACTATTAAAACAAAAAATTTAAAGTCTTTAAAAAAATTGAAAATTTGATAATTTTGGAAAATTAATTAAATGAAAAATATATTCTCATCTGAATAAAAGTAAGAATAACGTCAAAATGTTCTATACAGTTATTTCTTTGTGGCTATAGTTTTAATATGAACTTTGAATGCTAGTAAACCCCTTATTACATGAGTTCACAAAATAATTAAAAACAAAAACAAAACAATAAACTCTCGGGACTAAAGAACTATCAACAAATCCCTTAGACTATTAAAACAAAAAATTTAAAGTCTTTAAAAAAATTGAAAATTTGATAATTTTGGAAAATTAATTAAATGAAAAATATATTCTCATCTGAATAAAAGTAAGAATAACGTCAAAATGTACTATACAGTTATTTGTTTGTGGCAACAGTTTTATTTGAACTCTCAATACTGATAAACTCCTTATTATACGAGTTCTCAAAATAATTAAAAAAAAAAAAACAATAAACTCTGGGGACTAAAGAACTATCAACAAATCCCTTAGACTATTAAAAAAAAAATTTAAAGTCTTTAAAAAAATTGAAAATTTGATAATTTTGGAAAATTAATTAAATGAAAAATATATTCTCATCTGAATAAAAGTAAGAATAACGTCAAAATGTACTATACAGTTATTTCTTTGTGGCTATAGTTTTAATATGAACTTTGAATGCTAGTAAACCCCTTATTACAAGAGTAAATAATTAAAAATAATTAAAAAAAACAATAAACTCTCGGGACTAAAGAATTATCAACAAATCCCTTAGACTATTAAAACAAAAAAATTTAAAGTCTTTGAAAAAATTGAAAATTTGATAATTTTGGAAAATTAATTAAATGAAAAATATATTCTCATCTGAATAAAAGTAAGAATAATGTCAAAATGTTCTATACAGTTATTTGTTTGTGGCAACAGTTTTCATTTGAACTTTCAATACTGATAACTCCTTATTACACGAGTTCGCAAAATAATTAAAAAAAATAAACTCTAGGGACTAAAGAACTATCAACAAATCCCTTAGAATATTAAAAAATATTTAAAGTCTTTAAAAAATTAAAATTTTGATAATTTTGGAAAACTAATTAAATGAAAATTATATTCTCATCTGAATAAAAGTAAGAATAACGTCAAAATGTACTATACAGTTATTTCTTTGTGGCTATAGTTTTAATAGGAACTTTGAATGCTAGTAAACCCCTCATTACAAGAGTTCGCAAAATAATTAAAACAAAACAATAAACTCTCGGGACTAAAGAACTATCAACAAATCCCTTAGACTATTAAAACAAAAAAATTTAAAATCTTTAAAAAAATTGAAAATTTGATAATTTTGGAAAATTAATTAAATGAAAAATATATTCTCATCTGAATAAAAGTAAGAATAATGTCAAAATGTACTATACAGTTATTTATTTGTGGCTATAGTTTTAATATGAACTTTGAATGCTAGTAAACCCCTTATTACAAGATAATAATTAAAAATAATTAAAAAAAACCCAATAAACTCTCGGGACTAAAGAATTATCAACAAATCCCTTAGAATATTAAAAAATATTTAAAGTCTTTAAAAAATTAAAATTTTGATAATTTTGGAAAACTAATTAAATGAAAATTATATTCTCATCTGAATAAAAGTAAAAATAACGTCAAAATGTACTATACAGTTATTTGTTTGTGGCAACAGTTTTCATTTGAACTTCCAATGCTGATAACCCCCTCCCCCTTGTTACACGAGTTCCCAAAATAATTACTAACAACAGGAACTAAAAGTGGAAACAAATTTCCTATTCCAAAATCGACAAATCGACCCAGCGATATCACCTTTCAACTTCAGCCGCACCCTATTTTCTTCCCCCTTATATAATACGAAGCATACACATTCATGATTGGATTAATTCCTCTAACCCCATTAACAGTGCGCACTTGAACGGGGTGGAGTCATTCTGTCAAATAAATAATAGATTTAAATTAATTATTCAGTATTTTCTCCTTATCTCGATGATGTGGGTTCCGATAACATCCAGTTAAAAAAATTAATTATGCGTTTTCAACGAAAGATTCTCCTCTGTCTGTTAGATTTTCAAAATACTCATGAGGAGTAAATTTCAGACCATTTAAAATTAGAATGAGTAAAGATGAGTAAAGATTAATGAAATGCATCATTTTAAGTGATGGTATGCAATTATTGATTAAATGTATTACATGATTTATGAAATGAATCATAATAATAGATTTATGACGTGTAATATTTATGCAAGAAATATATTTTCAATCAAAACCTGAATTAAGCTGAATGCCTCAAGAAATAACTAGTATTTAATAATATAATAAGACTTGATAAGATAAGGTAGATTATACATTTTCAATGAAGGACTCTGCTATGTCTGTGGATTTTCAAAATACCAACAAGTAGTAAATTTCAGGCCATTTAAAATTAGAATGAGTGAAGATGAGGAAGGACTAATGAAATGCATCATCTTAAGGGATGGTATGTATTTATTGATTAAATGTATTACATGATTTATGAAAGGAATCATAATAATAGATTTATGACGTGTAATATTTATGCAAGAAATATATTTTCAATCAAAACCTGAATTAAGCTGAATGCCTCAAGAAATAACTAGTAGTAAATAATATAATAAGACTTGATAAGATAAGGTAGATTATACATTTTCAATGAAGGACTCTGCTATGTCTGTGGATTTTCAAAATACCAACAAGTAGTAAATTTCAGGCCATTTAAAATTAGAATGAGTGAAGATGAGGAAGGACTAATGAAATGCATCATCTTAAGGGATGGTATGTATTTATTGATTAAATGTATTACATGATTTATGAAAGGAATCATAATAATAGATTTATGACGTGTAATATTTATGCAAGAAATATATTTTCAATCAAAACCTGAATTAAGCTGAATGCCTCAAGAAATAACTAGTATTCAATAATATAATAAGACTTTGATAAGATAAGGTAGATTATACATTTTCAATGAAGGACTCTGTTATGTCTGTGGATTTTCAAAATACCAACGAATAGTAAATTTCAGGCCATTTAAAATTAGAATGAGTGAATATGAGGAAGGACTAATGAAATGCATCATCTTAAGGGATGGTATGTATTTATTGATTAAATGTATTACATGATTTATGAAATGAATCATAATGAATCATAATAGATTTATGACGTGTAATATTTATGCAAGAAATATATTTTCAATCAAAACCTGAATTAAGCTGAATGCCTCAAGAAATAACTAGTATTCAATAATATAATAAGACTTTGATAAGATAAGGTAGATTATACATTTTCAATGAAGGACTCTGTTATGTCTGTGGATTTTCAAAATACCAACGAATAGTAAATTTCAGGCCATTTAAAATTAGAATGAGTAAAGATTAATGAAATGCATCATCTTAAGGGATGGTATGTATTTATTGATTAAATGTATTACATGATTTATGAAATGAATCATAATGAATCATAATAGATTTATGAAGTGTAATATTTATGCAAGAAATATATTTTCAATCAAACGCTGAATTAAACTGAATGCCTCAAGAAAAAATTAGTAGTAAATAATATAACAAGAGACTTGATAAGAGAAGGTAGATTATACATTTTCAATGAAGGACCTTGCTATGTCTGTTGGATTTTTAAAAACCAACGAGTAGTAAATCTCAAGCCATTTAGAGCGAGAAAGGATTAATAAAGATTAAAGAAATGTATCATTTTTAAGTATTTATTGTGTATATCAATTGATCAAATGTATCAAATAGCTTATGAAATGATCACAGTAATAGATTCATAAAACGTAATATTTATGCAAGAAATATATTTAAATAAAAACTAATGAATGACACAAGCAGTAATTAGAATAAAGTATTAGAATTAATAAGAAAAGGTGAAACCTTTGTAAAAAGATTAAACGCTGACGGCTGTTTCGCAGAAACGCAAGAGCTTATTTGTTTTGTTTTAAAATCATAAAACTAATAAGCAGGTATTCGAAAAGGTAAAACCTTTGAACTGGAATTCCGCATAAAATGCTAAAACAACGTAAGTATGTTACAGAGAAAGTTGCATAACAGATGTCTGAGTACTTTCTCTATCTGTCTTACTTACGTTGCTTTGCATTTTATAGCATAATAAGTGGCTAATTAATTGTATTTTAATAATCTGTTATTCACATAATATTACGAAAAGTTGAGAATTTTAAATCTCTCAGTAATAATTCAAGAAGGGCGTAACCTGTCTAATTAATCCCCATTGTGGTTCTAGAGTACAAAAATTTCATGTTTGAACTTTAAAATATACACATATTTTATGTGGTGGTGAAGCAAGTTGAGGTTCAGCAGGAAAGTATATTTCAACAGCAAAGAGAGATGGAGTGTCAACGTCTTCAAATTACCAAACCTTCTAGTGAATATTCTATTGAGGTATTGACAAGGTCAGTGATACAAAGGTAATTTTTAATGACAATATACTTAGAAGAAATAAGACAAAATCAGTTTTGTTGCATATTACATGACAGTAGTAACGTAATTCACATTTAATCATATAAAATTTATAAAGTAAAATCGTTATTTTACAGTGCAGCAGGTATCGAAGTTTTTGTCAGTTTTTGAGTGAATAGCAATGCAAGTCAAAGATATATTTACGATTTTGCATGAAAAGACATTTTGTACATTCAAAAAGAAAGTTATTCCACAAAAAGGGTAAACCAAATAAGTTACAGCTGTTGTATGGATTCAAATTTCAGTGAGACTCCTGTAACTTGCTTCAAATAATCATTGAATATATCTTCTGATTACCAAATTTTACCTACAACTTACCTCGACTATTTAAAATGCAACTATCTGACAAGACGCCACGATTTTAAGTTTAACTTGTTTAAAGAGGGTACTCATAGTGAATATTTTTAAAGTTACACAAAAGGCACTTTTATTACATAATTATTTAAAGACATGTATGTATAATTAGTGGTATCGACGTGGCATCTGACAAGACGCCACGATTTTAAGTTTAACTTGTTTAAAGAGGGTACTCATAGTGAATATTTTTAAAGTTACACAAAAGGCACTTTTATTACATAATTATTTAAAGACATGTATGTATAATTAGTGGTATCGACGTGGAATCTGACAAGACGCCACGATTTTAAGTTTAACTTGTTTAAAGAGGGTATTAATATGAAATATTTTTAAATGTTACACAAAAGAGACTTTTATTAAAGAATTGTTTAAAGACATGTATGTATAATTAGTGGTATCGTTAAAGATTAAATTTTTTTATTTTTTTAACATACTTTCAAAGATATAACTACGTTTTAATGAGTATCTGAAACATGTTTAACATATACCTATAATATTAATGATGAAAAAGGAATATGGAAGAGTGATATGGTAGGATTAAATAGTGTTTCACAAAGATAGTTTAATTTTTTGACATTAGTTTATATTTTCCTCAACAGAGGAAGTATATTAATAAATGCCGAAATACCGACAAATAGCCTAAAATTCTAGGAATACTTGTATGGAAAATCACAATGTATCTCCACCACATATTTTTTCCCTCTCTCTCTTTTTTTTGAGTGACAATTTGCTCATTCACCCGTTAGACACTAGCTGTGTGAGTCTTTTCCGGTGGATTTTCCACGAGGATAACATCAATAAAAAGTTCCACAGGAAATTCTGCATTCAGTGGAAATGAGATTTCAAACTGAAGGAAATAAGAAGCCTCTTAGTAATGGAGAATTCCTAAACCAGTGTCACAAAGCTAATAGAAATGAAATAGAGAAAAAAAAATTAAGAGGAACTGAGGCAGAAAGTTGTGAATCGCATTTCTTTTGGAACAAAGCAAACCAAAGAAAAGGTTAAAAAGCAGTGATGATCAAAAAAGGCGACACGGAAGTCATAGCGGCTAGAATACCAAGCAATTCTAGCGGAATATAGTCGAATCTATTTTTTTTTTCCTATTCAGTTTAAAGAATTTCCCAAACCAGTAAAAACTAAACGTTACTGGAAAAAATCAAAACTTTAAAATCGCATATACACTCTGCTTTTGAATAAACGGATAATTAATTAGATGCTTAACTTATATCAATTACATGAATGATTTTTCATTCTAGAAAAACTACTTGTAGCCATAATTTGATTTCGGTACTTTAGCAAACTCTGTTAAGTACAATTAGCTTATTCTTGATGGTGCCTTATATGGTTTGATCTGGTTTGGAGGGTTCTGGTCTACTTTGTGATACACGAAGGCTAATGAGACCTGAATCTATTTTTTAAATCTGATTTCAAACAATAACTAATATCCAAGTCAGCAGTAAAATTCAAATTCACGTATTCAGTCATCAACAGGTTGCACTATAAGGAAATTGTTTGATAAAAAATGTATTTCCATTTATTTTTATGAAAAGAAAGTACTATAATAGGAAAAATACTACAGTTCTTTAATCTTCTAATTTTAGCCTATCTTGCACTTTATATACATATAATCCAATACTTACAAAACTACTGTACATTATAGCCCTATTATTTTTACTTGCTCGGGCTACTGGGAAAGTAAAAGCCTAAACAAATAACAGTAATAACAATGCAGTCTGGCCACAATGAAGAGTACACCACAAGTCTAATTAGAACTTTATTTTAGAGCTGCTAAAACAGACATCTTTACTAGTCAATGACAGACAAAAGAAAGACACAAAAATCCCTCTGCTCGACCAGAGGTGCACCCAAGAGCGAAGACAGAAAGAATTTTCCCAAGGTAGAAGAAACTTACTCAGCGAATTAAGTGTTAAGATCAGTAAAAAACGTCTAGCCATTTGCTGGCGACAGCTGGAAAACGTGTTGAATAGACAGAAAATTTACATCTATCGGATAGAAATCTTTGGGTATTGTATCGAAAGAATTTTAAGTCTAGAATGCTCCTTTGATTAAGACATTTAGAGGCTGGGAAAAAGATTTTAAGGAATTAGAATGGGAGGAGGTTTTTAAGGAAATATTAAAGTTAAATAATTTTGACATATTACATATGTTCTGCTCTTTCTGCCTACCTAATTTTTATGAAACAATATTCCAAGGATTTTTATTGACAATATGTTAGTTAAGATGTAATATAGACCAAAAATCTGGAAGTTGTTAAATTTTATTATTAATGTAATTAATTTTACTTAACAGAAATGTGACAGATGACAGCAAACAGATTAGCGAAATCATATCACTGTAATCTTGCTCTAAGCCCTAAAATCTTTCTTGCTCTGAGAAGTTTCGGTTGATTTGAAAAGGAAGTACTTTCTTGTTGATAAAGCAAAGCAGGTTATAAAAAATTCAACTTAGAATTTTCATAAATGGAAGTTTTTTCTGGAAAATATTTTAATGTGAAATTAAAACATAAGATCGGTTAGATACGAAATCACTTATGCAAGTCGTGAGTACCGGAGGAAAATCGAAACATTGCATTATGATAAAATTGTTATCGTTGAAACCTCAAAGCGTATAAAATAGGAATGACTTTTGAAATAACATAAAAAGTTCCCTGCGTAGATTTTAATCTAAAATGGTAAATGCAGTACTGATTAAAAATTGGCAATATATCAATGTTGGAATTATAAGGTTTGACTTTGAAAGTAGAGTATCAGATATTGCGATGAAGATAAACTAGTAGAAAATGTGAATTAAACACCTTATAATTCACCATAACCAAAGGTTCCCAAGATTTTTTTCCATAAATCCCTTGTTCTAGAAAATATCTTCCCACGAACCCCAAGTAAAATAACTATACATCTACATAATAACAAAATACAATTTTAACTTTGGTGTTTATAATAGAAAAATAAAATATAAATGAACATTTTTGATATTTAAAATAATATTCATTGAATTTATTACCTTGTGTTATAAAATTATAAAAATGTTATTTTTCAATACTATCAATGAGAAAAGTGAGACTAGTAGGTTTATATTCGGTTCTATGTTTGTGAACTACATTCTCAGTTAATATTATTTTTATCGATGAAAGTCAAAACTGAACTAAATCCACGTTCTACTAAATAGGAAGACTGTAAACTGCTTCTATACAGTGACCCATAACGCATTATATAAAATAAGTATCTGCTTTATAACCAGAATTGATAGCATCCTTGTTCAAACAAGTCCTCACTTGTGACTAATTCAATAAGTTGCTCCTGTATCAGTATGGATTCACGGGAGTTCGTGGATTTGCTTGCAAAGAGGGGTAACTAATAGAAGAATGTCTTGAAATTTTTGAAATCATAATGAACATCCATTAAGTACTGACAATAAGCAAGTAAATTTTCATCTCGTTTTAAGAAAACAGCTAAAAAATAGCTGTAATTTTATGTATAGCTATTTATTTTAAACTTTCTAAAAATGAAAATAGATCACACTATTTTTACTTTAGTTTAAACTTTTATTTTGTAGACCCCAAAACGTTGTCCTCCCAAAATGACTTTTGTGTACCACGTAACCCGTCAGTGGTAACATGGACCCTGGAGGTGAGTAGGAGTTACTTTGAGAACAACTGTCGTAAACTGTTTCGAATACAAATACTTTCTTTAACAGAAACCTTTACACCTTCCTTTTGGAAAATATAACTTTCGAAATCTTCTTTTTAAAATTTGTCTTACCAATTATACATAATACTTTTAATCCTTAACCTTCGGTTCGGTTCGGTTTTGGAGCACTACGGTCTACTTTTTCCAACACGAGGGCTAATGAGACCGGGACCTACTGCTTAAAGCCGATTCCGAACGGCTACGGACATCCATGCCATAGTGGGATTCGAACCCACGAACTCCAGTTCTGAAGGCCAGCACCCTAACCATTCGGCCAAAATCATTAACCTTAAAGAAGGCAATAATAAAGAGATATAGAAAAGTATGCCTTCACCAAAGCGTATCTCTTTTCGGTTAATTGTTTTATCGATGAAGGTCAAAACTGCACTAAATCCACTTTCTAGTAAATAGGAAGACTGTAAACTGCTTCTATACAGTGACCCATGACGCATTATATAAAATAAGTATCTGCATTATAACCAGAATTGATAGCATCCTTGTTCAAACAAGTCCTCACTTGTGAATAATTCAATAAGTTGCTCCTGTATCAGTATGGATTCACGGGAGTTCGTGGATTTGCTTGCAAAGAGGGGTAACCAATAGAAGAATGTCTTGAAATTTTTGAAATCATAATGAACATCCATTAAGTACTGACAATAAACAAGTAAATTTTCATCTCGTTTTAAGAAAACAGCTAAAAAATAGCTGTCATTTTATATTGTAGCGAAAATCGTTCCATATCGTGGCTCAGTCGGTAAAGCAGCGGGCTCGTGAGAGGGAGATTCCGGGTTCGAAAGCACGCAAGTCAACTTGCCTTTAAAAATTGATTTAATATGAGTTTACTTTGTGTTAGTTTAATTTGATCATATGAATTATAATTCCTAATTTTCTGCGATTCTTCAAAGTCTGGAAGGTTCAAAAACTGTGTATAAGTAAAGATTCCTTCAGTTGCGGGGAAATAAAATCTTGAGTTGGTGTTGAGCGTTTTCGTTGAATTCACCACGTTCACCTCGTCTACGCAACAATATGTAGCTATTTATTTTAAACTTTCTAAAACTGAAAGTGGATCACACTACTTTTATTTTAGTTTAAACCTTTATTTTGTAGACCCCAAAACGTTGTCCTTCCAAAATGACTTTTGCGTACCACATAACCAGTCAAGGGTAACATGGACACTGAAGGTGAGTAGGAATTACTTTAAGAACAACTGTAGTAAACGGTCTCGAATACAAGTACTTTCTTTAACAGAACCCTTCATACCTTTCTTTTAAGGAAAATACAACTTTCCAAATTTTCTTTTTAAAATTTGACTTATCAATTATACATGATACCTTTAATCAAGGCAATAAATAGATATAGAAAAGAATGCCTTCACCAAAGCGTATCTCTTTTTTGTTAATTACATTCTTAAATCCTATGTAAGAATAACAGTAAACTATAGACAAATGAAAGTTTCCCACGTCTCACATTATTACGTAATTCTGTATTGCAAGAGGTTTCTTGTATTCTGTTTTCTACGAGACCTCTCTATCCCTTTCATCTTAGACAAATGTAAAGATAAATAAAGAATGCTCATTTAACTAACTTCAGTAATCGAAGCACTCCACCTCAATAAATCTTTTAATGCAGCTTAGAGTTAACCTTATTATCTCCAATCTTATTGCCATACTTTTGTAATACATAGTTCGTTGCATCATAGAATAGGTTCACTCTGTCCTATCGATCACTACTAAAAGCTATGTCTATTATAGAGAGACTCTGCCGAACCATTACTGAATAATGTAGAGTTTTTCTTTTGGCTTCACTTCAAAAAGAGATCGAGATTTTGGCGCAATTCTCATATCAGTCACAGTACTGTTCCCCTGTTATCCGAACATACGCAATTTTCCCACTGTGTTTCCCGCTACGATTATTTTGACAGATACATGGATTTTGGATTAAGACATTTCAATCCAACATCTCGTAGACTTTTAATCACACACAAAGCTTAATAATTAATAGTGACAACACCATTAAACAACGTCATATTTACAACATTATGGTTTTAGCACAGACAGTAAAACGTCATTTCAACGCTTAATCTAGTCCTAAGTGTATTAGCGAAAGTACACGATACTCGGATTGGTAATAAATGCTTCAGTTATACCTAATGCATTTCACTATAAATTTCTAGCACACTTACTTTAATAGAGGAAAACTGACTACTTCATAAATTATCTATTAAACTAGCTAGCTGTCTTAATTACAGAATAAATAACATACAGGAAGTTTGGACATTTTACCCCATTAATGCGCCAGAGTAATGATATATATATTCGTATTAATATAAGATCTCAGAATAAAAAAGAAAATTAGCCTATATTTGATATAAAAATTATATTTTAATGCTTAAATTTCAAAAGTTTTGTTGTAGGTAGGTGAATTTCTATTATTTTCACACGGTTAACGTTTTTTAGCACATTGTATGCGGGACATGTACTAGTACGTTTTCTGACGAATGATACTTGAGCGCGGGACATGTACTAGTACGTTTTCTGACGATTGACACTTGAGCGCGAGTCACGTACTAGTACAGGTTAGTGTAACAACATGGCTTGTTTATGGGTACAAAAATAACGGTATATACAGGATAACGAAGCCGAATGGTTTTGTATACTACATAGATACTGGAAAAATTTAGACAAATAAAAAGTAGTTTTTGCATTATTAGTTTTATGATTGCTCTTTTCATATTTTTTTTGTACTGTAAAAATGTTTATGCATAACACAATTCGAAAATATTAAAACTATATACTACTTTTTCTATTTGATTTTTCATATTTACGATATTATTATAAATTTATCCACTAAAAATATTTTTTTTGTTTACAAAAGTCTTATGGTTGTTATTTATATAATTCTATTTATATATTAGTTTATATATTTCAATATAAAATACGAAAAGTTGGTTAAAAAATTAAATAATTTTCGATCTATTGAGATTTAACTGAATAACTAAATTTACACGCAAAACGCCAGCTCCCGGTACAATTCCACTGCAAAATGTACCCGCACACAATGGGTTAAAAAGGGCATTGCTTCATATAACGATACTAAATAATTTGTATAATATTAAAACGAAAAAAGAGTAATTTCATTGAAAATTAAAAAAAGTAGCTTTTATCCTGTTATAAAAGATATATTGCTTGCATTAATATAAAGATCAATAGAATAAAAAAGATAATTAGCCTGTATTTGATATAAAAATTAGTTTCTAATTCTAGTTAATAATAACAAAACTAAATAATTTTTAATAAATTTAATACCTTAATAATAATCTTGGTAGCATGCAATTTTAAACAGAGCAGAACATTTTATTTTATATTTAATAAAACATAAAGCTGTCATTGTGAAGACTTCATTTTAAAAGGTACTCTCCAAACCAGGCATAGAAGATGTGACAAGATGAAAAAATAGACTGACTCTTATCCATTCTGACTCTTATCAATTTGGGTGCCAGATTTATCTTAAAAGTAGCAGTTTAAATAATGTCAGTTGATAACTAATTAATAACAGTTTTAAATAATCGTTAGCGGTTTAAATAATTAGATGTTGTTTTAAAATACATAATTCTTTTATGTATTAATGAAATATTTTGATGCTTATTTATTCTAATGTATCTATATTTCTTAAGATTAAAACTAATGAATAGATTTTATAATAAATTTGTAGATTTTAAGAGCCTTTATAGATACCTGATCTTTGATTACTTTTGAAAGATATAAGACGAAACATATCTTGAACAGATTAACATCTTTTTAATCTATAATTATCTAGAATAGGGAAAAGTGTACTCTGCGGAACTTTAGGATTCCGTAACGATCATCCAAGTGTAAAATTTTAAACCTCATCCAAATTTCAAAAGTTTAAAATATCTGTAAATTCCTTCCCTAATTTATTCCTAATCCTTACATAAAATTAATAATAGTACTAATATCCCCAGAAGTGCTACAATATGGAACAGAAAAGCGATATGATAGTAAGTCACTGAAATTACACGAGACAGTACAACACAAGAAGGAGTGAAACATTCATTAATTTATAATTTTACTTGTATCATTACATTAAAAAAAATTAATGTTTATGTCTCATTAGTGATAAATAATAGGTCCTTAGTTTCTTCTTAAGTAATATTTGTGCAGGAATTCCGTTGCGATTTATGTGGAAAATAAAATTTTCCGAGGGATAAAAAAAATTGAGAACCTCTGATCTAGAATATGAAAAATGAATCGACTTTGTTTTACTTGAGGTATATAAATCGTATTAATTTAGTCGAATGATTAAAGTACTAATTACAACAAATTAGAAAGAATAGAGAAGACATTCACGGTGGGAATTTTAAAGAAAACCTTATTAGATATGGAAGATGCCTCTGGTGATTAAGTATTTATGCACAGGTAAGAAACACGCTCAACTGAAATAATCCCTCTTTACGGATAACTTGTTCTTAAATTTTGATATGTGACTACACATACGTGAGCACTCTTCCAGAATATACATTTACATAAGAAATAATTATTAAAGACAAAACGTTTCTGCTAAAGCTTTACATAAATATTTCATCCCTTCCGGTTGATTGAGCCCTGTAGAAACAAACCAAACAGGGGCAAAAAGTGAGTTGAAACCCTCTTCCTGTGATGACAGTTCGTCTTTGAATCCATATTGTTTACCTTAGATTTGAGCTCGTTGCTAATGGCAGTGGGACACATGTACTCAACTCGCTACGCTCTAGAGATTAGTCAGTCGTATATTTCTCTGTTTTTCCCGACATATGATGACACTTGGTTACTGCTTTCTGAAGTGTGGGTGTATTTGCAATGTCAGAAATGTGATATATGGCTCGTACTAGATTCATATGACGTGTTCTCTTGCATTAATGTAGTATGATGCAGATATGAATAAATATGAAATGTAAATTATGAGTAAATATCCTAATTGGCCTAGCTGTAATAATTTTATCAGAATAGTGCAGGCTTTTATATCGATGAGGCGATTTTTAAATTTTCTTTTGTCATGAAACCTCATAAACAAGAATGATAAATATATCAATATATAAAATAAACACCACTGATATATACTTTTGCTTTGAGTTTTTCAGGTATATGAAAATAAAAATAAGTACTTTAAAAATAAGTATCACTGTTAATGTTGTAGTTAGATGAAAAAACACTATAATCAAACTAAACATTTTTTCTCATTCATACGAGTGTGTGGAAAATTTTAGATTAATAGATTTTAAGAATCTTGATAGATATTGAATATTTTTGTATTTTGAAAAATTTAAGATGAAATATTTCTTGTATAGATTATCTTGTTTTAAAATTTACAGCCCCTCCTTCGAAAGAAAATCTTGCGAAGAATTGTAAAGGAAGCAATTCTAGTTTCTAAAGGTTAGTTTGGCTTGGTTTTGGAGCGCTAGGGTCTACTGTTTTGCACACGAGGGCTAATGAGACCAGGACCTACTGCTTAAAGCCGAATACGAACGGCAACGGGCATCCATACCATAGTGGATTCAAACCCACGATCTCCGGTAAAGACGATCAGCGCCCTAACCAATCGCCCAGCTTTCGGATTTTAATTTTAATTATAATATTAATAACCATTTTAATTTTTAAAAAAGTTGTATAGTATTTCTGAATACGATACTCTAAATAGATATTAACACTTTTTTTTTTAAAATTCGATGTTAATTGATATTTTATCGTAATATTAAAGTTAGTTTTCACTGAAATTAAAGCAATCTGAATACTAACAGCAGTACCTAAAAACGTAAGATTGTATAGGAACAAATGCATTTACTGCAGTACCTATCCTGTTGGTCTTAATGATCTGGGGGAAAAGTTGCTTACGCTGTATCATTGGAGATCGATTGAAGACAGTATTAACAGGAATCCTCTGAAGGGTTTTCTGTATTTATTAAAACACAGGACAGATACTTAATTATAGGATTAAAAATAGGTTACATTACTCCCTTTTTCATTTGAACGCATGTAACTTCATTATATACTTTCATATCGTAAGACTGTATGGGATTCACAAGCAGACGGCGCATTTGTTTTAAAAACCTTGAAAATTCCAGTTTTTACACACCAGTTTCATTTTTATTGGAAAGACTAAATATTAGTGTAAAGACTACAGTGTAGGATTATTTATGCATATCATTTTTCTAATATTATCATACGAAAAAATATTTTAAAAAATGTTATAGCCATTATTAATACTGTTTAAAATCATCATCGTTTGTAGAAAATACAGTATATTATTTAAAGCGTTCTGTAATTTTGGTTACATAATGAAAAGATCGGCTTATATGTGTTTAAAAATTAAAATATAACGTCATTATATACTTTCATATCGTAAGACTGTATGCGATTCTCAAGCAGACGGCGCATGTTTTAAAGACCTTGAACATTCCAGTTTTTTTTTTCATACCCGTTTCATTTTTTTTTTTTTTTGAAAGACTAAATATTAGTGTAAAGATTACAATGTAGGATTATTTATGCATATCATTTTTCTAGTATTAGCATATGAAAAAAATTTTAAAAAATGATATAGCCATTATTCATACTGTATAAAATCATCATCGTTTGTAGAAAATACAGTACATTATTTACAGCGCTCTGTAATTTTGGGTAAGTAATGATAAGAACGGTTTATACGTGTTTAAAAATTAAAATGCAACGTCATGTTACAATGGGATTAGAATCTATGAACTATGGTACCTAAGAGCAGCAGCCTACCCATTTGGTCATCGTTCGGCCTGTTTGCTTGGATAATTTAAATGATAACGCCGGTTGAGGACAGATTTACGCGGCGTTAGAAATCTGAAAAAATAGTTTGGTTTGGTTATAAGCCAAAGGTCAATTTTTGTAACACGAAAGCTAATGAGATCGGAACCTACTGTTTTAAGCAGAATGTATCCGGCGTATGCACCAGAATAGTTTATCTTCTTGAAATTTTGGTACATAATTTTTCTTTTACCACAAGTCTCATATTTATTAAATGTCTGCTCTGAAACTTTTGCTTACTTTGAATGTACGAGGAAAGCAAGAAAAAAAAGTACGTGCACAGATAAGTTATAAAAAAAATATAAGAATTAAAAAAATCCATTAAATGCGAAGAAAATATTGTGCTTTATATAAATTTAGAATTTTATAAATATTAAAAGATATTCAATAAAAAATTCGGTAGCTTTTAAGCAAATTTTCTCACAATAGAGCAAAAGTTTTAGTGACCTCAACAGTTTTAAACGTTCAAAATTCGTAAAGCTTTATAATTATTTTTCTGCAATTAATTTTCAATATATTTTAAAAAAAATCACGTTAAAATTTTTCTTATATATCGCGAGTTATAGACTAAGTTGAATTATATGTATATGTGTCATTAACTAGTTTCCTTAAACAAGTTACACTGATTAATTACATTGTCTACCATGATAGTTTTATTAATCATTATAATATAATATTAATATTTTAAAATTATGCTCATTATTTAATCAATAAATTATTCGCTAAATCTAAAACTATATATATATATATATATATATATATATATATATATATATATATATATATATATATATATATATATATATATATATATATATATATATATATACATATCTATCTATCTATCTATCTATCTATCTATCTATCTATCTATATATATATATATATATATATATATATATATATACATATCTATCTATCTATCTATCTATATATATATATATATATATATATATATATATATATATATATATGTGTGTGTGTGTGTGTGTGTGTGTGTGTGTGTCTGTGTTCAGAGTTCAATAACAAAAGTGTTATCTTCACCTCTAAGAATTTATTTTGATTAAAACTTTAATTTCAACTTGGTAAACAATAAGTAAACTTATACCATTTCAAAAAAAACTAAAAGTAAACAATAACGTAAACTTATACCATTTCAAAATAAAAATAAACATTTTACGCAATACTCTTCAGTTACACAAACACTAAACACCACTTTTCTTCTGAATATCACATCGGGAGAAAGAATAGGAAAGTTTTGTAGCAAATACGATACTATTAAAACTTTTGTAAACCACACTGAAACAATATTTATGGAGTTTTATGAAAATTTATCATCGCCTTTTGGGTTAAACAATTATGGTCAATCATAGCAAGTAATCTAAGGCGGTAAACACCTAATTTGCAAATATACTGACATTCGAGAAAATCCCTTTTGTGTCTGAAAAATCCCTCGCAAGATCAATAACTATATGAAAAATCCCCAAAGCCGTTCCAATGTTTCCAAACAGGGGCGTAGTTTCAGTATGTGATGACGCAGTTAGATGAGTTGACGTTTCCAGTACGTAATGGCGTAGTTTTCAATATTATTTCGTACATTGTCATCAAATAAATACATTCAATTGTCAATTAACAATGTTAAATTTGATTAAAAATTTTGAATCTGCATAAAATTATTGGCAAAATATGATCATAGTAGACGAGTAAAGAGAAAGTTGAAATAAAAGATTTATTCAGGAACAGAATGCAATGTGTACTTTATTTTGGGGTGCATTACAATAAAACAAAATAAAATATAAAGAGGA
>CM063503.1:62701229-62708729 GCA_032207245.1 Pardosa pseudoannulata
AGGGGTAATAATTTTGATACATTACGTATATATATTTGATACGGTGAAAGACCGAAATCTGGAGAAAGTCGACTTTCACCGGTGAATGTCAACATTCACGTAGTCGTTTGGTGCATGTCCGAAATATTTTCTAAATACCCTTATTTCTGGTTTACACAGGTAAATGTCGACATTCACCATTCACTAATGGTGAATGTTGAACATGTTGTATATTCATATTTTCTTCTTCGTAATTCAGTCAAATCTATAGTACTAGCATTTGTAACTGTTGAACTTAAAACAAACATAACACTCTGAGAACAGAAAATCATACTAATAATTAACTTAATTATCTGATTGACGTTATACTATCTTATTTGTTGGAACAATTTAAACTGTTATAGCAATTTGAATTGCACAAGAGTCCCTTACATTTACAATGGCATTTTGTAATGAAACATTTCTTTTTGCTATGACAGTTTATAGCCATGCCCTCCACTTCTCGAATTAGCTGCCGCGGCTTCTCTCAGCGACATTTCTTGAGAAGAAATCTCATCTATGGAGAGTAACTTTTCTTTACAAAATATAAATTGATTACGGGTATAAAGCTGCTTGAGGGTACCATTTTTGCTTACTAATTTATAAAAGTCGGAATCTTCTACTCCAATAACAACCGCCAATACATTTCAGGCATCTGTACGACCACGCTCCACATGAGGGACTTGTATTCGCACAATGTCATCAATTTGAGCAGGAGGAAATTTTCTTTTTGAGGTTTGTAACATTTTCGTTGCATGCATTAGAAGATTATCTTTTGTGGCCGCTCTTTTAATAGAAATAAACTTCTGCTGTTTAGTCAGGGCTTGATAGAAGGCGTAGTAGGTTGAAGCTCCTCTTCGATATTTTCCTTTGGAATGGACACAGGGACTTTGGAGTATTCCTTCATGGTATGTGCTATTTTGACATATATCATTATATGTTTTAATAATAAAGTATGATTTAAAAACGTAACAAAAATATTTTTTTCAACATTCACCATCAGTGCATGGGGATTGCAGCATTCACCGGTGATAGTCCGAATATATAAGAATATAATAAAATATCAGGTCTTTCACAGATGTATTTGGTGAATGTCGACATTCTCCAATTCTCATTCACAGTAACATATATAAATATATATATATATATATATATATATATATATATATATATATATATATATATATGTGTAAATATATATATATATATATATAGATATATATATGTATATATACATATATATACATATATATATATATATACATATATATACATATATATATATATATATACATATATATATACATATATATATTTATATATATATATATATATATATATATATATATATATATGTATACATATATATATGTATATATATACATATATATATATACATATACATATATATATATACATATATATACATATATATACATATATATATATATATATATATATATATATATATATATATATATATATATATATATATATATATGTGTGTGTGTGTGTGTGTGTGTGTGTGTGTGTGTGTCATATAACCAAGTCTACAACAGGGAAGGGAGCTGTTGCCATTCTGATGTGATAAAACAGCAGGAGATTGTTTCACTGACATATACTTATTTTCGTAATATCAGTTGGATGGATTCTTAATTCATTTTAGGGACGGGATGACTGGCTCTACCATTCGGCTAGCGTTCGGTTAAATAACTAAATAATAAATAACTAAAAGGTAGTTTGTCAACACTAGATTCCTTACTTCTGTATTCTTATACTTCTGTATTTAATCTCTGTGTGGCGTTAGGATAATTATCTATTCTGTCTGTAGTTTTGGAGAAAAAAGAACGAGGTATTTTAATCTTTGAAGAAGACACATTTTCCACTTCTTTCGCTGAAAAAAAAAAAACGAATATTTCCAGGAAAACTGCTTATATGGGGTTTATTCTGCTTTGAGAAAACTAACGTTTTCATATATCGAAATTTCCTTAACGAAAAATTTACACTCACAAACTTGGGAGACACTTGAGCATTCGCCTTAAAGTCATGATCTCTCCCCATGCGATTATTACGCCTTCTCTACCTTAAAAAAGTCTATGAAAGGTGTACCGTTCCTGTCGGACCTAGCAGTGCAGTAGGTATTTTTGGACTTACTAGCAGATCCAAAGTGATATATATAATCAGCCTGGTGAAGCAACAAGATGGTTGCCTCAATTCTCAAGGCCAGTTTGCATGATTTACATATCTGAACTGTAGAACTTTCGAATGGAAAATTTTTGATTTCCCTTTATAAACGTAATTTTAACCAGTTATAATCTTATTATAAAGTATTTATTAAACTGCAACAAAGCTATTTTAAAATAAGTTTTTTGTTTTTAAATTTGGCATCAGTATTTCTCCGTAGGTTTACCACAGAAAAAAATATTTAAACGATTTCTTTGCTCTTGTCGCCGGAGGTAAAATACTTTCTCGTAAGCTCTTTACTCATAGGGAAAAAAAGTAAGCAGGATTCTCATAACCATATGTGTCAGAATAACAAGGTAGTGAAAAAGAACAAAGTTGGATTAAATTGATATCGTAGCTTATTTAATTTTGATAAGATTTCGGGAAAATTGAAAAGTTTGCATGGTGTTTGTGGATAACGTAAATGGGGAAAGTATGAATCCTGCAATATATAAAAGACTGTTAAATGAAAGAAAATACCTTAAGGACATTTGTTTTAAAGGCAATTTACGAAGTCTGACAAAATTTTAAAAGTTTTTTAAAAGTTCTTTATAAAATTATTGTGAAATTGGCTTTAAAAATATTGAAGGTAGAAAATTTAATATATAAATTTTTCTTTAAAATTTAGCAAAAATTGAAAAATATTACGGAATTTTTTTTTGCTTTACCTAAACACTCGTGGTTAAAAAAATATGTAAAATATTCCTTTGCATAAATGTAGACATAGTATACGTAATGGTATATGTTGAACTCAAAGAATATTAACATTTAAGTATAGCTGAGTTACAGCTAGTCGATCAACTTATAACCAAAAATACAAGTAAAATAATGGGATTTCTAAGAAAAATACTAATAACTTGGTTCTATATGTATAAGCGTATTTCCGTAAGCTGACATAGGTATATATAGGGGATATAAAAGTGACTACTATAATAGGACCCATTCGATAAGTATTAGTATAGAAGATTTAATATCCAATATAACAGAAAACATGCTTGTACAGTGATACAGTTTGATACTTGTAGAGATACTTGTAGGGATACTTGGTTCTATATGTATAAGTGTACTTCTGTAAGCTGACATAGGTATAGTAGGGGATATAAGAGTAACTACTATAATAGGACTCATTCGATAAGTCTTAATATAGAAGATTTAATATCCAATATAACAGAAAACATGCTTGTACAGTGATACAGTTTGATAATTGTAGAGATATTTGACTCTATATGTTTAAGTGTACTTCTGCAAGCTGACATAGGTATATATAGGGAATATAAGAGTAACTACTATAATAGGACCCATTCAATAAGTCTTAGTACAGAATATTTAATATCCAATATAACAGAAAACATGCTTGTACAGTGGTACAGTTGGATACTTGTAGAGATTTCCTTAATTTTTTAAACAACATATAGCAATGGAATTTGAAGAATTTCAGTTGCAGAGTACTTGATGAAATAATATATTACTTATAAAAACAAAGAAAATTTCAATACAAAATCATTTACAGCATTATAAGTTTTTCTGATTTGCAGATTTATAGGACCAGATAATACTTAGTTGATGATATTAACTTTGCACATTATAAATATTCATATTTTAAAAATATTTATAGCTAGAATAATGTATTGCGTTTAGTTTATGATATTTAAGAAGGGCGGTAAAAATATTCCACTTAAACGTTAAATTATTAAATATGGATGAAAAAATTAAGGGACGCCTATAATATTGCCTGCAAATATAAGTTGTTTACCATGTTATGTCCTTGAGGATACTAAATTAGAATGTTAAACCAAAATATGTTTTAGCATGAAACTTCATCCTTTTTACTATAAGATATGACGGCTATCTTTGAGATAAAGTTAAAACCTCGGCTATCGTAACCTCAATAACATTCTAGGAGTGGTTATGTTTTTCAGGCATAAAATACACTTTCTCTTTGGTAAAAGTAAATAAATTGCTTAACAAGTTCACCTATATATATTTCACCTTTCTGTATAGAATGATTATGATAAATGCGTTTAAAGAACTAAAACTATGAGGCAAACTTAACATTAATAATAGCCTATTTTGAGATTAAAGGGTTTAAACTTAATGTTAACATACATCTAAGCGAATTGGAATTTATTATTATATTATATTGCTATTCTAAAAACACAGATTTAATTAAGGGAAATGCTTAATTATTAAATATACAATAATCCAGAGGACAAAATATTAATAAATTAAAACTGTAAAAGCAGAAATGTAAAACAATTTCTGTACAGAAATGAGTTGTATTTTATCCATCTTATCATCTTTGAAAAGTTAGTATTATTGTATTTTTATTACAGTGAAAGACATAAAACTACATTACCATATAAATTAATAAATCCTTTATCTAAAGATTTCAAACTTTGGAGTGTTATTCAAATAAAATATACTTTTATTTATAGGTAAAAAATTATTATTAAATTACTAGACTTAGAATGTAACACTTTTAGATACATACCGTTTTAAAAATATATGAACCTTTTGTAGTAACCCTGTATAATAATTTACTCCAAAGTCTAAATATGTCCAATTAAATGCTAACTATTCCTCTCAATAAAGAATGAAATTATTGTTTTAACATATTGTCTCGACCTAACAACTGCAAGTTTTATAAGCTACACGTATTCAGTAGCTCAGTGCTGTTCATCCTTATTTAGTCCATGAGTCAATTTATCCTTTATGAAAAAAAAAACGGTGTCAACGCAAGGTATTAATTAAAATTTTGTTAATTTTGTTAATAATTAGTTTATTTACAAGAAGAAAAACGTATGGAAATGAAGTTTATAAAAAATGTTATAAAAACACAGTCTCAATATCTCTCTTATTGAGACTGTTTTTATAACATTTTTTTATTAAACTTCATTTCCATAAGTTTTTCTTATTCTAAATAAACTAATTATTAACAAAATTAATAAAATTTTAATTAATACCTTGCGTTGCCACCGCAGTTTTCATAAAGAATAAATTGACCCATGGACTAAAGAAGGATGAACTGCACTGAACTACTGAATACGTGTAGCTTATAAAATTTGCAGTTGCTAGTCCGAGAAAGTATGTTAAACCAATAATTGTGGGCGTATATTATTGGGCAACGGCTTTTATTACGTCCATACCAATATCTATTGTGCCAAGTCGAATTATATTTTCAAGTATAGAATCTGTAATGGTGTTTTTTTATTTTTTAAATCATATTTTATGTTGTAGAGTGCTCAATCGCAGATATGCGTAAAACATAGAAATAATTGGAAGATCAAAATCTCAGAATATTTTTCTTTATCCGAAAGTTTTAAGAACTCTCTTCTAAGTGCTCCACTTAATGCAATGTGCCATCTTGAATTTCATATATTTCCATCTGATGTGTAGGAACTATCTCCTTTTAATGGATTATTAAATAAGCTAAAACTATGATCAAATTGAGAAAATATTGAGATGAAATTTTCAATTATGATACCCAATTTAAAAAGAAATTTATCAAAATAAAAACTTTTTCAAACCGTTTCATTTCCTTGTAGAATTATTTGTATGTTTACAAATGTACTAATTTTGGAGAAGTAAATGAGTAAAAATCTGCTTATTTGGCAAAGATATTATTTACATTTTTATTTTATAAAATTAATTTTTTAAGCGGGCCACAAAAATCATTCACAGAGACGCTAGTTGCCTCATAATTTTTCTATAATTTTAATTAGTATTTAAAGACATATGGTCACACAGATTTTCTTAAATCGTACTCCTATTGACACTTAGAGCTCCACAAAAAGGTAGGATATCCTTAAAATTAAAAACTTCTTTATCAAACATATTTTACAGTGTAGAATTAAAAGTTTTTTCATAAACAAAGAAGAACAAAAATTTGAATGTAATAATGATGATGTGAAAACATGAAGGTAAAAATTTGCTATAAATGTAATAATGTAAATTAATAAAATAACAAACTGGAGATCTGTAATATTTCTCCTAAATTTGTTTTCTGTTATTATTATTTTTTATTCATATGCATTTTCTATCTGCAATGGGAAATGAATGAATATAGTTAAACTGTAAAATATAATGTCTTGTCAGCTTAAATGGTGCAACTGCTTTATATCATTAATTTTATTTTCTCGTTATATTATGCTAAATACAGTATATAATTTATTGCGCCGTGTTGAATTTCCAATTTCAAAGTTATTCCGTGATTGAAAAAGTTGGAGAATCCCTTGTATATTGAAACAGCTACATTTTGAGCATGCACAAAACTATCATATATCGTTAATGTTATTTTCTCATTATATTAAATACAGTATACAACTGCGATAATTTAGTGCGCCGTGTTGAAATTTCAATTTCAAAGCTGTTCCGTGATTGAAAAAAGTTAGCTAATCCCTTGTATATTTAAACAGCTAAATTTTGAGCATGAACCAAATATAATATATCATTAATGTTATTTTCTCATTAAATTAAATACAGTATACAGCTACGACAATTTAGTGCGCCGTGTTGAATTTCCAATTTCAAAATTGTCCCATGACTGAAAAAGGTAGAGATCCCCTTGTGTATTGAAACAGCTACATTTTGAGCATGCACCAAACTATCATATACCGTTAATGTTATTTTCTCATTAAATTAAATACAGTATACAGCTACGATAATTTAGTGCGCTGTGTTGAATTTCCAATTTCAAAGCTGTTTCGTGATTGGAAAAGCTAAAGAATCCCTTGTATATTGAAACAGCTACATTTTGAGCATGCACCAAACTATCATATATCGTTAATGTTATTTTCTCATTATATTACAATAAATATAGTACATAGCTGCGAGATAACATTTAGTGCGCAATGTTGAATTTCCAATTTCAGAGTTGTTTAGTGACTGAAAAGGTTAGAGAACCCCTGGTGTATTGAAACAAATACATTTTGAGCATTCACCAAACCTTCTTCAGAAGATATGAGAACCCATAATGAACATTTGACCCATGAGGTACCAAAAGACAAGCAGCTCAGACAAAACTATCAAAAAACGGAAAAATCTCCGGTAATGATGCAACTTCTTCCTGCCCTCTTGCTTTCGAGTAGGCCGTGAAATTATGTAGGTCAGGGCTTTGCGGTCAAGGCAGGCGCTGCGAGATACAACGTCCGGAAGTAACACAGCATTTTACCCTCGGGTTAAAAGGAGATAACGACACTTAGTTATCGATTTGTTGTGGTAGGTAATGGCTAGCAGAACCTACAATCAAACGGCGGCGAA
>CM063503.1:62713729-62723729 GCA_032207245.1 Pardosa pseudoannulata
GAAGATATGTGGTCGCGATATTGAATTTAGACTCATGAATTTAACCCTAACTCATTGTGTGCGGGTACATTTCGCAGCGGAATTGTACCGGGAGCGGGCGTTTTGTGCGTAAATTTAGTTATTCAGTTAAATCTCAATAGATCGAAAATTATTTAATTTTTTAACCAACTTTTCGTATTTTATATTGAAGTATATAAACAAATATATAAATAGAAATATATAAATAACAACCATAAGATTTTTGTAAACAAAAACAATTTTTAGTGGGTAAATTTACAATAGTATCTTAAATATGAAAATTCAAATAGAAATAGTAGTATATAGTTTTAATTTTTTCAAGTTGTGTTATATATAAACATTCTTACATTATAAAAAAATGAAAAGGGCAATCATAAAACTAATAATGTAAAAACTAGTTTTTTCTAAATTTTTCCAGAATCTATGTAGTAGACAAGAACATTCGGCTTCGTTTTCCTGGATATACCGTTATTTTTGTACCCACAAACAAACCATGTTGTTACACTAACCCGTACTAGTACGTGACTCGCGCTCAAGTATTAATCGTCAGAAAAGTTACTAGTACGTGTTCCGCATATAATGTGTTAAAATTCTATCTCGTTTCAGTGGAAGATTGTTACTATTGTTGCGTCAAGCATTTTAAAGTAAGGAAAGGCTAGTAATACTATTTCATTAAAAATTATTTTATGCATCGTTAGAGATTTTTATAATAGAGTTTCGAGACGAAAGCACTGTTAACAAGGGTGGGTAGGTATTACGTGTGGTTCAGTAATAATCGATAACTGCATAAAATACAAAGAATAAGAGAACATATTCGTCTATTACTGTTTCATCACGAGTCAGGTAAAGTGCTTGTTCTTTTTCCACAAGTATTGTTTTAAAGTATTGAGCTCCTTTTAAACTATGAGCCGCGAAACGAAATTTTGTGGTCTCGAGAATTTCATTTAGACTCATAAATTTAACCTTAGAATGCTAACTCGTTTTAGAAGTTACTAACTCATTTGTTACTAAAGTTACATCTGCAAGACAACTTTTTTAAGATTTATTTTAAAGTAAGGGAACCCAAGTAATTCGTTTTCATGTAAAAAATTGTTTTATGCACCGTTAGAGATTTTCATAATAGAGTTTGGTGACGAAATGAGTGGTGACAAGGGCGTAAAATTATGTGTGGTTCATTAATGGACATTTCTGGCGAAATAAAAGCGTTGCTGTGTTTTTATGCTCAGCAATAATTAATAACTTCGTTAAATATAAAGGAGAAGAGATAATTCTCGTCTATTTTTATTTCATTAAAGGCACGTGGTTAAAGTGCTTGTTCTTCTTTCACAAGTGTTCTTTTAATTCAGGGCTTTTTGAAGTGAGGGTCGCAAAGAGAAAACTTGCGGTCGCAAGAATTTAATTTAGACTCATGAATTTAACCTTAGTGCGCTATCCTGTTTAACTTGAACACTGTTATATTTTTACGTCTGCAAGACAACTTTATTAATATTTATTTTAATGCGAGGAAAAGCACGTTATTCGCTTTCATTAAAAAAAATTTTTATTCACCGTTAGAGATTTTCATAATAGAGTTTTGCGACGAGAGAACTGGCGACAAGGGGTTAAAATCATGGACATTTCTGACGAAATAAAAGCGTTTCTGTGTTTTTATGCGCCAGAATAATCGATAACTGCACAATATATAAAGGAGAAGAGAAAATTATCGTCTATTGCTATTCTATTAAAGATTCAATAAGCTATTAAAGTGCTTGTTCTGCCTTCGCAAGTATTCTTATAAAGCAGCACATTTTAAACGATGGGTTGCAAAAAGAAATTTTGACACGAAAGCGTTAAAATTTCTTTTGCGCTTGCAAAAAAGCAATCTTAGAACACTATCCTGTTTAAGTCGAACATCATTATCATTGTTACGCCTGCAAGACAACTTTTCAAGGACATATTTTATGTCTAGAAAAAGCAAGTTTTACTTAACCTTTCATTTAAAAAAATGATTAATTGTTCATTAAAGCTATTTTTAGTTTTTAAAGGTAAGAAGTCTGCCTCACAACTCGAATCAAAACTGCTGTTAAATTACAAATACGTTGTTTTTTCACCTAGCATGTACTTTGTGCCGGACTTTATTTTCTACTGCTTCCTGCATTTTGTGGATGCGGATGTGGAATTTCAGGCAATTCAACTAACTCCCGGGGCCCGGCTTTGAAGTTCAGAGATTCTTTCTTTAATGTATAGATTAATCTTAACATTACCTTGTTTAAGTTAAACATTGTTACTATCGTTACGCCTGCAAGAAAACTTATTAAAGACATATTTTTTACCTAGAAAAGGCAAGTTATACTTAATCTTTCGTTAAAAAAATGATTTACTGCTCATTAAAGCTCTTTTAAAGGTAAGAAGTCTGCCTCGCAACTCGAATCAAAACTGTTGTTAAATTACAAATACGTTGTTTTTTCACCTAACATGTACTTTGTGCCGGACTACTACTTTCTACTGCTCCCTGCATTTTGTGGATGCGGAATTTCATTCAATTCAACTAACTCCCTGGGCCTGGCTTTTCAGTTCAGAGATTCTTTCTTGAATGGATAGATTAAGCATGGCATTGATTGACAACGAACAGATTAAATTCAGAGTTTAGGAATTGATTTACGGTTTAAATTATATTGTTTTAACATGAATGATTATTGTGGCGACGTTACAAGAATTACTATAACTTCAACGGAGAGTCAGCGCGAGTTTGAAGTTATAGAGCATACGTACTTTATGTATTTCTCTTTTAACCTTTTTTCATCTATATTTCCTACAACACTTTTCCTGTATATCCAGATCTGTGAAAGAAAAGTTAGCCTTTGAATTTTGCTGTTGTTTTTATTTATTCCTAAACATGGTGACTCGGACGTGATCTAAACACGCAACCTTCTGATGTGTGAATATTATTAGTATAATATTCAGTACAGTTATTACTTAATAATAACTTTTTTACCGTATAGAAAATAAATTCAATCAAAGCTAGCACAAGTTAAAATAATTCAAAACTTATACTCTTTTAATTCTATTATTAAATTTTTTATGGACATTTGTATAAAAAGGATTGTATTATTACTATTACTATATTTCAGTATCTTCCGCAAATGTTTAAATTAGTTTAATTTAGAGCGTTGCGGTCTACTGTTTTCCTACCCGAGGGCTAATGAGACCTGGAGCTACTGCATAAAATCGATTGTGAATACCCTCGAACATCTATATCTGCTGTGGGTTTCAAATGCAACTACCGTAAAAACAGCATGTTATCCATTCGAATATCGTTCGGCTGAATGCGTAATTTAACAACTAGCTATTATACGGTCTGTATACATAAAAATGACCTTTTTATGGACAAAAGGAATGCACACGGGGTATTTTTAATCAAGATGTGTATGAAACCTTTAGGTATTAACATTTTTAAAAACAATTAATATTATATCTCGAAATTTTAGCTAAATTTACATAAATGTAATGCTATTAATATATTACATTCTCAAGAAAAATGATTTAAAATAAAATAAATGTGTTTAAAGGGGTCGCTATCATTTAAATCGAAATATTGTTCGACTCTGAAGATCTTGTACGTCCAGAGGTGTCAAATCTTACACTAAGGGCATTATCATATATCAGCCAGTGAGCACTGTAAAAACAACAAATTCTGTTTACGTTTCCCGATGAAGAAAGCGTATTTCTTGTATAATAGCGAATTTTTTCAACTTATTAAAGGCTTAGTTACACGTCACCTGCATCAAAATAAATCAATTAAAGCATTTTCGCTTTCAGCTCAAAAATCCGCGCAATCATAGTCGCAAATAAGGATGTTAAACTGAATCTGTCGCTTTTTCATCGCGCACAGGTTTGTCCAGCAGTTATGTCCAGCAGTGTCAAATCTTATACTAAAGACATTAAATACCAGCCTGTGAGCATTGAAAAAAAAACAAGAAATTCAGTTTACGATTCCCGATGACAAAAGCGGATTTCTCGTAAAATAGCGAAATTTTTTTCAACTTATTAAAGGCTTAGTTACACGTCACCTGCATCAAATAAAATCAATTATACAATTTTCGCTTACACCATCATCATCGCAAATAAAGATGTTAAACTGAATCTGTCGCTTTTTCATCGCGCACAGGTTTGTCCAGCAGTGTCAAATCTTATACTAAAGACATTAAATACCAGCCTGTGAGCATTGAAAAAAAAACAAGAAATTCAGTTTACGATTCCCGATGAAGAAAGCGGATTTCTAGGACAGTAGCGAATTTTTTTCAACTTATTAAAGGCTTAGTTACACGTCACCTGCATCAAAATCATTCAAAATAAATCAATTAAATAATTTTCACTATCAGCCGAAAATTTTGCGCAACCATCATTGCAAATAAGGATGCTAAACTGAATCCGTCGTTTTTTCATCGCGCACAAGTTTGTCCAGCAGTTGTGTCCATCAGTGTCAAATCTTATACTAGACATCATCATATATCAGCCTGTGAGCATTGAAAAAAACAACAAATCAGTTTACGATTTCCGATGACGAAGCGGATTTCTCGTAAAATAGCTAATTTTTTTCAACTTATTAAAGGCTTAGTTAAACGTCACCTGCATCAAAATAAATCAATTAGACAATTTTCGCTATCATCCCAGAAATCCTAAATCATCATTGAAAATAAGGATGCTAAATTGAATCTGTCGATTTTTTATCGCGCACAAGTTTGTCCAGCAGTGTCAAATCTTATACTAAAGACATTAAATACCAGCCTGTGAGCATTGAAAAAAAAACAAGAAATTCAGTTTACGATTCCCGATGAAGAAAGCGGATTTCTAGGACAGTAGCGAATTTTTTTCAACTTATTAAAGGCTTAGTTACACGTCACCTGCATCAAAAATTAATCAATTAAACCATTTTCGCTATCAGCCGATAAATCCGCACAATCATCATTACAAATAAGGATGCTAAACTGAATCCGTCGTTTTTTCATCGCGCACAAGTTTGTCCAGCAGTTATGTCCATCAGTGTCAAATCTTATACTAAAGACGTTATCATATAGCAAACTGTGAGCATTGAAAAAGCAACAAATTCAGTTTACGATTCCCGATGAAGAAAGAGGATTTCTCGTAAAGTAGCGAAATTTTGTCAACTTATTAAAGGCTTAGTTACACGTCACCTGCATCAAAGTAAATCAATTAAACCATTTTCGCTATCAGCCGATAAATCCGCACAATCATCATTGCAAATAAGGATGCTAAACTGAATCCGTCGTTTTTTCATCGCGCACAAGTTTGTCCAGCAGTTATGTCCATCAGTGTCAAATCTTATACTAAAGACGTTATCATATATCAAACTGTGAGCATTGAAAAAGCAACAAATTCAGTTTACGATTCCTGATGAAGAAAGAGGATTTCTCGTAAAGTAGCGAAATTTCGTCAACTTATTAAAGGCTTAGTTACACGTTACCTGCATCAAAGTAAATCAATTAAACCATTTTCTCTATCAGCCGATAAATCCGCACAATAATCATTGCAAATAAGGATGCTAAACTGAATCCATCGTTTTTTTTTGTTTTTTTTTTATCGTGCATAGGTTTGCGTATGGTAAAGCTTTAAGATTTAACTTGCAATACAACTATTTGAGAGGAAATGTTCGATACATCCGTCACCATTTTAATGAGACGGATGTCCTATGACCTGATTTTCTATCATTAATTTCTGTATACAAATCCTCAAACAACTCTTTTCTATATGCATATTGTTTGCCATAGAAATAAACTATTTATGGTAAAATATTTATCTCATAACTTTTTTATATAACTTTATCAAGTATTCAAAGATTTATTGCCTATCGAAAAAGGTGCTCTTTCAGCATGCACCAAGATTCCTTGAGATTCTTAAGAGGTCTCAAAGAATACCTTATCTTTCCTAACTCGCAACAAAAATCTGTGCAGGCTGATATTGTGTCTGTTTTAAAGTAACATAAATTTTTGAATACTTAAATAAGTTTTGCCAAATTTTGTGAGATAGTCAAGATTTTTTTCATGTGTTATAAAATTATGAAATTATTTCTCTTAAATGATCACAATAAAAAATATTGAAATATTAATGTAAATGAAATTCAAACTATATTATATCACTAGCTGTAAGATCGAAAAAATCTACTGGATAAACGACTCTAAATTTTGTGTGTTTATATGTTTGCATTATATACAAACTGAATTAATGTCATTCAAAAAATTAAACAGTAAGATCATTTTTAATGACTAATTAGAAATTATTTCATTCTACTTCTAATTTTTTTCTATTTTTCATAAGATTTTGAACTTTTTATTTATAAAATAATATATTATTAATTCATTCTATAAATGCAGTTGTCACATCAATGTTATTTAGGTTGCTGGTTAATTCCTATATTCTAAACTAAGCTATCATGCTAACCGTAACAAAACATACAATTATTTTTTAATATTCTAATGTATTAACTGTCTTATATTTTTTATTATAATAAATTAAGAGGGAATATTTATTTATTTTATAGAAGTAGAAACCGGCTGTAAATGTTTCAGGAACTTGTGTATAATTATATTAGGTATTGAAACACTTATGGTCTATCGAAACAGATAGAGCTTCGGCATGCATCAAGACACATTTAAAGACCCTATTAATCCAATCAAAAGCAGATACTTTTTGCTGACTGTATATTAGTAAATATCTAGCATAGAAATTATTACGGATCGCTGGAAGTAAATCAAATTATAAAATTTAAACAATTTTTAATATTAAAGAAAGCTTCATTAGTGGTGATCTGTCATTTTAAACATCATAGGATATAATTAAAATAAAAAGAAAACTTCGTGATAAGGTATTTATTTACCATTATACGTAAAAACAGTACTGTAAAGGAAGTTTTATAATAGGTACAGCTATTCGCCATGATTTAAGCTCATGAACCTTCTAAAAATTCAAATTCCTGAGTGGGCTTGAAAATCATAATATGTCGATTCAAATGACAAAGTATAAATAACAACATATACTTGAAAATTTAGGGAATTATACATAGGATTGCTACCCACCTTCATTAAAAAGAAACAATCATTTCAAGAAAATATAAAAATTTTACAAACTATTTATTAACTGCCCTTGAATAAGGACGTAGGGTGTTAATCAGTTAAAAAGAATAATATACCTTTGAAAAACGTTAGAAGGAAATTACTTTAATCAAATGTGAGATTAAAATAAACAAATACAATTAGTATATACATCTAAAATAGCTAGTGTTGATAGATAAAACCTTTATATGGTTAAAAAATTGAGTACACATATTTTAAATACAATACACATCTTAAAATAATTTTACAAAGCATTCTTAATCACAATCCCACTTCACGCTTCTCGTTCTGATGGACTATTTATTGATTACTGCATCACTAATTACCAATCTTTTATTTTTATTGTAGATAGTTAGTAGCTGATGTCCTTGATTACTAGACATTTTACGCAAGCTTAATTTAGGCAGTAGCTTAAGTAATCTTCATTCCCTTTAATGAATTTCTGCGAGTATTTAGATCTGTTTGGAATAAATTATTCTACAAAATTTAAATATGCCGCCCTTGGAGTAGAGAAGTTAGAGTTTCATGCTTCATCTAGAAACTTCGATTCCCTCGATGTCTTCGATGTATTTTTGTTGTCATCTCATATGGAATAATTTTGACAGATTATATGATGCTTCCATAATAAAACAACTAACACGGTCGAGAAGTTTTAGAATGTCACATGATGACGGAAAAAGTACATTGCTGCCTTTCGGTACGGAGTCCATGGGTTCACATCACATTGTTACACTCATGTCCATAAATTAAGGATAATGAAGTTCAGGCAATGAAAGAGACAAAATCAAAACAAATTTGACTTATTTGTAAAGTCTATTTATTAAACAAAAGGTAAAGAACAAAAAAGATGCTATATGTTTGACATAATTAATAAAAATTGCGATTTTTACTCCCTGGAGCAAATTTCAAAAAAGAACCTATTTACAGAAAACAGTATAACATGGTTAGTATGATGGTTAATACGGAGTACGTCTCCCGGACGATGCAATACAAGCGTTACAACGCCTACGCATGCTGAGTATCAGATTATCAATCTGATCTTGGGGAAAATTACACCACTCATCAAGCAATGCCTTCCGAAGTTCCGATAGACAGTTGGGAGGGGGTTGACGGGCTGCAATTCGTCGGCCAAGCATGTCCCACACATGCTCTATTGGATTCAAGTCCGGTGAGTATGCTGGCCAATCCATACGGGTGATATCCTCCGATTGAAGGCATTCGTCTACAATGTTTGCACGGCGAGGTCGGGCGTTGTCATCCCTATAGGGGAACACATCTGACAGGCCTGCGAGCATATAGACCAATGTTCTCTAAGCGTCTGTACACGGTCTGCCTTGAAACTGTCGTACCGGTAGTTGAAGAGAGCTGATGAGACAGGTCTGATGCTGTGCTCCGTCTGTTTCTTTTGGCAGTAACTGCCAAATACCGGTCATCATTTGGCGTAGTAACTCGGGGGCGACCTGTGCTGTAACATCTACTCACATTACCATCATGTTTGAATCGTTGCCAAAGCCTGGAGATGACACTCTGGGCGATTCCAAGTTCCTCGGATACTTCCAGCTGGGTACGTCCACATTCCAGTCGTCCGATAATTCTACCACGTAAAATATCATCCAAATGCTTCCTTTGTGCCATATATATGCGGTTATTGCACTGAAAGGCTTTTAAAGCGCTTGTGAACAATTTTACTTCTTTGCTACCATTGCTTATATACCCCTTTCATACACTCTCGTCATTGTGACGTACTATGCGCGCCATCTGGTGGTTTCCTGCAATTTGCATATTCTTCTTCAAGATGTGTGTGATAATTCTACAGGTGAAATTTTTATTTTAGAGCTCAATTTCTGTGTGATTCTGAATTATCCTTAATTTATGGACATGAGTGTAGAATGGATGTTTGTAGAAGATTGAAATTAGTCTTAAGAAGTTGGTTTCGTTCTCATTAACTTTCCTGTAGCCAAAAGCCCACCAAAGTACTCACAATCAATCAACCAACCACCTACAGAAGATTCTAGGTTTTATGCAGTCGGGGAATTTGATTTATGCTGAATTATAACTCTTTTCTTTATGAATGTTGCATATTTTATAGGTTTTAAATTGCATGACCGAATATCACAATAAAGGTAATTTTATTTACTAATTTTCTTTCCCTTAAGTATTGTAATAGTTATACTAAGTAAAAACAGGAATTTTGTTAATATGAACGTATTTATGATAAACGTGAAGTTATAATAAGACTCAATTTACCTAACACAGATGAGCATATATATATCAAGGTTTAATAATCACCTAATATAGTAAAGGAATGTGATTTCAATAACGAGGTAGGAAACATCAATAATGCATATTAACTCTCATCGCTTTATATTTAATCATGAAATACAGCGCACTGGCAGAGTAAACAAACTGATATAATTAAAATAACTCTGATAATATTAAGCCATACTATGTGAAAATATTAACTTTACAAACAAAAGGTTTCTTGGAGAAATATATTAAATCTGTTTTAAGAAATTACAAATTTTTATTTTCTCCCTAAAACTTTTTTAGATATTCTTGTATTTCACTGCAATATTTTAACAATAGCTAGAAACTGTATATACGAAGCTACGGAAATTAAAATGCAAAAACCTTTCATGATCAAAATCGCAAAAGTCATAGCGTAAAGGTATGAGCTCAAAGGATACTACTTTAAATGCAACAGTTTTTCTCGCATGTGAAAGGGAATGAAAAGCGATAAAATAATATTGCTTTAAAATACTATATGTTATAGGAACGGGTGAAAAAAGTGAAAGAAAAAGAAAACCTTTTCAATGAATCCCACAGGTAATTAATCCTAAGAACAATAATTTTTAAGTACAATTTGAGGTACA
>CM063503.1:62733729-62743729 GCA_032207245.1 Pardosa pseudoannulata
ATATACTACGTTGATCTATTTTAATGCTGTAAATCTAAAAAATGTAAAATGTTTATAATAAATTATAAATTGGGCCGTTTTAATGGAAAAGTAAGGGAAAAAATTATTTTAAAAATATTTGACGCCACCACGTTTACAGTCATCACAAACGTTATTAGATTAAATTAAAATTCCCAAGTCACCTGAACGGGGATTTGATCCTGTGACTTTTCGAACTAATGCCCGTTGCGCTTACCACTTTGTAACTGGTACGTTGGCAGGCAGGGGTTTCATGCGGTATTATAATAATCTAAAAAAAAAGTGCAATTCTGGATTTTTAATGAAAAAACATTTTTTATCGGATCAAATTGTGAATCTAAACCCTTCTCGAATCAGCTTAAATACATAAACAAAATTCCATCAAAATCAGTCCAGCCGTTTAGGAGGAGTTCTGTTACAAATACACAGACAGAAGAATCTTTATATATAAAATCCACCTCGTTGAATTTTGGCCCAAAAAATCATGTCCTTTTCATTTAGAGACAATTATCTGAACCACATTGTTGAAATTTGGACCAAAAGATCCTAGACTTTTTAGTTTGAACCGAAAAATAAATCTTTCAATGGATTTTTGTGATCGTAAAAAAGAATCCTCCTCATTGTATTTCAGTTCGAAAAATCCTGATTTCTCCGATTTGGAACCATAAATGATTCTAAATTAGAAAAAAAAATTCTAAAATTATTTAATAAAATTTATATTTCATAGAACAAGTGAGCAAGAGAGTTGAAAATGACATTTGTTTTCTTTTTATAGTATTCGTTTTATTCCTAATTTTGACTTTTGACTGGAATACATGATTAAGAATTTGAAAAGGTACATTCATCAGTTATATCTGTGTGTATGACAGATTTCACTATTCATCTTTATATGTCTTTTATCATTGAAATCTTCCCCGATCACATTCTATCGGATGAAAAGCCACCAACAATATCCTGTTAGATAACTGAATGTGTGAAAGTTTTGGCTTTTCCGCCTTTCCTGTCAGGCTTTGAATTTATGCATTCTAAATGTCCTCATTAGCGTTTGCATGCTAAGAATTTAGTGGCGACGCTCTTGAATGTCATCGAACTTTATTTTGGTGGGGACTTCCTGGACCTTCCTTTGTTTAACTGATGCTCTGGCGAATACAACGAGGTCGTTTACGTCAGAATGATGTAACTTAGGAATCCTTCCCAAAAACTTGGCCTTGTATAGTAAAAGGAAAAATTAAAGATGAAGGAAGAAGTTACTAAAAAATGATATTGGCCCGAAAATATTTTCCTTTTAATGTTCAGTGGCAAAGACATGGTAAAAAAGACTAATGTCTGTATAAGTTAACTAATTCACTCCCTTGGCAAAAAAAAAGTTAATCATTTTTCACTTTTCTGTTTAGGGGACATCATACTCTAAGCAGGGTAAAAAGCAATCGATTTTATATTGATTTTAATATTATAAAAATATTGATTTTCTTATTCTATTGGTTAAAATTATTGTTCTACTCTTTTGCATACAGATGCAAATTTGCATCTTCAATATTTCAAAAGTTATTTAAAGATCTTTGAACTGTAATATTTTTCTTTCCGGCATTTTTTTCGGTTAAAGTAAAAATTATGATACCAGTTTAGTTCTGGTTTTCGAAACTTTATTATTGGTTAAGAGAAAAGGGAAAAAAATTAATCTTTTTTTTTCACTTCTCTTAACGGGACATCGTACCCTAAGTATGGCAAAACGAAACAATCAATTTTATATTCATTTTAATACCGTAAAAATATGGATTTTATTTTCTATTGGTTGAAATTATTGTTCTACTCTTATGCACACACATGTAGATTTCGAATGTATACCAGTTTAGTTCTGGTTTTGGTAAAGGTATACTTTGGTTTTCAATTCAGTTCTGAGTAAACAACTTTATCTTATTTACTTTTTTGTTTATATAAAAATATTCTATCAAAATTTAGAAGATTTTATTCTTTTTTATACATACTAAATTAGGTTAGTAAATAAAAACCAAGTTTTCCAAAAAATAAACAGAGTAAAAACAAGTTTGTGTGGAGATTTTTAAAACAATAATCAAAATAATGTAAAAAAAAATCTTGAAAAAATATATAATTTGGTGTACTGTACTATTTTATTTAGTTATACGTTATCTCACAAAACCATAGATAACTTTAAAAAAATACTGAGATTATGCGTTATCTCAGTTTTTTTTTTTTAGAAGAAATCGATTTTGAAAGTTAATACCTAAATACTTACACTTTCAGTAAATATATATCAGAAGATTATTAAGTAAGGTTAAGTATGAGAAATGCCAGTGAAAGTACTTGTAAGTCGTGAAGTTAGTTACAGTTTGAAGTAGGCTAAAAGTCAAGCTGGTTAACGTGACAAATTAACTGAATATGTATCGAACCGAAATAAACCGATAATAATAATTACATTTTTTTTCTGTTCAGCTCTAGTTTTCGTTCCTACCAAAAAAAGAAAAGTTTTTTTTTTGTTTGGGGATTTATGTTTAGTTCCGGTTAGTAGCCCTGCTTATTTGAACACAATTTCATTTATAAGGCTGTTTATTTGAGAATGAAATTTCTAAATGGCTTTTTCTTCATGTGTGTGTATTCTATATTTTAAAAATGTGCAGTGTTTTCTCTTTTTTTCTTTTTGTATTTAAGGAACAATTGTTGACATTTATACAAGTTTTCTATAATACATAGTGATAATAAATATGTGAGGGGAAACAGCAATAAGTTGATTATTTCTTCTTGTATATAAAAGACAAAAAAAAAAATATATATATAAAAGGAAAATTTTCATTTTTTTGAGGGGGGGGGTTTGGTTTAATTCTGGTTAGTAGCCTTGTTTATTTGTGCACAATTTCATTTATAAGGCCTTTTATTTGAGAATGAAATTTCTAAATGGCTTTTTTTTTTCATGTATATGTTTTCTTGTATTCTATGCTTTAAAAATGTGCAATCTTTTCTTTTTTTTCTTTTTGTATTTCAGACACAATTGTTGAATTTTATACAAATTTTCTATAATACATAGATTAAATATGTGCTGGGAAACAGCAACAAGTTGTTTAGTTCTTGTATATACAAATATATACAACAAGCTGTAAAATTACTGTAAGTGTCAGTAAATTTTTTTTAATGAAATATGGTTTTAGAAATATCTGAGAAAACCATGTGTAACAAATCTTAGTATTTTAATAAATGTCAGCAAAAAATTTGCTCTAAAATATTAATATTTTCAAAACTTATAACTTGAAAAACTTGAAAAAAGTTTATAAAATTAAAATTTTATTTAAATTGACTATTCAAATAAACTTCATTTCCAAAATTTCCTACAAATTTGATTTTAAAGTACAAAACATATAAATGTCTATTGTAATAATTTTTACCAAATACCCTTAATTACTTTTTTTGTTCCCCAAAACACTGAATATTGCATAGCAAATATTAATAATAATATTAATAAATTCTAATCTCTGCTAGACAGCAAAAGACAATAGAAATTATTTAAGATTTACACTATCTCGGGGATATTAAAGGTATTATCAGGTATGGTTTTGCATTTTCATACCTGAAATATATTTTTGTATTTTGATATACGTTATCTCAACTATAATAAGAATTATAACTCTTCAAATTATATGCCATGTGAAGGCAATATTTAATAGTACTTCCATTTTTTTTAAATGTCTCAAAAGTCTTAATAACGTCTTTTGCTATACGTCAATAGACATAAGTTTCTTTCAACACATAGCTTATGAACTAATGTTTATGAAAATAATTCTGCGTGTCTAATATTTAAAATTAAAAATAGAAGTCCTCTAGTATGAGCATACATTGTAAAATTTGGCATATACCACAGTGGCATTAATTTGCCATAGAATTTGTCAGAGGGGACATTTGTTTTTAGATAGGATAGAAAAAACTTATGAAACCTTTTTACACCAGTTACTTTTCTGTGACAAACTATTTTTAAGTAAACAAGTACAGCGTTAGATATGATTATATATAAATATACATGAAAAAGTAAAAACAAGGGAGTAAGTAATAAACAGCAAAATCTCTATGAATGTAACAATGCTTCAAATATATATTTTCTCTCTATCTTTATTTTAGTGTTGCGTTGTAAAACACATATAAATGAAAAAAATAATATATAACATAAAGAAATTTTAATCAAATTCAAAAGCAGATTATTAGGCAAACGCTTTAACATTTGTTGTTAGAAAAATTCACTTTAATACAGAAAGGGAAAAATGTATTCAGGTACAGGGAATGCAAAAACCACATTTCGAAAAACATAAGAAGATCCCTACAATGCATAGTATTGGGCAACCAAGACGATATTGTTACCATTCTAATAATCGAAGATTCCTATTGTTGGTAGTAATTCTTGGTATCTCTCTAAAAGGGAAGACTAACAATCTGCCCCACTGTTTGTTGACCTGATATGCTTTTCATTTTCTAAGGAGAGCTAATTTATTTCTGATGAATTTCAAGGCCCGCTGATGATAATTAAGAGCTATGGGAAAATTACGAAATGACCCTCTATAATACATCGCACCCTATCTATATGTAAAGTGACCAAAGAAAAATTAACATAAATTATACATTTATTTCTAGGTAAGATGATATGTCTCTCTCTCTCTCTCTCTCTCTCTCTCTCTATATATATATATATATACATACATATATATATATATATACATATACATATATATATACATATACATATATATACATATATATACATATATATACATATATATATATATATATATATATATATATATATGTGTGTGTGTGTGTGTGTGTAAGAAAAAGTAAACTAGATGGAGAAGCTAATGTAAACATTATCTATAAAACCCTTCAGATACCCCGAGAAAATTCTCAGGGGTTTTCAAATCTTAAGTCAAGGGGAAAAAACCGAGTCCCTTTGCTTTTCCCTTTTTAACCTCTAACCTAAATTGACCACTGGGGCTACAGTTCACGCCCTCAGAGAAGGGGTCTAACCAATTATAACTCTATATTGCCCTAGCGGCCAATTTAGGAAATTCCCAAATAAAAAGGAGATGCACGCTATCGGAGACAGATTTTTCCTAGAGATTTTCACAGAGATTTTGACTGAGATGATGGCGACCTTTATTTTGTTAAGGGCTTTTTACTTATAACTTCATGTTAGCTAACCCTTAAGTTTGTCCTGTCTCTATAATGAAGTTAGAACCCGTCCTCCAACGTTCTTATAATAAAGGTCTTTGACTAAAACGGTGTCATTTTTATGGATCATGACTTTAACCATTCATCGTGAAGTCCATATTATTACATATATATACTCACATATCAAGTCGTTGATAAAATAAAATTCGGTCATTTTTATATCAATTTTATGCATTCTGTGTAGAAATTGAATAATAATAATTTCAGATTTTAATGAAAGATTAAGCTATAAATGCTTTTAAAATTATGAATTAAGATTCCAAATTCGTGGGCTCTGAGCAAGTGGCTAGTGTGCTCTAGAGGTAACATAGCCTTGATGAAATTGAACAAACAATTTTTACTCAATAGTGTAATGATTTACAACCCATAGCATATCTTTTTTAATTTTTTTTTATGTTCAGTAATCTTTTATAAATGTAAGGTTTTCAGTAAAAGTAGTGCATGCAAACTCGTATTCACAACGAATAAATGTAAGGACTTAAGACAGAGGTAGTGTGTGACGCAAAAAATAAGCAACGTGATGGTAATAAAATTATTAGTTTATGAAACAATGGAAAAAACGATAAATAAATGAATTGTTTACGAAAATTAGAATGTGAGGAAATGCAGTAAAACAAAAGCTTTAACAATTTAAGTTACATTTATTTTAATGCCTGTAACACGGAAGTTGAATTTCAGTTGTATATATTTGAGTATGTTTGAGAGTCAACTTTCTAAAAGTATTCTCAAAAGCGTCATTAGCTTTAAACGAATTCTATGTTTGAACGAACTGTCAAGATGTAGTTTGCCATTCATGTTATTACATTCAAATATCTCCCATTCATTTTCGAAAACAAGGGAGAATAGAGTGTACATGTCACTCGTAATCAGGTACAGATATATCCACATTACTGCGCACAATAACTCCATATATCAATTTTTTATTTATATTCTTGTAATAAATTATAGAAAAAAATTGCTACATACATTTAGCAATAAAAAATTTAAGAAGAATATTATTTTTTCAGTAATGCAGCAATCTTTCGGATCGTTTTCACTTTTGTCACATAATTTACCCGTCTTCTGTCACATTATTTTTCGACCTTAAATTTTTTCATTCTTAATCGAAAAGTTTCATTCAGTTTTTTTTACCCTAATTTCATTCGTGTTCGAAAAGAAAGGAGAATAACGTATGCATGTCCCTCGTATTTAGTCATAGCTAAACCCACACAACTGTATACAGGGACTTTATGTATAAATTTGTAATGTTATTTTCTTTTAAGTCAATAGTCAAAAATTTTTCAGCCTGTATTTAATTTAAGAAATTTTAAGAGTGCTTTATTTTGCTCAGTAATACAAAAATTTGTCACGACATTTTCCTTTCTTTTGTGACATTTCATTTTCGGCCCCAGAATTCTTTAATCTTGTTCAGCTCACTCACGGGAACACAAGAGTAGGTCACCTGTATCGAAATTAAAATGTATGACATAGAGACGGAAAGAGCTAATTATAGAGGAAGCAGTAATTTAAAGAGAATTCACCCCCCCTCATGTATCAGCAGTTAAAAAAGCTGATAAAACGAAGAGTGCTTCAGGTAAACAGATTAAGTTATAGGTAATGTTTGGATGTAGATATCAGAACATAAACTACTACAGAGAAAAGTTGAAAACTTGAATTGATGTTACATTATTATGCGAGGTTTGGTCACTGAATCTTTTACAGTCCGTGTCTTAGTGGACCGTACATGAAGAGTGGGAATTAATTTTGCTTTACTATTTATGCCATAGGTATCAGTTATCAGTTACCATTAAATCTTGAATGTTCTAAATTAACTTAAAATTTAAAAAATACTTTCTGTTATGTATTTATAAAAATCTAGGAATAATCAGGAAATTTTCTTTAGTGCTTATCAGATTCTCTGCCTCATGTGAACGCTGCAGTTCATAAATATCGTATTTTCTGAAAAATAAAACCTGGTCTTGTATTAATTTTTACTGTAAAAGATATCCTAGGGCATATTTTTAGGCGATATCTCATTCTTCATGCCTAATAATGTGTTTTTATTCTAGAAACACATTTATTTACTTTTAGGAAATACAGTTTTCCCCGTACAAGAACATTAAAAAATGAATGCTAAACGTCGTTTGCTTAAGTGATTTATTAAATACTTATTATTTTAATTTGTCACAATCACATACCTATGTTTCAAATGTGCATCTGTGTTGAGTCTGCACTGGGTCATTCAGCAATAAGGTGCCAGTTTGGTTGACTATCTAAACCAGGGATGAACAAACTTTTTCAGCCCCGGGCCAAAAATCGAAGGAAAATAAATTTGGCGGGCCAAGAACAATTTTTCTAAAATTTTAAAAACAATATCCAAGTACCTAACAGTTTAAATACGTTAATGAGATGATTGAAATTGCGATTTCATTTTTAAAAGTACCTTATACTGAGGTTCGAAGTGAGATGTACTGATTTTAAGGAACGATGCTAAATGCTCATCTGTCAGTCTACTTCTGAAATTATTCTCTCTAAGGTTCAAAGTTGAAAACACTTGTTTATATATAAGAAGCAAATATACCGCTGATCTTCTGGGAGTGAGATAATAAATTTGGGATATAATATTTAAGCAATGTGGAAAAGGAGAGGGATATATAATGTATAAATATATATTTCTTTTAATTTTCCTCGGACCGGCAACTTAAAATTCTATCCGCGGGCCGGATAAAACTTCCAGCTGGTCGTAGTTGGCCCATCCCTGATCTAAACTAGGGTTTATATGAGATTTCCCTGAAAAATCCTGATAATTTGATTAGGTTTTATTTTCGGGGAAACACGGTATGTGTTTTAGGTCCAAGTATAGCCAGTTGACTTTACATCAAAATATTTGGTTTCAAGACCTCAATTGGAGAAGATAGTTTGAATAACTGCATTTATTTTAAAGACAATTCAAATTGTATTATTATTATTATTAAAATGTTTCATACTGGTTCTACCTATTTATACCTTGATTTTAGAATGAAATAAGCAACAAAAAACTAAAATAAATTTCTATCGAAAGCAACAATCATTCAAACCCTGTTCAATTTTCTAATCACATATCCTCATTTTATACGTTCTGTTTGCTAAAACAGTTTTATGGCAGGTAATATTTATCCCTCACCCCGAAGATTTCACTTTACCTCTAGGCCCTGTTGTTAACAATCATAAATCAAATAATTTTTTGTTAGCATTACTCAAAGACATTTAGACTTTATTGCGATGCAAAAGAATGTTAACCGCAATGCCCCTCTTCAACTTATTTTTTAACAGCATGTAATTACGATAGATCTATAGGTTTAAGTTCGCTGAGATTTGCGGTTAAACAAATTACATACTTCTTCCAGGGCATTTCACAGTGTTAAACCTTCCCCTACTCTCTGTCTGTACACTCACACACACAGACACACACACATATATATGTGTGTGAGAGTATACATATAGCAGTAGCAAGGCGTAAACTCAAACGTAGAAGAAGCTCTATACCTCAGTCTTGCTGCTTATTTTAAAAAAAAACACACATATGTATATATATATATATATATATATATATATATATATATATATTTATATATGTATTATATATATATATATATATATATATATATATATATATATATATATATATATATATATATATATATATATATATATATATATATATATATATATATATATATATATATATATAAAGTTGAAAATCTTAAGTTCCATTTTGAGAAGTTTTTTTCCATTTAAATACAATGTATTTCTCTGGTTCCAATTTTAATCGTATACTTATAACAGTAGATTTCTCTGTTTAAGAAGTTTTACTGCTAAAAGTTTTTCCGCTAAAGAAGATTTATTTACATCAGACTTCCTTTTTCATTTCATCGTGACGCTTAATTAATCCTTAAAAAAAAAAAAAAACAGAGATGCAAAAGATATGTTTGAGGAAGAAATGAATGATTATAGAGATTTGCCTCAAACATCATTTCAACATTCATTACGCGAACAAGTGGGAGAAATTTGGAAGTTTTGACACTCTGCTTGTAAGGCAGGGAAAGTTTTTAGGAGCGAGGTTCGCTCGATTCATTTAACGAATCATCCCATATATATATATATATATATATATATATATATATATATATATATATATATATATATATATATATATATGTATATATATATATGCATATATATATATATATATGCATATATATGTATATATATATGTATATATATATATAGAGAGAGAGAGATATATATGCATTTATATGTATATATATATATGTATATATATGTATATATGTATACTAGAATATAGCCCGTCATATGACGGGATCAGTAATATCTTCAGTTTTCCAGAATTGTAAAGCATCCATTGAGACGGGTAAAAAAAGGGTTTGTTTTTTGACTAAGAATTATCCTAAAACCAAAAAAATCGATGATTAAACTTAAAATTATCCCATATGTACCTAATCTGTTATTTAAGCCAAATATAAAAGAAAAGTACTTACGCAATATCTAAGTTCAGTGATAAAACGTATGAAAATAATGTAGACAACATTTAAATAATTTAAAATAAGAAATGATTAAATGAGTTGGTTAAAGGATTGACATCATAATGCTAGAAAAAATGTTATTTTTACCTATTTACTATGGGATAAGCTGATCTATTTAATCACCAGCTCTTAACCGGGTAAAAAGATCTTGAATTAATGGCATTAAATGCTAGAAAAGGGTGGGTGAAGGAGTGGAT
>CM063503.1:62746229-62788729 GCA_032207245.1 Pardosa pseudoannulata
GTACGTTGAATCTTATAGACTTATCTTACTTATCAGACAGATTTAAATTGTGATGTAAAACTAGAAACCGATGCAGATTCTATAAAACAGATAGCATTATCTAGCACAGGGTAATCCATTTTTTTATACTTTGAAAATCCCTTTGAGCTTATCGTTTCTTGAAGTAACTTCTTCTTTAAAGAGGGAAAAAATAGAATATCAAAGCTTTATCCTACTCAAATTTGCAAAATTATTATTTGTGACAACCTATTTGATTAGAGTGTGGTGAAATGATTTTTATCTCATTTCTTGTAAATAGAAAGCAAAAGCTAGGGAATTATTTCTAGGAAGAGGAGTAGAAGTTGGTAAGAAATCTGAATGTAATATATTACAGTGTAATTTATGTAAAGTTTATGATTAAATTAAAAGAAAAAAATGCAATTTTGAAATGATTTATTATAATGCTCTACCAGTAAATATATTATTTAAAACACGTTTTAAGTAAAACTTCTTGTAGTAAGTTGAATCTTATAGACTTATCTTACTTATTAGAGAGGTATAAATTGTGATGTAAAATAAGAAATTGATGCAGATTCTGTAAAAGAGATAATATTATCTAGCACAGGGATGTTTAATTTTCTTATACTTAGAAAAACCCTTTGAGCTTATTGTTTTCTTGAAAGAACTTCTTGTTTAAAGAGAGACAAAATAGACTATCAAAGCTTTATCCTACTCAAATTTACAAAATTATTATTGCCTCTTTATTTTTATTACAATACAAACATCTTAAGATATTGAATGGTAAAGTAGCTAATGCTTTTTTTTAACATATTTGATGAATAATGAAAAAAAGCAACAATATTTTGGTTTGGTAGTAGCAAATATATACTGCAACCCAAGGGGGCGGCTTTATCCGAGATAATCCAGATGCATAGGAATCTTCGAAACAGGCAAGGAGAGGAAAACAGAACGGAGTCTGACATCTAATGTAATAACATCTAATGTAATGCTCATTCAATGTGTTTGATGCATGGGACTTTTACAAAATATACGATTTTAATATATATTTATTTATAATATATAATAAAATCGATCCAGAATGTATTTATTTATGTTATCTTTAAACGAAAACTTCCTTTAGAAATTCTATCTTTATGAAAATTAAAATTTACTAAAATTTTGGCTCTTTGACTAAGAAAATAGTGATCACTTGCGAAAAATTCCCATTGAAATCCAGGGTTTCGTAGAATCCTGGTTGAAGACCTCTGATCTAACATACAATTATACCGCAATGTGTTTCTACACTGCTTTATTTTTGAAAAGTGAACTTTTATAAATAATGCAATCGTCCTTTTTAGAAAAATTTAAAAAGCAAGCTATTAATCAGTATTTTTCTCTTAGGTAATTTGATCGTATGATCAGAAAAATACCAACATATATGTTCTTTTATGAAGGCATTTATTACATCTTAACTGTAAATTAAAATTGTTTGACATATCTAATACATATGAAACTTAAATTTAATTTATACTGAGATTAAATTAAATAATTTGATGCTTCTATTAACTAATCTCCACCAAACAATTAGAAATTTTTAGGAGTTGAAATACGTTGAAAAATGTTTATGTTGTAGCGATACTTGGAGATCTGAAACAGGCCTGTCCAACCAGTTAATTACATTAGATCCAGTTGCAGTTTTCCCTCCGTCCCTATAGCTTTTAAATAGCACTTACTTTTATACATTATAATACCTGATAAAAATTGAAATAAAGATAAAATAAATAACTGGACAACTATGAACATTGCCTGTGAGTTATTAACAGCATATACAGTACTTCAGGACTATGCTTTATACTGTACAATTTTCTCTCCATCCTTATAGATCTTAAATAGTACTTATTTTATATATTAAAATATCTAATAAAAATTTAAATATAGATTAAACAAATAACTGGACATCTATGCACATTACCTGTGAGTTATTAACGGCCTATGCAGTATTTCAGGACTATGCTTTTTACTGTACAATTTACCACACTCATACATAGCTCTTAAAGTCAAGTTTTTTTTCTCTTTTTTTATACTTATGACGCTAACCAGCTCATGCTGACATGCTGCAATAACATCATGCTACTTTACATTTTATTTTATTATTGTTTCTATTTAAACTTTAATTTATTAGCCATGCATGTGCGTGATGGGGAAAAAAAGTACATTATTCATGTTCCGTTAATATAAAAATAAGGGATATAATTAAAAAATAAACTTCGCATCGATTAAGAATTTTTTTATTATTAGCAGCTGTATAAGTAAATAATACTAACACTGAATTTAAAAGATGTATGACATTGTATAAGAAATAGAGGTATTTAATTACGCTTAAAAATATTGAGTTTAAATTTTTCTAATATAACATTTTCCAGAGAATTTAACTACTATTATTGTAGTTATTGTATATACTTCGATTGCGGCTGACTTCACATTTGGGGAATTTTACTGTGTAAAATTTTTCGGTTGGACATATCTCATCTCAAACTGATGTATAACTTACAGATTTAGTTTTAAAATTGTATTAAATGTATTTCTCAAACAGTTTCTGCAGATAACCATCACAATATTTGAATGTGTCACGGGTAAGGGGGAGTCCAGTGGCCAATGGAACTGTTTACCAATGCCCCCCAAAAAATCCATTGACACTTTTTCCTTTGTGCAGATGAAATAGGTGAAGTTGGTGGCTCAGCTATTGTTGGAGACTGTATGGTAGCTGATTTACTTGAGCGGGGAGCACTGGAGAAAATAGAGCCATAACAGCACAAAAACGCTTACGGGGATAGATAAATGAGATGTTATGGGTAGTAAGGAATACGAGAATAAAGAAATAATTCGGGGACTATAATCCAAGTTATACCGATAAGAAAAAGTACAAAAGAAGCTGTCAATTTTGTCTGGAATGTGAAACTGGCACAATACCCCTACGGCGCGATTTTTATAAGTGATGGTAGATTGCTGCAGAAAAACGGCTTTGCTAAGAGTGTAAACATTTATGTATGCCACAGCTAGGTAGTCCAAGAGTGGACATTGAGATAATGTCATAAAAAGATCGGGAACTTAAAGCCCATAAAAGTTCTAGAAGTAACATATTTACATCTGAATCAACGCATAGATAAAAACAATTAAAAACTATTTGCTAAAAAAATATAAAAGGGTTATAAGAAAAGTTATTAATACTAGATAAAAAACCAAAACGGGAAAGTTGTAAAGTTAGACGATAAAAAATTAAATCTAAATGTGTGGGTATTATATACTACATCAGACTAAACTTTCAAGAAAGCATAATAATATTTTATTTTTTGTTTTATGAGCTGAAAGCATTATTATTTTGATTATATAACAATCAATGATTCAGTGTGAGAGTTATAAATAGTTAATGCGAACAAGTTTGCATCCCTTAAGTCTTCTAAGGTTTCTAACTTACCTTAATCCCATGGTTTGAGATTTAAAAGCAACTTTAAAAAAGCATATTTATTAAAACTAGTAATTCATTGTCTTTAACCCCTTAACGTACACGCTCGACTTAAATCGAGTGCGCTAAATTGGCCAAACTCTGCACACTCGAGATAATTCGAGCGGCGTTGTACTTATTATTTTTCTTATTCGAATGCAATCGAGAATTGAAAGTAACAATGTGAAAGAAAAAAAATTGTTTTATTGATATTTATCATCTACATGGGATTGTAAGCTACAACACTTATTCAAGTATACAATATTTTTTTTCTAAATTCAACATCCTAAATTGTGTTTTTTACATTAAAAAAATAGATTTTTTTTTCGCGGCCTTTTTCAAAAAAAAATTACATTAAGGGGTTAAAGTATTCAGTCTTAGAAAATGTGTACTGATGAATAAATAAACCAAAATAAATAGACGAACGGTTAAAGCATTTGACATTAAATGTTGTTGTATTTGTTTAAATAGTGTTGACCTTATTCATCTGGCCCAGAAATAAATTTATCAGCGTCCTTTGTTTGTAATTATTAATTAGTATTGTAACCACTAATTGGGAACAAGATCAATGATTTTAGTAAAGAAAATGTGCCTATCGTATCATAGACATAAAGTTATCCTACATTTGTAAAAGTTATCGCTAAAAATAGAAAAGAAAAGAAAAAAAGAAAAAGAAAAAAAAAATCGTGGGTCAAGGCGGCTGCCAAATTTTGGTGGCCCGAGCAGCTGCTTTTCTAAATTTGACACTCCCTCTAAGAGCTGAAACAAGCAATTAATATTTTGTCAATATATTACAGAACTTGAAATTGGTATAATTATAATATGAGTTAAAATTTACTGAAAGTATTATCTTTTAATTTCTTTAAAACTTGAGCAAGCATATTAGACAGTATGGTTTTGTAATCGTAGAAAATTGGATAAATTTGATTTGAAAACGATTTAACAATGTACTACTGTATATAATTAATTTTTACTTAAAATACACTTTTCAAATACTTTCAAATAATTATAAAATAAAAAACATTTTTTTTCAAAAAGTATCACCTAATCTTTAGCTAAATTTACCATTGTGTGCGCTATTATAGTGTTTATATTTCTAGTTAATTTTTATTCCAAATTTTTTAACCATTTATTGTTTTATAAAACATTTTTACACGTCATTAAATACCTTTAAATAAGTGTACACAAAATTAATACTTTAATAGTCTAAAACAAGTTGATTTAAGAACAGATTTTGCTCATTTTGTTATAATTTTGACTTTATATTATTAATTTATTTATTTAAATTTTTTAGGGTAATTTAATAGTCAACTAGAATACAAAACTACTTCGCAAATCAATTTACCATCAAGAAAAATTTTTCCAAGGTCTTTTTTTTTATTGTATTGTAGCTTTGCCAATTTAATACATCATTTCTAATTTAGTGGAATGCTGTCAATGATGGCTATTGCTTTGCAGAAAATTCAATAGAATTTAGATATTGTTGTGAGAAGAATATTCCAATGATCAAAGCAATTAATAAAAAAAGAACTATTGTTTACAGCCAATTTCTTTCTTTACTTCTCTTTTCCCATTTATAAAGATACATTTATCTTAATCTCTTCACGAACTTTTACTCTGAATTTTTTATAAAATTCCATTTGAAAGAATCAAATGCTACATCCGTTAAGAGTACTGAATATTTTACAAATACCAATATAAAAGTAACCAGCGTAATGGAACAATTTACAATTGTTTAACCATTATGAGACACGAGAGTGCTAAACAAATCCTAATGCCGGAGTAACAGAGGATGAGTACAAACTTCTTTCGGGTAACCAGATTTGGCAACTTATCGCCTTCTTCTACTATTTTCTACCTTTGTCAATTTGGAGTAAGCTTTTAATTTCCTTCTATAAGGAAGGCTTCATAGGTAGGTTGCAGGCAAGTGTACCCGTTGGGCAGAGACGACTAATATACACAAGGTACTAATGGATTAAGTTAAAGCGAAAGTACAAGAATAAAAAAACAAAGATAAAGGAGATGATACTGTATGCTTATACACAATATCGATCCAAGGAATGAAATTGATTTTAAACGAATAGTATCTACGATGGAAGTTTAAGAGGATATTGAATTGCGCAATTTGTTTAGTTTGTGATTTATGATTTTTCTTTCTTTTTTTTTTTTTTTTTTTTTTTTTTTAACCTTGGTTGTAGCATCAGAGTTAGTTGTTTCTAATTCACTAATGTACCTGTGCGAGAACTCCAACCAATATGACGGGTAAAATGTATTTGCGAAACGTAATTATTTGTATAAAATATTATATAAAAGTAAATTTGTATATAATTATGTGCAAATGAAATTTTCGAAAGTGTTTGTTTGCTGTGCAAATCCACATATTTGCACCAATCGGTAACAAATTTGAATTGCTTAACCCTTAATTTGACAAGATGTTTTTTCAAATAATTTTTAATTTTTGTTATTTTCCCATATCTGTATAGCATTTTTCCAAATAAGAATTTATTTTTTTTAACCGTAATAGAAATATATTTTAAAGTTTTTGTTAGATATTTAAGCCGTATAGAAGTTTTCATAAACCCGCCAGATTTTATTTATTTGATTGTTCGTTATAGCGGACTTAGCCAAATTAAGGGTTAATTTCATTGCTTGTTCGTTTTCGCTTGACATAAATAAATGCCGATATACTTTTGTACGAATATATAACTATATTAAAACAAATTTTCTCGAAAGGCTTCTTTTATTAATCCGTTTATTTCAGCTCTTTTTATTTAATACTTTTGTTGTGTTTCTTAAAATTGAGATCATTTAAAAGTCATATTTTTTTCTTTCTTGTGAAAATAATTTCAAAGTTTTTAATACAAAAATTGCCTAAAATTATGTACTTGGAAATTTAGATGATTAATGTTGATTTCATTTTCACTTTGTTGCTCTATTTAAGATAACAGATATTTCACTGGGAAAAACCAAATCATCATTAAGTAAAATAAGATAAAGTTACCAAGGATGCATGAAATTTCAACAGCTGTTTGAAAACTAAAGAGATATTTCACGTTGCATAACATTTTACGATAAATATTCTCACTGGTGAAGCTTTAACAGTTTGCATATCTCTTTTTTATTTTAATATGATTTATTTTGTTACTTTATTACCACTATATTGACACTAAAATTAATTAAGTTAACATAATGCATTTCGACCACAAAAAGGCTGCATCATAATAGCCTACTTTCAATGCAATATAGAACTGAAAGTACTGCTCTGTTTGAAACAAAACTTTTCATTAATCTTTATTTGGTTCTAAATTTTTAAAAATTATATACTTTTTTACGTGAAGCAAACACGTTTATTGAAAGCATAAAATATGTACCCCAAGTAGCAATCATTTACCTACAAAATTAATTTTTTAAATTTATAATTTAGAAACTATTTTTTTACATCCAATAGAAGCTAATTAATTTTTTTATTCCGTGAACCTCAGTTATATTAATCCTTTTTTTGCATGATTTTTCTCTTTTTTGTGAAATAAACCAGGGTGGTATAATTCATGCTCTAGATTAAAGAAAACATGCTTAAAAAATCCTAATATATATATATATATATATATATATATATATATATATATATGTATATATATATATGTATGTATATAATACACTAACTGTTATGAGATAAATTTCCATCATCATGCAAAGAAGGGTTTATAAAAGCCATATATTTTATGTTATTGTTTTATAAAGGCTATTTTTTAAACACACATTTGCTTAAAAGTTTTAAGATTTTTTTAAATTAAAAATGTTAGATAGCAATTGTGTTTTAGATTTAAGAAATAAAAAAAATATTTTACTTCAATTTCATATAAAAATTGAATTCTAATATACATATTTCAAAAGTTACCTTGCGGATAAGTGAATTTCATTTCTTCATTTAGAGTTTATTTTATACGTTATTTTAAAAATTATTCTACTTGAAATGACAAAACTAAACATTTTTTTTTTCAAAGATAGAGAGTTATTAAAAAACTTGTAATAAATCTACTAAGTCCCCTTAAAATCCGAATGAGATATCTCCATATAAAACAAAATAATAGTATTCTGTGGTGAATAGTTTTAATATTTAAAACATCCAAAACAAACGAGATAATTAGAGGTTTTAAAGAAACATATATTTTACCGATTATTCAAAAAGTGTCAACGGATTTTAATTCAATTATCACAAAAATTGGACTTTTTCCTTTGAAAAATTGTACATAGATTAAATATTTTTATACCGGTAAATAGTTATTTTGCTACAGTTTCGGCAATAGATCTCTTTATTCGTTTCGTCTAGTCCCGTTCTTTTTATCTAATAAACCATAATATTTTTAAATATTAAGCGAAATAAAAATTCATATTGCTTTCTCTCCAATAAATATACTTTTATTTTTTTCCTTTTTTTTCGGAAATCGTTAAAATCATGCACTTGGAAATTTGAATGTTAAAAATTGTTTTCATTTTCACTGTGCTGCCCTATTTAAAATAATAATAGTTTTTCGTGGAAAAACTAACCCAATAGAAAAATAAAATAGAGTTGACCTCATTACATGTAATTTCACCTACACTTTGAAATTGAAGGTAAATTTCTTGTTACGTAACATATTACGGAAAGATCTATTATTATAAGTGATGAAGTATGGCTATTGTTATTTTTGAAACTATAACAGTTTTCATTTCTCTTTTTCATTTTATGCAAGGCATTTTATATTACGCTATTGTTCTTATTTTGAAATGCATTGGCAAGTTGTTTACTTCACTGTAATATAACCAAATCAGTTAAAAAATTGAAATAAATTTACCCAATACATGAATTTTCGTTTACTATTTGAAGACTGACTAAAGGCAAATTTCATGTTGCATAGCAGATAACGAAAAATGGTATTGATGTAATGATAAAATATGATCCTTCTCATTAATAAAACTTAAACAGTTTGCAAAGGTTTTTCCTACTTTACTGCCCTTATATTGACTTGCATTGAATTAATTTTAACTAAATATAATAACAGAAAAATAGCAGTAAAAGACAGAAATTAATTCGTAAAATGTCATAAGAAAAATTATAGATATTGCTACGTAATTACTACTATACCATAAGTGATATTCTTTTTAAAGCTTAAGTTTTAAGTTGTATACAGAACAAAAAATTTTGAGAAGAAAATATATAAAGTAATACAGAAAATATATAATGAAAGTTGCTAACATTTAATCATAAAAAGATCGAAAATTTCTGATAATCCAGGGTTTTTGGTTTTAAATACTGTATATATTTTAAAAGGAACTTCTCTCTATATGTATACAGAACAAAAAATTTTGAGAAGAAAATATATAAAGTAATACAGAAAATATATAATGAAAGTTGCTAACATTTAATCATAAAAAGATCGAAAATTTCTGATAATCCAGGGTTTTTGGTTTTAAATACTGTATATATTTTAAAAGGAACTTCTCTCTATATGTATACAGAACAAAAAATTTTGAGAAGAAAATATATAAAGTAATACAGAAAATATATAATGAAAGTTGCTAACATTTAATCATAAAAAGATCGAAAATTTCTGATAATCCAGGGTTTTTGGTTTTAAATACTGTATATATTTTAAAAGGAACTTCTCTCTATATGTATACAGAACAAAAAATTTTGAGAAGAAAATATATAAAGTAATACAGAAAATATATAATGAAAGTTGCTAACATTTAATCATAAAAAGATCGAAAATTTCTGATAATCCAGGGTTTTTGGTTTTAAATACTGTATATATTTTAAAAGGAACTTCTCTCTATATGTATACAGAACAAAAAATTTTGAGAAGAAAATATATAAAGTAATACAGAAAATATATAATGAAAGTTGCTAACATTTAATCATAAAAAGATCGAAAATTTCTGATAATCCAGGGTTTTTGGTTTTAAATACTGTATATATTTTAAAAGGAACTTCTCTCTATATGTATACAGAACAAAAAATTTTGAGAAGAAAATATATAAAGTAATACAGAAAATATATAATGAAAGTTGCTAACATTTAATCATAAAAAGATCGAAAATTTCTGATAATCCAGGGTTTTTGGTTTTAAATACTGTATATATTGAATAATGACCAAGAAGTCGATCTACCATCAGCGAAGTTTATGTGAACATTGACATACCACAGAAATAAATTCATAGCTGATATAAGGGATTAAATATTTTTATGAGATTAAAATTTTTTATTATAACAGCCTTTATTCGATTCATCATAAAATAAAAGTTCTGATACTTTTGGAATGAATTTTTTGCATGTTCTTTAATGACAGTCTAACTTTAAAGAATTAATCTACTCTCAAACGCCTAAAACGTTGCTACTTGCTCTGTTTAAAATATCAACAGGCTACGTACATGTACACACACACACACACACACACACACACACACATATATATATATATATATATATATATATATATATATATATCTGTGTGTGTGTTTTATGTATTTCTTTTATATATTCTCGATATTTTCGTAATATCGAGACTATTAGAAACTTATATATTATTATATAATTTATTAGTATATACACAGAGAGACATATATATGTGTGTGTGTTATGCATTTTTTTATATATTCTGGTGTAATATCGAGACTATTAGAAGCTAATAAAATATTATTATATAATTTATTAGTATAGTTATTATTTTTGTCGCTATGGTATATATATATATATATATATATATATATATATATATATATGGTATATATATATATATATATATATATATATATATATATATATTATTTTTCTTCCGGAAATTAAGGACAACTACAAAGACAACCCGCGAGCTTCTCAAAGCTTCACCAATAAAAGTACCTAAAAACTCCTAAAAACACTAATTTGTAATTAAGTTCTAAAATGTTTTTAACTAAATGCCATAGCACTCATTTATACTGAAATGATCAACAAGTAGCTCTTTCAACTACAAGCAAAGGAATTTTCGTGGGGTGGGCCTGCAATGTAAAATGAAGCTTGGAACTTTGGGGGTGAAGAGGGCAACTTTCTTTACCTCCTTTTTTGACCTTGAACTATCTGATTGGGGGGGGGGGGGTTATTCCGTAAACGTCTATTCCCCATGCCGTTTGGGTGGTGTAATAGGATAACTGTCTCGATTTTCTTCAGTAAGAGTGATTTAGTACTGCTCTAACTGTCCACCCCCTAACAATATAAGGTAATAAGACCTTTCTATTATTTCGTAACTCTATTTTGAAATTTTGAAAAAAGTAAATGTTTGTGTTATACCCGAGTACATACAATATATGTTTCCTAAACATGGAAGTCAAATTTACAAGGAAAGTTATATGCTTGCTAATAAAACTAAATTGGTTTCAATGTTAATTTTCTTTTAATGAAAAATTTTGAGGCGAGTATATATTTGGAAATACAACTTTATGTAGACATGAATACTTTATAAAATCTATAGAAGCAGAAAAAAATTCTTAGGCAGTAGACAGTAATTACATCAAAAGAAATAGATTTTTCGCAAAGCATCCAAAACCATAGATGTTTTGTAGGGAAAATTTGTAAATATCAAAAATGCAAGATCAATATTTATAAAAAACAAGTAATTTTTAGTTTGTAGAAAATACACTTTTATGCCTATAAATTGGTATGTTTGAAAATTTTTTAAATTAATTTTTACTCTTGAAATAATATACTGCACCATTTTCGTAAATAGTTTTTTATTCGCGGTCACTGAGGTACAAAGGATCAAAATAATTTCTATCAAAAATGTATACTTGCCAACTTTTTAAAATTAGCTCCAGTAACACTTGTCACTAAACATCGGTTAGTCGGTTGACTTTTAGTGACACAAGTAATTGTAACTTAAGTAATTAATAAAAGTTAATTGTATTTTGTATTTGAAAATTGTAATTAAAATTCAATTGCTATTAATAAAAATACGTTATTAATAAAGATGGCATAAATCATTATACATAATAAAACATACTAGTTAACCTTTTCTTTTAAATCAAATTTGATTCTAGAAATACGCAAAATCAACCTAAAATTTAAACTGGATATGAATTTATCAAAACCAATATAATAAAATATTAAAATTATCAAACTACGACACACCAGACTTTTAATTCGTCAAAGAAATTGATTTTTTCTTTCAATACTCAAAATTTTTAAACAAGTCATATTTACAAAACTGATAAAATTAATATAACTTCTAGTCTGGTGATATCATTATTTACTTTTATCAAATTCTTATCTTTAAGGGATCATACGACTGTTAAATTGACAAAAAATTATATTTTTCATAAAAAAATATATGGGAAAAGGAATTCAGTCCTGAATATTTTAAAACAATCCGCGTAAAAATCCAATATTGAGATGAGTTATGAATAAAATCATGTCAGCTGTTTACTGTAAACAAATTTAACTTTAAAAACTTTAACTTGGTTTTTCTAATTGTTTTTTTCTTTCATGTAACGCATGTTATCTTAAAGAGTTATTAGTATTTTTCATGAAATTTTACAGGTTGTAAACAAAAAATTTTCATTCGATTGAACCGAAATTTTCTGTATATTTTTCAAGATATGTTTTCTTTCATGATAAATTTTTAATTTTTAAAGAAAATAACTTTTTTTTTCAAATATTATTTAAAAATAAATATGTATCTTAATATATAAAAATTTAGGATCAAAGTTATTTTGAGATATTATAGCATGTCTTAAAACAATAATTTGTCTTTAACTTAATTAATTTTTAGTTATACGCGTTATCCTTAGTATAATTTTTGTTAACGACAAAGTGTTTCTTATTTAAGATTTCTAACAAAAATATTTTTTTATGTTTCAAAAATGAATGGTATATGTTTGTAAAGATAATAAGTTGTTCTAAAATTAAAAAAAAAATTGATTAAAATTTAAAGCTAAAATTTATGTTTGTAAAACTAGTAGTTCAAGCTATGAAAAGTCGAAAGTGATAATTATTTTACATTTTTTTCAAATTTTAGAGTAGTAAGACCTCTTATTTAATAGTTTTAAAAAAATACAATTGAATTTTTTAAAGGATAAGGATATTATTTAAAAATTTTATTCAAATATCAGCTGTATGAAGGATATAGAAGCTGTATTTGAAAAACTTTGGTAGCTTTCTGGTATTTAATCAGAAATCAAAGTTGAAATTTTTGCTCATTAGACATTTTTTAACCTCTTGTATTTTATATGAGCAAGATTTCTGAAGTTGTTTTCAATTTCACAGTGCTAAAAACCGTAAATTTCTAGGTCTAACCGTATCACAGTAAAATTAAACCAAACGCCGTAAATGTTAGAATAATCCGTACAAATTATCATGCACGAAATTGTGCATTTCCTTCATTGTTTAGTTAATTTTAGAAAAATACGTTACAGTAAGTCTACCATTTAAAAATTTATTCAAATATCAACTGTAAGTGAGGATGTAGAAACTGTATTAAAAACTTTGGTAGCTTTCTTGGATTTCATCAGAAATTAAAGTTGAAATTTTTGCTAATTACAAATTTTTAAATCTCTTGTATTTTAAATGAGAAAGATTTCTGTTGATTTCAATTTTACAGTGCTAAAAACCGTAAATTTCTAGGTCTAACAGTATCACAGTAAAATTAAACCAAATGCCGTAAATGTTAGAATAATCCGTACAAATTATCATGCATGAAATTGTGTATTTCCTTCATCGTTCAGTTAATTTTAGAAAAATACGTTACAATAAGTCTACCATTTAAAAATTTATTCAAAAATCAGCTGTAAGAGAGGATCAAACTGATTCAAAAATCAGCTGTAGAAACTGTATTAAAAACTTTGGTAGCTTTCTTGGATTTAATCAGAAATTAAAGATGAAATTTTTGCTTATTACAAATTTTTAAATCTCTTGTATTTTATATGAGCAAGATTTCTGAAGGTGTTTTCAATTTTACAGTGCTAAAAACCGTAAATTTCTAGGTCTAACCGTATCACAGTAAAATTAAACCAAACTCCGTAAATGTTAGGATAATCCGTACAAATTATCATGCACGAAATTGTGCATTTCCTTCATCGTTTAGTTAATTTTAGAAAAATACGTTGCAATAAAAAAAATCCAGATAAAGATAAATGTAGCCATCATGTAATCGGGTGAAACAGTATATACTAGCGTTAGGTCTTGCGATATTGACCTGGATATAAACACGGAAGCAACAGGGGGCAATCGTGATTGGTGACCTTGAACCGCAACTGTTTCATCCGTTCTCTGAAATGCTGGTCAACATGGATCGTCTACGGATTCTCTTAACCTGTTTTTCAAAAAAAAATAAAGAGGTTGGAATAAGGATCCGTAAATAAAAAATACGAAAAAGCAAGAACCGAAGAAAAATGTGGTCAAGAAACCTAACTTTCCACTCCGATCAATTAAACGAACTTGTATTACGCATTTGTTCTACTTTACTCATTTCAGCAGCCTACTTGGATTTAAAATATATACTTTTCTTTTTCAGAGAGATCAACCTTATTCTTGAAAATGCTGAAGTTTCTTTACATTTAAGAGATCTCAAAGGTTTTTGAAATTTAAAAATGTTTCTATAATAGATTCTCAGCATATATTATAAAAACACATTGAAAAATTCCTCCTAGAACGTGAGTTATAGACCTAGGTATAGTAATAATATATTACATGTGTCCCTTGCAGATTGCTTAAATTTGCGGGCATTTTTTCTGAAAACTTTAATTTCTGCAACAGTCCGTAAGGTCAATTTTTTTTCTTTATTTTTTTAAACATCGGATATTCCTTTTAGAACGCCAGTTATAGACCGAGGTATAGGAATATATTACATGTATCCCTTACGGATTGTTTAAATTTGCGGGCTTTTTTTCTAAATCTTTTAAATTTTTACAACAGTCCGTAAGGTTAAAAAAAAACTTTTAACATCAAAAATTCCTTTATTTTTTTAAACATCGGATATTCCTTTTAGAACGCCAGTTATAGACCGAGGTATAGGAATATATTACATGTGTCCCTTACGGATTGTTTAAATTTGCGGGCTTTTTTTCTAAATCTTTTAAATTTTTACAACAGTCCGTAAGGTTCAATTTTTTTTCTTTATTTTTTTAAACATCGGATATTCCTTTTAGAACGCCAGTTATAGACCGAGGTATAGGAATATATTACATGTATCGGTTACGGATTGTTTAAATTTGCGGGCATTTTTCTGAAAACTTTAATTTCTGCAACAGTCCGTAAGGTCAATTTTTTTTCTTTATTTTTTAAATCGGATATTCCTTTTAGAACGCCAGTTATAGACCGAGGTATAGGAATATATTACATGTATCCCTTACGGATTGTTTAAATTTGCGGGCTTTTTTTCTAAATCTTTTAAATTTTTACAACAGTCCGTAAGGTATTTTTTTTCTTTATTTTTTTAAACATCGGATATTCCTTTTAGAACGCCAGTTATAGACCGAGGTATAGGAATATTACATGTGTCCTTGCAGATTGCTTAAATTTGCGGGCATTTTTTTCTAAACTTTTATTTCTGCAACAGTCCGTAAGGTCAATTTTTTTTCTTTATTTTTTTAAACATCGGATATTCCTTTTAGAACGCCAGTTATAGACCGAGGTATAGGAATATATTACATGTATCCCTTACGGATTGTTTAAATTTGCGGGCTTTTTTTTCTAAATCTTTTAAATTTTTACAACAGTCCGTAAGGTTAAAAAAAAACTTTTAACATCAAAAATTCCTTTTAGAAAGCCAGTTATAAACCGAGGTATAGGAATATACAGTGGCTTAATGTGATCGCGGTTATTGTTATCAATCGCTTATTGATATCGAAATCACTTGGTCCCGATTTTCTCTATTCATTTGTACGTTAAAATTATCGCTTTATGTGATCGTTACATCGGTTAATGTTATCAGTTTTCGAACATCATTTTAACTGGCAAAGGAATATTCACAATGTATTCAGAAGAAACCCATTCTTTTCCTTCCCTTCGTTGTTGTTTTAATTTCCGAGTATTCTCTCTGTTCCACCTAGGGAAATGGAGAAAAAACAAAGTGGGAAATTACATGTTCCTGGAATTTTTCAATGAGAGATTTGAAAAAAAATTTTCAATTTTACAACTCCTCTTCAACCTCCACTCAAAATACAGTTTCTTTTAAGTCAAAGAGTTTTTTGCTGGATGAGATCCCGCCTACCCTCCCTCATCCCTTTGGACTAACTTTCTCTTGGTATTTTCCAATTTTTTTGTGAATTTATTTCTATTAACAATTAAATTTCGTTATTATCGATGTTATTTTCATTTCTCATTCGTTCCATTTCCTCTTTCGCTACAAGATTACATGGTCTTGTACCAAGTAATTCAATTGAATTTAATGCTTCAAGTCGTATGCTTATACTTATATTTATTACTTATACTTATATTTTACTTATGATACTTATTGATACTTATTTTTTATTTCAATTTTTCAAGTAAATCGACCGATCTTTGCAGAACACGTATTTTGAGTGGAGGTTGAAGAGGAGTTGTAAAATTGAAATTTTTTTTTCAAATCTCTTATTTTAAATTAATTTTACAATTTACACTAAATCACAAATTTGTGATGAAAATCACACTCAGTTTATTTAATTTGTGATTAAGTGAATGTTTCAGTCTATTTAGTATGAATGTTATGTGTTTCCTTTGTGTTTTCTTTGTTAATTCAATTAGATTTTAAATATTCAATTTTTGTAAAATTTTTTCTCAAAATGTTGTTTTTGTTTATGTATCAATTTGTTGAGTTACGATCCCCTCGCCAGATTTCAAACTCCACGCTGCAAGCACGCCAATTTCGCCAAATGTGGTTGAAGCACCAACAAGATCCATGATTAGAAACAGGAGAGTGGGCTAAGAAGAGGAGTTGAAAAATATGCACACCCTGCTGGTGGTCAGTGGTTGTCAGATAAGCAGAAGGCAAAACATTATTATCGGAACTGAGAAGATCGTATTCACATTTTACGCCTTGCTCGCTTACATGCAGCTTGTCGATATGGAAGCCAGAAAGCGAAATGATTTAACATTAAAACAAAAGATAGAAATTTCAAATCGTTATGACAGGTTACCAAAAATGAGCCAGCGCAATGCGGCAGCGAAGTTAAACATTTCTTAGCCTCTGAATTGCATTGAATGTGTTTGTAATACTAGACTCAAGACTCGAGTTGGTGTTACATGGGCCCCTGGTTTTTTTGTTTCGGCGGCCGAAGACGGACACCCCTAGAGGGGGTGGGCAAGTTCCACAGGAGGGGGCGAGAGATGCGATGCCACCCCCGCCAGCTGCAGAAAAGGACATTTTTTTCCCGTGGAGGCGAAAACTTGACCGAGGGGGGGATTCCCCCCGGCCCTCACGAAGAGGAGTGAAAAAGAGATGCCCGGTCGGAAAGACGGAAAAAGGACATTATTCTTCGGAAAGGAGTGGAGACCGAGGGAGGTGTTTGTCCGCTCGGCACAGTTTATTTTTGTCCTCGGTCTTATTTGAGCCCTGTTTGGGTATGATTTGCGTTGTATATATGTTTTGACAAATCTTATTAATAAATGTTTAATCCAGAGTTTTGTCGCTGCTGTGCTTCATTGTCGGCCACATAGGCTTTAAGCGAACCCAAGATACCTGCTCCAGTAAAAATAGGCGGGCAGGTATAGAACGTGGCGTGCAGACTTCAGAAAGTGCAGCCGGGGACGCGCGAGGCGTTTTACAATGTTGAAACGTGGAGTACAACACCGCTCCGATGACTTTAAATAACATTATGATTACGAACAATTTATCAATGAGCTTCTTAGAAAAATTGTAGACAGTCAACAATTGATCATTTTTTTTAAAATTATGCATACAATTCTTACGTTTTAAAGGATAATATATAGTGCATAAATATTAGGTGAGTTTTTTTCATTTTATTTTGAAATTTAGTACGTGTAATTAAAGGAGGGGGGAGGGTAAATTTATCTAATTTTGCATATCATTTATTGTTATCAAAATCACGGTGTCGCAAACTGATCACATTAACCAGAGTCCACTGTATTACATGTGTCCCGTACGGATTGCTTAAATTTTCTAAAAATTTTAATTTCTACAACAGTCTGTAAGGTTAAACAAAATTTTTTTAAACATCAAAAATTCCTTTTAGAACGCAAGTTATAGACTAAGGTACAGAATATATTACATGTATCCCTTACGAATTGCTTAAATTTGAGGGGTTTTCTCTAAAAAATTAATATCCACAACAATTCGTAAGGTTTAAAATTTTATGAACCCTAGAAAGATAACCTACGTCAAATCGACGTCTGAAGAAGATTTTTTCAAATTTTTTAAGTAATAAATAATTATTTTTATAACTTCAAAACTTTTTGCTAGTGAAAATACAGATAATTCTTAATGCTTTTCATATATCCATAACACAATAACATTCATTGTGGTACATTACAATTGACACAAACATTACATACACAATTTAAAATATATGCACTCAAACATATACGATGAAATTGATAATATATACACTTTGACAGTTGAGATTCTAATTTACTCTTTTGTTATATAAGCGAATATCAGCAATTATATTTTATGTTAAAATAGACTGTCTTTTTAAACTTCCATAGGTAGGTTATCTTTCTAGGGTTAAAGAGCATTTAAGATTCTTTTTAGAACGCGAGTTATAGACTGTGGTATAGAAATAACTACATGTGTCCCTTACTGATTGCTTAAATTTGAGGGCTTTTCCGTAAAGTTTTAATTTTCACAACAACCTGTAAAATTAAAAAAAAAAATTAAAAACAGACAAAATTACTTTTAGAAAGCGAGTTATAGAGGAATAGAGCATATCATATGTGTCATTTACTAATACTTTAACTTTGCAGGTTTTTCTCTCAAAACTATAATTTACGCAACTAAGCACAAGATTTAAAAAAAAAAAATCTAATGAATTAATATCAAGATGTATGACTTGCGTGAGAAAAATTTGAACATCAGATTAAGCTATGTCAAAAACACTTATACTAATAGGATTAAGAATTATACAAATAGGAAAAGGTTTGAAAAAATTATGCTAAAAACCTAAATGAATTATTCCTGTAAGATTATTTAAATAAATTTGTGAAGTGAAGCGTGGTGATGATTATGATATTTGACTCCTGAAATTAATATCGATGCACCAAAACTTTGTATCAAATTTCCTGTTGTCACTAAATCTGCTTTTACATGTCAAGGATTCCGTACATTCCCATATCATTTTACAATTTTTTCTTGAAAATAATGTTATCTAAAATCTGGCGTTTATAATCTATTTTATGCCTTCTATAGTTTCATATTTCATTTACCTGTGTGAATTACTACATCACATACAGCTTATGGTTTTACAGAAAGAGATATAAATATTAAATCTCCATGGGTGATTCTAAGTAAGAAAAAATTTTCTGAACATCCTACAAAATTTTCTGAAAAAAAAAAATACTCTGCTAGTTTAAAATAAAAAATATATTACGGATAATTTGTGGATGTCAAAACTGGAGATGGATGATATCTAAATTCTAATATTGTGACTTATCGTTTGCAAATATCAATATATTAATATGCTCTGATATATATCACCTTATTATAGAGTTGCAAATATAAGTACTTTCTGTATAAATTAATGCAAATGTAAACTAATCTAAATTCTAATATTGTGACTTATCGTTTGCAAATATCAATATATTAATATGTTCTGATATATATCCCCTTATTATAGAGTTGCAAATATAAGTACTTTCTGTATAAATTAATGCAAATGTAAACTAATCTAAATTCTAATATTGTGACTTATCGTTTGCAAATATCAATATATTAATATGTTCTGATATATATCCCCTTATTATAGAGTTGCAAATATAAGTACTTTCTGTATAAATTAATGCAAATGTAAACTAATCTAAATTCTAATATTGTGACTTATCGTTTGCAAATATCAATATATTAATATGTTCTGATATATATCACCTTATAATAGAGTTGCAAATATAAGTATTTTCTGTATAAATTAATGCAATCGTTTGCCAAATATCAATATATTAATATGTTCTGATATATATCACCTTATTATAGAGTTGCAAATATAAATATTTTCTGTATAAATTAATGCAAACACACATATCAATGTGTGTGTTGGTTATCTAGAAAACAAAAATTCAATTTCTTAATCTGAATACATAAATTTAAATTTTAACATATTGCTTTAAAAAAGAAAATCAGATAACATATAATTACTGTTCTTCGGCAGAAAAAAGATTTGTGGACGGGACAAAAAAGAAAAAAAAGGTGAGAAAAGATACAGAACCTTTTGATTATTTTCAAATTTCATTCATATATTTTTTATTTGAAGAAGAGGGTGGTTTTAAATAACTTTTTTTGATTTTTAGAAACAAATTTTTCCGAAAATTCTTTTCAAATTTCAGGGGGGAAGGGGAAATCTGTTTTTTATAATTTTCGGAACAGACTCACACAATTTTTCGGGAAATTCTGAAATTTTCGAATCAGAATCACCCTTGTAAATATCCTAAATAAAAATTTATTTCAGGTCTTGCCATTCAACTACACAGGTCTGCGACGTTTTTGTTTTCCTATCTGAATTGATTTCTGCGCATTTTTGGGGTGTGGAAATCGGTGAAAATTGAGAAAAATTCCATCGAGTAGCAGTTTTCCGCAGTTCGTGAATCTACTTTTCATTCATTTTATTTTTTGTTATTATTTTAAACACAGCTGGCGGACTATACGGACATCTGTCCTGGGCAGCAAAACTCGGCATTTTAGCTGAGAGTGGGAGGAAAATTTTGATATGTTAAATACCGAATTAATACACAAAGCCATTTTTCTTCGGTAAAAAATGTACAGTCATTATTTATACCATTTATGTCTACAAATATTTACAATTGTTTATTCTACAGAAAACAACCATAAAAATTATATATTTAAGAAACCAAAAATCCTATACGTATGTATTATATACTTTTTAAAGTAGAACGGAAAATTTGACGTCAAATTTATTTGAGATTGATTTTACAATATTTATAAAGATTCCAGTGGCATAAAGGATTTGAGGATGATTGTTTTTGATTTCCTGGTTTAATTTCTGGTTTTTAATAATATTTTTATCATTCTATGTTTTGATTACAAAAACTGTGTAAGTTTCGAAGATTTATACCTATCAGAAATGTATCACTTTTAATTATAATTTTAATCGTGAGGGAAGGGTGTCAAACCCCTCTACAATTCTATCCAGGGCCGCAAAACTTCTAGAACAGGTTACGTCTTCAATTGTCTTTGGTGGACCAACCTTCCGTGATTAACCCATAGCACCAACCAATGGTGGGGCGTAATTCTTCATTTAAACAGAGATTAATCGCAGTTAGAGTTAAACGACTTTGGTGAGACTGATCTTAAGAAAAACCGAATTTGATTTTGAGAGGATTTGAGGTTGATTGTTTTTGATTTCCTGGTTTAATTTCTGGTTTTTAATAATTTTTTTCATTCTATTTTTGATTACAAGAACTATATAAGTTTCGAAGATATGTATCTATCAGAAATGTATCACTTTTGATTATAATTTTAATCGCGAGGGAAGGGTGTAAAACCCCTTTACAATTCTATCCAGTGCCACAAAACTTCTAGAACAAGTCACGTCTTCAATTGTCTTTAGTGGACCAACCTTACGTGATTAAGGGCCGATCTCACCAAAGTCATTTACGACTAACCGTGATTAACCCATAGCACCAACCAAAGGTCCGACGCAATTCTCCATTTAAACATAGATTAATCGCGGTTAGCGTTAAACGACTCTGGAGAGACCGACCCAGGGCCTGATTATCGCACGGGCACTTAAGGCACGTGCCCTGGGCAAGAAAAGTTTAGGGGGTACGAAAATTTAGTCGAGTGCTTGAAACACATATTAAGTGGGGAAATTTGAAAACTTAAGCTATCATAGTTAAGTTTTAATAAATTATTGTACAAAGTAATTGTGTTTGTCATGAACTATATTGTTTCCTATTTACTTTAATTTTACTGTTATTTACCTGATAATTACCTCAACAAAACTGGTGCTCTTTTTATCCTATGGGTTACTGCATATTTATAAGACAGATTATTAGCAACGTACCACTATAAACCATTAAATCATCTCATCAATTTAAATTATTTTTAATTCTATTATTATTTATTTATTGCACCACAGAGCTTGTGAGTGTGACAAGGTAAGAATAAAAAAAGTGGGTCACTCTAGGTCTTTAAAAGTCCTTAATTTTTATCATGGCTAATGAGAGATAATAATGATTACGTAAAATAAAAATTTGGTGTTTTCTGATTTTGAATATTACTTTAATGGCAATTTCTTAAATCTGTTTGCTAATTCAGTGGTATAATTTTTATATGTTTGTAATTAGGATAATAACTTGTCGCTATAAATTTGCATGGGGGTGGAGGGCACAAAAGTATCTTAGCCGTGCCCTGAACCGACCCTAAAAAAAACCGAATTTGGTTTTGAGATTTTGCCTCCCAAATACATATGATAAACCCTTCGAATACATTCCAAAATTTGTAATTCGCACGCGTTATTACTATTCCACTCCAAAAGCTCTCAACTTCCTTTTCTAATTTCGCAAGTTTTAAATTTATACACGATACAAACTGATCGATTTGATGCCAAATTTATCCCAGTTTACGTAAAAAGGTTTCTCTGAAGATTATCGATTAAACTTACGCAAAAGAATATTCACTAGATTACACATTTTGATTGCAATCATTAAACACATATTCGTTTTTATGGCTCAATCAACTGGGTTTTTATAATTTCATTTTTCATCGGAGATATGAAAGAAGGAAAGATGAGAAATCTTATTTAGGCAACCAATTACTCAATACCGTCTTTTAACTTCCCAATTATTTAATATAATTAGTTTTCTCTAAAACTATAAATATTGTAACTTTAGATGCAATGATAGATTAGAAAAATAAAATATTTTCACAAAGTCGTTCAGTTGAAATATGTATAAGCGATTTGTTAAAATTATCTTACAACTTTTTACATACCAGTGTTCTCCATATGGGAACACACAGTTTAAAATTCAATTAAAAATAAAGCTTTATTAAAACTGTGCTGTCGAAATTGTTAATTATATTGTCACGAAGATTCGAATAAACACACACAGTTTAACTTAACAGAAGAATTTATTGAAGCTAAGTAGCAACTCGCAACTTTATAAGATCGAGAAGTTGCCTACAACTAGTGGGTATCAGCTTTTATACCCGAACAGAATATTCGAGAATAACTAATTTACATATTAAAGGAAGATCTAAAATGTTCAAGAACATAAGGAAAAAATAAATAACATTTTTAAATTAAAAAACCGTACTTTGGATAAACTGCCATGGCAAGCATCGAACCCACAATCTCCGGGTCTGGTTCGCGTGCTTTGACCATTCGGCCACTGAGATAGTTGGCTAAGCTTCTTTATGCGGCCATAAGATATACTTAATTTTATGATTGTTATTGAATTGATTAAATTTGATTATCTTGTTAGTTACGTACAGAAATTCGTAAAAAAAGCCAGGTTTTCTAACACTTTTCACATAGCATTGCTTAAATATTTAAAAAATATTTAAAAATCAAATCAGATTTTTTTAATAATGTATAAGAATTTGGATAAAAATGCGCTTAATATAAAGAAACAACTTTGCAGAGTAACAGTTTTGTATTTACATCGATGAAAAAGTTAATAACAATGTTGGGAAATTTTTAGATTTAAAATATGCAATTTAAAGTTACTTAAAGTTAAAATTTGAGTTAGAATTAATTTAATTTTTACACAGAAGTCATTTTCAGCAAATTTGTAACAGCTGAAAACATTGAAGCTATATTTATTTTAATATATATTAGAAGCATTTAATAAATGTTTTATAGGAATTTATAAATATTTTTAATAGCATAGGTCATTTTAAAAATTGAAAATTTTTCATAAAGAAATGAATTAATCGAAATACTAAAGGATTAAGACTAAATTTAGTTACGATTTAATTGGTTATATTTCAATTTATATGTATACAAAATTTCATAACTCTAAGTTAATAATTCACAAAAATATTTTTACTGTCCACTATGTCCTTAAAGATATGTTTGGCATCACACAATTTTTTTTATAAATTATTAACTTAGAGTTGAGGAAATTTTTTACACACTTAAATTGAAATATAAGGAAAATTATCACGTTAAATATTTTCTAAAAAATTTCTTTAGTATTTCTGAAAAATTCATTTTTTTTATGAAAAGCTTAGTTAATTTTTAAAATGCGTCTTCGATTCTATTTTTTCTATATCCATACAAAGTGTTTACCATGCACTTCTGATATACATTAAAGGAAATTTGGATTCCGTTTTAACACATTAATGTCTAGCGTTTCTTTTTGAAGAGAGCTAAAACATATCTTGTTGAATTCTTATTTTCTAGGAACGAAGATCTGCGATTTAAATGGCAGTCATATAAACAACCTATTAAACATTCGAGAATCTGCTATTATTTATAATTTGGATAATATTAAATCGAGATAGATTTTAAGATTTTTCGAGCCTCGAACATAAATTTAAATTTTCGGCAGGAACATGGGCTCAAATCATGAAAAATAGATTATCTGTTAAAGTTATTTTACAGTAATATTTTTACGTATGATACCATATAAATATGTTACAACGAAGTTTTTCTTTTATTATAAATGACATTTTTATATATGTCCTTTTTATAAATGGAAATGAATACCGATCACTAAAGAGCACATACTGGGATAGTCATAAATGTTTTAATTTTATACCTGTTTTAATCTGCGCAGTACTTGTTTTACTTAGATTTAAGATATTCATAAATACTCGGTAGAACTGAGTTAGTCATTAATGGGATAAATTTCAAGAGTATTTAGATTAATGAAACTCAATTTAAAATTAGGAAATCCAATTTTTTTTTTAAATTTCTATGTACAGTCACAATAGTACCTGTGAATTAACTATTCAGTCAGTCGACATAAGAATAACTAAATATGTACAAAAGATATTTTTAAGTAATAATAGGACAAAAATAAAGGTAATATTAATATTTAAGATGTAATTTAAAATGTAGATTTAAAAAGTAATATTTAAAATAAAAACTTCCATAAAAGTTTTCTAATGTTCATTGTCAACTTAAAAATGCTTAAAGCTAATGGGTTAAAAATCAATTTAAAATTAGGAGGTCTATTTTTTTTTTAATTTCCATCTACAGTCAAAAAAATATTTCCTGTGAAATAGTTATTCATTCTGTAGACATAATAATACTCAAATATGTTCAAAAGATATTTTTAAGTAATAATAGGACAAAAATAAAGGTAATATTAATATTTAAGATGAAATTTAAAATGTAGATTTAAAAGGTAATATTTACGATAATAATTTCCATAAACGTTTTCTAATGTTCATTGTCAGCTTAAAAATGCTAAACGTTAATGGGTTAAAAAACAGTTTAAAATTAGTAGGTCTAATTTTTTTAGATTTGAATCTACAGTCAAAAAAATATTTAATGTGAAATAATATCTATGCATTCAGTAGACATAATAATACCCAAATATGTTCAAAAGATATTAAGTAATAATAGTACAAAAATAAAGGAAAAATTAAATTTAATTTGCGAGTATCATTTTAAATATCAACAAAATATTCAAAAAATTTGAATTTCTTAAAAAGTTAACTGAATTTAAAATTGGATTTAATTACGATTTGTTTAGTCATACTTCAATGCACATGCGTACAAATCTTCATAACTTTAAGATAATAATTTCCATAAACGTTTTCTAATGTTCATTGTCAGCTTAAAAAAGCGGAAAGCTAATGGGTTTAAAAATCAATTTAAAATTAGGAAGTCTAATTTTCTTTTAATTTCAATCTACAGTCACAAAAACATTTCCTGTGAAATAACTATTCAGTTAGTCAACATAATAATACCCAAATATGTTCAAAAGATAATTTTAAGTAATAATTGAACGAAAATACAGAAAAAATTAAATTTAGTTAGCAAGCATCATTCTAAATATCAACAAAACATTTAAAAAATTTGAATTTCTTAAAAAGTCAACCGAATTTAAAATTGATTTTAATTGCGATTTGTTTAGTCATACTTCAATGCACATGCGTACAAAGCTTCGTAATTTTAAGATAATAATTTCCATAAACGTTTTTTAATGTTCATTGTCAGCTTAAAAACGCGGAACGCTAATGGGTTTAAGAAATGTGTGTCATGATTTAATACTAACATTTGACAGCTATGAAAATTAATTTGAATCTGCGTTAGAAATATTGTCAGACCACAGAGAATAATATTTGAATAATCTTATAAATTTTCTATTTTTCTTTAGTTTTATATTTTAACCTTTTAAATGCCATGCTATGATTGAAAACCAAGAAGTGATAATTAATTATTTAAATACGTTTAGAAGGAAATTTAAGGACTATTGATAGATCACAGAGAGTAATATTTGAATAATTTTATAAATTTTCTATTTTTCTTTAGTTTTATATTTTAATTTTTTAAATGCCATACTATGATCGAAGATCAAGAAGTGATAATTAATTATTTAAATGCCTTTAGAAGGAAATGTAAGGATTATAGATAGACCACGGAGAATAATATTTGAATAATTTTATAATTTTTCTATTTTTCTTTAGTTTTATATTTTAACCTTTTAAATGGCATAGTATGATTGAAGATCAAGAAGGGATAATTAATTATTTAAAAATGTTAGAAGGAAATGTAAGGACTATTGATAGACCACGGAGAATAATATTTGAATAATTTTATAATTTTTCTATTTTTCTTTAGTTTTATATTTTAACCTTTTAAATGGCATAGTATGATCGAAGATCAAGAAGTGATAATTAATTATTTAAATGCCTTTAGAAGGAAATGTAAGGATTATAGATAGACCACGGAGAATAATATTTGAATAATTTTATAATTTTTCTATTTTTCTTTAGTTTTATATTTTAACCTTTTAAATGGCATAGTACAATCGAAAATCAAAAAGTGATAATAAATTATTTAAAGACGTTTAGAAGGAAATGTAAGGACTATTGATAGACCCTAGAGCATAATATTTGAATAATTTTAGAAATTTTCTATTTTTGTTTAGTTTTCTATTTTAACCTTTTAAATGCCATGCTATGATTGAAAACCAAGAAGTGATAATTAATTATTTAAATACGTTTAGAAGGAAATGTAAGGACTATTGATAGACCACGGAGAATAATATTTGAATAATTTTATAATTTTTCTATTTTTCTTTAGTTTTATATTTTAACCTTTTAAATGGCATAGTATGATTGAAGATCAAGAAGGGATAATTAATTATTTAAAAATGTTAGAAGGAAATGTAAGGACTATTGATAGACCCCAGAGAATAATATTGGAATAATTTTATAAATTTTCTATTTTTGTTTAGCTTTATATTTTAACTTTTTAAATGCCATAGTATGATTCAAGATCAAGAAGTGATAATTATTTAAATACGTTTAGAAGGAAATGTAAGGACTATTGAAAGACCACGGAAAATAATATTTGAATAATTTTATAATTTTTCTATTTTTCTTTAGTTTTATATTTTAACCTTTTAAATGGCATACTACAGTCGAAAATCAAGAAGTGATAATAAATTATTTAAAGACGTTTAGAAGGAAATGTAAGGACTATTGATAGACCCTAGAGAATAATATTTGAATAATTTTAGAAATTTTCTATTTTTGTTTAGTTTTATATTTTAACCTTTTAAATGCCATACTATGATCGAAGATCAAGAAGTTATAATTAATTATTTAAATTCGTTTAGAAGGAAATGTAAGGACTATTAATAAAAAAAAATTTCTTACAAAACCTTTTTATTCCTGATTTTCGACATGTTCCAATTTGTAAACATTGTTATCATACATGTTTTCGGCCGTTAATAATTTGTTGAGAAATATTTTCATACCACATAAAATAATATTTGAAGTAATTCATAAAATTTTCTTTCCTTATAGTTTTACGTTTTAGCCTTTTATATTATGTCCTCTAGTATAAAAAGCACCGCCCTTCTCATCGTTTTGCCCAAATTAGAGACTCTAACAATTGGTTAAGTGTTTTTAATTGGAAAAAAATAATTATCATATTTAAAAAATATTAAAGGGGTTAATTTAATTCATTTTAACATTCACGGTCCCTTTACATGTTGCATACTTCAGTTTTACGTCTCGGTGAAAATAGAATGCACTTCCAAGCGTATTTGGAGAATATTTCGCCAGAGATATAAATAAAACGAAATGATTTTTTTTTTTTCACGGAGAGGTTTTTGTATTACGTGACTGATTTTCACTATATTTCCTATATGTCAGCCCGAATGCGATTGTACGTGATCTGGTTTTTTGTACACGAAAGAAAAACTGTAAAAAATAAAATGTACTCTCCAGAGCGGCTGTTTGAAGCAAGCAAAATATTTTTTTTGTTATAGAAATCCTTTTACATTGCTAAAAGTTTGCGGAAAAAATATTTAATTTTTATTTTATACTTTAATTTGCTTAATACAAATTTTTAATTTTAAATCATTTTAACACGAGTTCTTAATACAGGCAGTTGATTACAGAAATTTAATGTGATAAGATCATTTTGACTAAAGAGTAATAATAATTAGGTTACTGAATATTAAATATTTATTTTTTACAGTAGATTTTTAACAGCATTTTGCTTTTTTTATTTTTAGTTTTTTTTTTATTATTTTATTCTAACGTCATGCTCTCAATAAATTAATTGCCCTCATAAAACCTTTTAAAACAAACAGCATAACGATTTGTAAATGCTTTTGAGAATCAACTAGATATTTTCAAATAACATAAATGCCAAACGATGGCCGATTGGTTAGGGTGCTAGCCTTCGATACCGGAGTTCGTGGGTTCGAATCCCACTTAGGCATGGATTTTCGTAGCCGTTCGGAATCATCTTTAAGCTGTAGGTCCCGGTCTGATTAGCCCTCGTGTTGCAAAAAGTAGATTGTAGCACTCCAAACCAAACCAGATAAAATAATAATAACGTTAAGTATTTTGAATATATTTAAAATATAATATATATATATATATATATATATATATATATATATATATATGTGTGTTGTGTGTGTGTGTGTAATGAGTCTGACTTCTCGATGGGGGGGTTGCAGTCATGGCCATAAAAATGATACCGTTTCAGCTAAAAACCTTTATTAAGATAACATTGAAGGACGGGTTCCCACTTCATCATAGGGACAAACTGAAGGGTCAGCTAGCATGAATTTTCTATGTACAAGACACGTAACACCTGGGTCAACATCTGTGGGAAAATATCTCTAGAAAAATCTGTCTCCGCTAGCGTGTATCTCCTTTTTATTTGGAAATTTCCTAAATTGTCCGCTAGGGCCATGTAGGTTTATAATTGGCCAGGCCCATTCTCTGAGGGCGTAACCTGTAGCCCCAGTGGTCAATTTAGGTTAGGGGTTAAAAAGGGGAATGGAAAATGACGCGGGAATTTTTACCCTTGATTTAAGTTTTGAAACCCCTGAGAATTTTCCTTACATATATATATATATATATATATATATATATATATATATATATATATATATATATATATATATATATAATTATTCCTCTTCAATTTAGTACGCATATTTCATCTATAATAGATAAAGTTATTTGTTATCAATTGAGTCGATGTTTCCTCTGAGCTAAAAGCAATTTTATGTGTGAAACTTGAAAAATAGTATTATAACGATCCAAACTACAAAGTTATAAATGATACCAGATATTTGATGTGTTTTAGATTATTATAAGCCTGTCACTACCATCACTAAAAGGAAAAACCATTCCATAAAAACATATGTTCAACACACTATTTTTATTAACTGTCATCATTACGGGGGCAGACGAATTTAGGAAACGTTTTTGGTAATTATTAACAAAATAATTTCAAAAAATATTTAAAATATGCGATTGATTCAGTTTTATTTCAATTCATATGCGTACAAAGGTAATAATTTATATAAAAAAAATAAACTTTGCGATGTTTATGATCCCTTTAAGGCTAACGTACAGATTCATCAAGCATAATTAAATTTATATAAAAATTATATATAAAAATCAGACAAATTTTTAAATACCAATATTTTTAAATATTTTGTAATTAAAATTTTTTTTTGCCTTACAATTCAAACTTTTTTGACTAAGGTGAACACACGTTAAGTTTTATTTTAAAAATTTCACAGGTCAGATAACTTTAATAAAATCAATATTTTAAAAAATATTATAAATTTTTAAATTTTTTCTTGCGTATTAATTTTTACATTTTTCTTTTATTTTTACCTTACTAATAGCTAGAAACATCTTTTGAGCACTTAGGGGCATTATTTTATTGGTAGATTTAATAGTTTATTCATAGAAAAGATTTGTCTACTCGTCGTATTTTTATGCAAAATTCAGACTTTTCTAAATTGAAACTAAGTTTTAATAATCTAAATAACGTTAAAATTTAAAACAGATACACACTTTTTTTTTCACGTATATTAGGAATGTTTGGTAAGCACTTTGCAGAAAACTATAATAAGTTAAATCACAACGATCATTTTGAAAATTACGAAAACCCTTCATAAAAATGAATTTTCAAAAAATATTGCATTCATAATAAAATATTTTAATGTAAATAATTCACTTATATTTCCATTTATATACATGTTCAAAGCTTCATAAACAGTTTAATAGTTTTTGAAAAAAGCCCTGTAACGCCCACTATCACCTTTAAGAAAAATAAGAATTATCTTTTTTATTGAATCTTATTAGCTACTTAATGACATTTTTTAATTTTCTTATCCCTTTATTTCGTACAATAATTTTTCATAAAACAATCATTCTTAGACACATAGTTAAAGCCCACAGTTCCTTTTTTTAATAATGCCATATTGAAATAAGTTTTATTTCATTCGGTATGTAGGATATTTCCCAAAGGGAAAAAAAAATATGTGAATGTGATATAAAATGAAGCATTAGTAAGTGACTTATATTTAATACTGAGAAAGGAAGGTCAGCGAATGGACCAAAATGTCTTATAAATCTTTTTACTACAGGGAGTAAGTTATTCTTTTCACGATGTGAAAAATGAATGAGTGAGAATATAGAGCACAATTATAAAACACATCCGCGCATATAAAAAAAATAAGAGCGTGGGATACGAGCTGTATGATTTAATTGAAAATACAAGTGAGACTTTCAACGCTCTGTAGTCTTTCTTTTTTTATACACGATCTTTAACAATATGGTAGTTAAAAATGATGACATTTGATCAAAATTGTTAGGATTTTTTCTTTTCTTATTAGGTAATGTTAAATTTTATATCAAAGATTCAGGAAACATAAAATATAAGTTAGGTATGTAGTCCTTCGAGGCGTAAGGAAAAATATCAGAGAAAGATATCGTTGTATTGACTATTTTATACTACGCACATTTTGTCACAAGAACACTGGCATAAAAGAAAAGAGAGAGAGAGAGAGAGAGAGAGAGTGTGTGTGTGTGTATGTGAGTGAGAGTGAGAGAGAGGGGGTGTATTTGGGTGAGTGAGAGTGAGAAGGAGAGAGGGTGTGTGTGTATGTGAGTGAGTGAGGGTGAGAGAGAGGGGATGTGTGTATGTGGGTGAGTGAGAGTGAGTGAGAGATGGTGTGTGTGTATGTGAGTGAGTGAGTGAGGGTGAGAGAGTGGGGATGTGTGTATGTGGTTGAGTGAGAGTGAGAGAGAGATGGTGTGTGTGTATTTGGGTGAGTGAGAGTGAGTGAGAGATGGTGTGTGTGTATGTGAGTGAGTGAGGGTGAGAGAGAGAGGATGTGTGTGTGCATGTGGGTGAGTGAGTGTAAGAGAGAGAGCGGGTGTATGTGTATGTGAGTGAGTGAGAGTGATAGAGAGTGGGAGAGGAGGGGAGATAATAAAACTTGTTTAACATTAATATTTCTTGATTAATACATAATGCCAACGTACGATGTCTTTAACTATTAAAGAGCCGTTTAGAAGCAATGCGTTTGAGTCTAGAAAAAAAATTGAGAAAACTAATGTTTTAAATAAATTATTTTTTTTAATTTTTGGTTTAGTGAAAATCTTAATTGATAAAAAATATAAATTACTGTCAAAGCAGAGAATAAATTTTTTAATAACTTAAAAAAAATGTTATTTATTCCATTGAAGATTACAAAAATTGTTAACATCATAAAATTGACATTATCGCTTTGACGAATTCATATATTGCTTTACTAAATGTCTCAAATTTTCTTTTCTACAAGGAAGCAATTATACCTCATAACAATAAAACGAAGAACAGTTTGAATGCTGAAATAGATATCTATGATAATGTATATTAGTTTTCCTTTCTCAAAGAAAAACAAGTCATAAAATTATTTAGTATGTTTTGTGCTGCATGTAAAGTGGATTATTTTCGGAATTTTCTAACTTATTTTAAACGTCCTTCTGTCGGAATTTGAACCTGAAATTTCCTAGTGACAACAAGGCAAACGTGTCATCTTTATAAATACTTTAGACCTTATTTTTCACTTAAAATGAGCCCACTTGCAGCTATAACGCAGAACAAATTTTATGCGTTTATCCCAAAAAACAGTATAAAATTACAAAATAAAATATATTGAGAAAATATATGCAATTTAAAGCTCATTTTTCTTTGTAGATTTGTATAATTAAGCTATCGATACTCTATTCTCCTATTTGCATTGTATGAAATGCTGAGAATTGTTTTCTGATTGAGAAACAGGAAACAGTAAATAGCAATTTTGACCTCATGCTACTTATAAGGGCTACTTATAAGGGTTAGTTAAGGATACAGTGGATATTTATCACGGCAAATTTGTATAAAAACTTCATATTCCTATTTCACTGAATTTTGAAATGTAACAAAGTATAAGAATCAAAGTAGGTGTTTTAATGACCATCACCCATAATGAAAATAATTATTACCGTAACAATGCAGTTATTCCTAATAACTACCTTAAACTGTTTTAGAAACAAAAATTTTCAAATTTTATAAGTATTTGAAATACTTCAGAGGCATTTATTTCTAACTGTCACGGAACTTCGATATGTATCGATCATTTACATTGTAGGTCATAAAAAAAGTTTGTTAAAATTAATGTATTTTGAATTGTAAAAATCTATCCTGTTTGAAATTGAAAGAATTGCAATAGACATTCTTGCACTGGAAAAATATATATTTTAACTAACTTTCATTGTTTCTAACTTTACTCCCAGCGAATGCTTATGAAAACTACTACGTTTTTTTCAAGGCCTAAAACATTTCTTATAAATAAAAGTGATCATATTATACAAAGTAGGAATACATTTGAAACATTTTCAATAATGCTCCTTTTGGAACAGTTGAGGGTTAAAAAACTTTTAAAATTATTAGAGTTTTACCTTGAAATTGTTAACAATTTCATTTAAATATAACACCAACAAATCATTAAATTTTCACGCAATTGGTCAAAAACGAAACAAATTAATTTTAAAAGTCCACTGTCCTCTTAAGGTTCGCACCCGAATCTGCTTTAGACGCACAAACTTAAAGCCGTGCAATTTTTTTTAAGAATACGGTTATTTGAAGTAGTGGAACTGAATTTTTTAAAAGCGACAGTTCTATTTTGAGATATAAAAAGACGAAAATTAATTCTAAAAGAAGTAGGATGTATTTTTTGATGAATTGAAAAAAATCTGTTGTAATGAAGTTTTTTCTGATTGGGAAGTATTCTTGATACAAGTATATCTTACTTTCTCTCCAGTTCTCATTATGATCTTATGATTAATAAGAGCAAATGCTTCTATAAATCTTAAAGAGGATGAAAATGAACTGCACTGTTCCACTGTCATTTCTAAATAAAAGACTAGGGTGACTGTAATGAAATGTGAGACTTTCCAGCTGCTTAAAATGATTGGTCTAGGATTCTTTGTTCGTAGTGATTTTTGAAGAAAGAAAGTAGTGTAAAAAAGGTCACTCCATAAAAATGAAAGTGTTTTATTTTCTAGTCTTTTAATTGTGAAGCCTCAAATATTATGAAATTGTTAAAATATTATACATCAGTGAAATGAGTTCTTAAAAAGGCAAACTAACATTGCTTATGACGAGAAAATAAAATATGATGCAGTTCCTAAAACTCGTCGCTATAAAATTTTTAATTAAAAGTAAGTTTATGAAAATAATAAAGGTGGAATAATAAATGTGGTAATAAATGTTGTCTAACATTTATTTTATAAAATATAATTTAAGACTGTATATTTACACCAATTAATGCAGTGGGTAGGTAATTGATATTCATTAACACCCAGTCCATATTCAAGGGAGATGCAAAGAGACATATGTACTCCCACATTGTTTTTGTTTCGAAATCAAAGTATTTAAGGATAACTTTTTATCATAACATAATTGATGGATTAAACTTTAAAAAAATTAATATTTTCTCTCCTGTTGTTTCTTTAATTTTTTACATCAGGAAGGGAAAAAAAGGATTGTATCTAAACCAATTCTTGGGTAAATAAAGAAATGTTTTTGCTGTGTCTGAAAAAAAAAATGCCTGTGGGCCAGTGTTTGTATATGAAGAAAGGGGTGCCTCCCCATAGAATATGTTCCCACCTCAATTTTCCATCAGTTTTCTGGCAAATAATTACAGGAAAGTGCTTTTCTTCCTGAAAGTTCTTAAATTATTAAACGATTTTAATCCGTTTTCAAGGATATTGGATTACACAGATTCTAGTAAGTAGGAGATTTTGTTCGCGTGGCGTCTTTTTTATATTTCTTAAATGATCTTTATTTTTGAAATTTTTATAACTTGATAACAATTATATCAAACCTTAAACAGTTTTAAATAGGAGAAGTAAGACTGATATAGCGTGTCTTTTAGTCTTTACCAAAAGGTAATTCTAAACTAAAAAAATTGTTACTTTTATGACAATGCCTTATGAACCAACCCTTAAAAAAGTTAATTTAAATGTACGCTACTGTTAACAACAAATTCTAAGAACTTTCTAAGAATGAATTTACTGCAAGGTGATAACTTTTTAAATTAGCAATACTAATCCAGTATAAAACAGAAATTGATGCCATTTATTTCCCTCTTCCTTTACTCCCGAGGCATAATCTTACTCTGTTATTATAACAAAGAACATACAGTAGTAGAGTTTACTTATAATGCAGAAATGTTTCCCAGAAACATTCATGGGTTTCCTTTAACCCTCCGAGTGGAACACACCGAGGAAAAAATGTCTCCAAAAAATACACTAAAGTTTTATTGTGTCAGTGACCAAAGTGTTCTATGATTTTTTACTTCACCTTTGTCGACTAAATTGGAATACGGGAAACCCACCACCGTTATTGTCCCTTTACTTCCGGTTATAAATAGATATATAAATAGACTTTATAGATTGTTAATTTTTAATACACATAAAGATCATCAAGTCTCGAAGATCATTCCATAAGAAATAATGGATTCTAAAACTACGAATAAAAATATTTTTTAAGAGAATTATTTATATTCTTTTCCGAAAGTCATCCAAGATATTTAAGTGGTGCAATTAGAGATACATGTGTTATCGGAAATACTTCGATATAGAAATTTACAAAGTCATGAGAAGCTATCAGCGTCTTTGTGCCTCAGGGAGTAGGGGTGCATCCCTCAATAAATGTCAGTCAAAGAGGGGTGCAGTTCCTAAACAATCGACCTGACCCTCCTACCTCAAAACTCCATGGGGGAAAGCACTGGCAGAAATGTACAATACATCCATTTTCGGAACGTTTCTGGAGGTCGAAAATTGTACGTGACAACTATCGGAATTGTACGTGCGAACCGCTTAGAGGGTTAACCGTTAATTACAGAAAAATATAAAGTTAAATAACTGTTGTCGTTCACTGCATAAAAATATATAGTCTTATAAACTATGAATAAAAGTTCTTGAACTAAATGCTAAATTACTTCCTAAAGTTCAAATTATAACACGTTTTTACATGACTTCAGGGAATTCTTTAAGTTTTGTTTTTCTTTTCAAACTTTAATCATTCCTTGCAGAGCACAAATAATAAAATGATAGATTCACACTATTTATAATTTATTATGAACAGACATGATTAATTTGACTTAACTTTAAAACAAATTATTGCTATATAACTCATAAAAATATTTTCATAACAATTAAAAGAGCATAATACCTTTCCAGCTGAAAAGTCGTAGTAATATAGTAACAAATTTTAGATTCAACATAAAATAAAATGGTCTTCTCTATTTAGAATAAAATTTATTTTAGATCGTTATTATGGTTCTAATTTTATGAAAATCTTTATTCTTTGTTATATGAAGCAATACATTTAAAAAATATATAATATATACATCAAGTGCAAAAAGGTAGAAATCCCCTAACCAGCAAAATAATTTTTGAAATTTCTAAATTGAAACTTTTTTTATATCAAATAAAAGCAAATTATTTTTTATATTCCGTGAACCTCAATTATATTAATGCGTGCAATATATTTCATTTTTTTAACATGATAAAGGCAATATTTTAAGTTTTCTATTTCTTAGAAGTTTTTATTATTCTTTTTATTTCCAAAGTTGTTTAAAGTTTTAGGTTTACAGATTAAAACAGATATTTATTTTTAATTTGATATAAAAATTAAATTCCTAATACAGTATTTCAAAAGTTAGTTTATGGATAAGTGGATTTACTTTTTTTTCATTTAGTGTGCATTTTCCTGTGTCCTTTTCTAAAATATTTTACCTGAATTACAAAAGTAAATAATTGTTTTTCGAATTTGCGTTATTAAAAATCTTGTTTAAAATTCATTCAAAAAAGAGCACATCTTTTTGTTTTATGATGAATCGAAAAAAAAAAAAAACTTTTGAAATGAAGATTTTTAAGTCTTGAAAAGTACTATGTTTCCTTTAACACTAGATTGCCCAAGGCAGTCATTTTGACTGTTTTTTAATTTTAATTAGAAAAACAATTATGAAATATAATGACACAATTTCTTAGAATTTGGTGACTTTTTCTATAACATATAAATGGGTTTATGAATAATTGTAGTTACTTCCACCCTCCTTTATTATATAATATTAAAAATTAATTTTAAACAAATTTCTTTACATATTTGTTATTTTTTCACAATGCAGTCATTTTGACTGTTTTTGGGCAATATAGGTATACAAGAAATCTCGAGCAATCTAGTGTTAAATTAGTTTGTTTAAAACTATACGGAAGAAAATTCCAGAGGTGTTCAATAATATATTCCTGCTACTATTTTAAAGTTTCTTTCCCGTTTAATGTTTTTTGAGTCGTAACATCGACAAAATACCACAAGCATATTAAACTTCCAAAGGAATTTAAAATGTAGGTTAAAACGGGAAAATAATTATTCTAGCCAGAAGCACATAACTAAAAAAAATTAAGAGTTATTCGCGTAATATATATAAGATATAGCTATCCACTAGGTAAAGAACTTCCGGGTTAGGAAACCCAGTCCCAAATTGTGAATCCGATAGATACTTGTTACAATCCCACCCTTCCGATGCGAAGAATATTCCCAGATGGTTCCGAGATAAACAAGAACCACCCAGTCAACAACAACATAAACAACAACAAAGTGAACCGGCTGACAACCCTTGTTATTAGCCTCAAAAAGAAAACTTGAAGTAGGGGAATGGGTACTGAAGTCCAGTAACTTCTACCTTGCCGAAATAGTTCAGTGGTAGTCTAACTGCCTGGAGGATAGCATGTATGATTTATGAAGCGGTCGAAAACTCGCCGTTATATTATGTAGAATAAGGTATGCATTGGAAAGTAAACTTCAGCAAAGGAGAAACATACCGTTATTGTCGGAATAAAGCAATAAACATTCTGATGCAAAGCGGTAGTGGGTTATAGATCTCTAGATATGAAAGTCAATTGTTATTTTAAACTTTACAAAAAGTATCAAATATATACATCACGCTCAGCACAAATCCATTTTAATCGACAATTGCAAAAATTTCCTCCTTTTCTTACACTTCTCGGGTCGATTAATTTCAAGCACTGCACATTCTCTTAAATAATTAATTCTACAAAGTAAGATTTTGAATTACAGCAGGTACGAGTTAAAGTATTAAACTGAAATGTGCAATAGGTGGGAAGAGGCAAGACTGCATTTTCTGCAAAGATTCAAAGCCCTCCAAAATAGCAACTATGAATAACAATTAGATATTTACTTTCTTTTTCTGATACAAGACACACTACACTTTGCATGAATGCATACAAAACAGTAAAGCTAATTAAGCAACCAATCACTTTTGAACTATTTTGAAGATTAAATAATTACAAGATTTTATATTTGAATAGTAATTTATTAAAGCGTGTAAGTGAAAGAGATAATCATTCAGATTATAATTTCTTACTTATAAGGTTTAGTAATTGAATCATTTCATTTTTCAATTGAATGCATGATCAATGAATATTTTAATTAAATATTATTTAATATTCTCTATGCATTTAATGAAGTTTTTGCTAAGTGAATGTTTATAAAATTTGATTATAATGTATAATATGTATTTATATGCAGAATTTAAGATTGGTTAATATTAATATAATATAAGATTAATAATTTTATATGCTTTTGATAAAATGTAATTACTTAAGTGTGGTAATTTTGTTACAGACTTTTTTGATAATATTTAAAGTGACTATCAAAACGTTTTTTATTTCGACAGCTCATGAAGGATATAAGTAACATGGTTTTGGTTAGATCTGAGATATTTTAACGAATAGAAGTAAAACCAAAACAGATGAATATATAAGGATGTAGAAAGATATTGTCAAATTAATGATTATGTCAAATATTATCAAATTGATGAAATATGCATTACATGAAAAAAAATTCTACTTACCATGGAAACTTTTGATCGGAATTCTTTGGTTTATTTGAAAGCTTTGTAACGTGACTGCAGCGGGGACAAGTTTTTGTATTTGAATCTTGATTGGCCAGAACTAATAATTTATGAAACTTCTCTTTGTCGGCAATACTTAGCTTGGCAGATATTTCGTCTCTGTGGACATAGGAATTGCAGGTTGTATTGCAGCATTCAATCTTTACTTGACCATCCTCAATCTTCGAAGAAAAATATTTTTGCAGGCAGGTTGAACAAGCTGGAAACTGACAACAGGCTCTGCGATACAACCATTGTGCATCGAAACAAATTCCACAAACATCGAATTCCCATTCTCCTACAGGATAGTGAGGAGAAGGTTCTTTCGGGGATATATCTTCCGGTAGCAGATCTAAGATGTGTCTAAGTTCATGAGGATGCTCCCAGTCAGCTATATCATGATTGTCCAATAGTCGCTCCAAAACAAGCCTCATTTCTGACAATTCTCGGGCGATTAAATCATCTGGTGTCATATAGAAAGTAGATCGAGGTGCAGCTTTTGTGACAGCATTTGTGGAACGAGATGTCAGGGTAAAATTATCAGTAATATCCTCTCCCCAGTTAGTTAGTGAGGATGTTCCAGCATCTTTTAATTCAGGGGTCTCTTTGTGATTTGCTACACCAACTTTTGTCCAAAAATCATCTTCCTCGTCACTGTTGAGGCTCCAGTTATCTTCTGGCTCTTCTTTTCTGACAAATGCTTCTGGGTCAGATTGTGGATGGTAACGTCCTAATTGTAGTGAACCTGGACCAGCCGATACTACAAAACAATCAAGTAGAAAATGAATGTGATCCATTGACATTGGATCGTCAAGAGGAATGAGCCAATTTTTCATGCAAGAATATTTAAAACGATATGGCTTGCGTCGAATTATCCGAGTACCTTTAATGTACAGAGCTTTCATTGGGATAGGCAGCTGAACCGGCCAGCTTTTGATGCAGTTTGAGGAATCAATATTATCTTCAACAACCACTCTATTTTTGTTTCCTTCAGTTTCAGAATCACTAACACACACTGTAGCGACTTCCATAGTGTAATGCTTTAGGAGAGTAAATAATCTACCGTTTAGTGAAGAAATAGTAGCATACTCTCGAGATATCAAAAGAAAATACCAATTAGAATATATAACAATCTATATCGGTTTGTAAATGACAAACAATATATTATATCATTAAATAAAATATCAGTTCGGACAACTGTCATTAAATTAACAGTTCGTGATAGAGCGAGACAATTAATTCACTGAACTCAGGTACTAGGATAGAAATAGTGTCGTCAGAACGGCCTTCGCTGATACGACAGTACAGAGAGATAAACGAGAAAATAAATAAACCCACCGGGGGAATTCGGTAATATTTCTCCCACTGATGTCAAACGGAAGAATGGCATGGAAAATACAGCATCAATTCCTCTAATTCCGTTTCTCCGCAAGCGCTACTGCAGGGAAATTGCGAACAGGACGTCACAGGAACATGACCGAGCGCGCGACTGTTACACTTCCGAGCCTTCTGGACAGATTCCCCTATGTGCGGCAAGGGTTGCTTTCCGTGCGAATGACGCCAACGAGGAGAAAATTGCATTGAAATGCCGCCAAACGGAGGAAAGGCTCCTTAGGCGGTGAGTTACTTCGCGTGATAGATGCTTTTACTTATGATTGAAAACGCAAACCGAGCAGACAGACTTGCGTACCTTGTGGTAGAAAGTGAAGGTTTTTTATTAAAATGCGTTTACTTTTCTGCCATGTGCTGCCCTAATTCGATAATAGCACAAGTTCTGTATGTTAATGACACATATTAATATTAGAATAATTATACTTTTAATAAAAAGCCCTAATTTTGGGGAAATTGCAATCTGCTGATATAATACTTATTGAAGCCTGCTTACATAAATACGGGTATATATATTTAAGAAGTAATTCAACAAGAAAAACTGATCTTCTCTCTTCTTAAATAAAACTATAAAAGAGTTATACCCACACAGTAATTTTGCATTCCTTTTACTGAAAACTTTTCTATACAAAAGTCATTTTCAACTTTTTGGTATAACATCTGATAATGTTTGGTTGTTTTAGTTTAAGGCTTAGTTTCTAGTTTAAATCGAGAAATAGTTCAGTCAAAAAAACTGACTTTCATACTTCTCAAATGGCTAGAAATCATATAATTTAGAATTAAAAGAAAGGTACAGTTTTTGAGAACTAAATTCATTTACCGTTTGCAAAATTAATTTACTTAGCGTTTGAGTTTACCAAAAGGAAGGCAAAAAGACAGATATAGATACTAAAGAGATATAGTGATATATAATTTGAAAATGATTTTTCTTTCTAAACTGTATTTTAAGCTATATAAATTATAACATGGTACAACTTAGTAAAAAAGGAAAAAAAAAAACAAAATCAGTACAACTTAGAGAAGAACAATACCTTAAAGTGTTCGTCAAAACATCAATATCTTGAATAAAATCGTTTTTTTTTTTTTTTTTTTTTTTTTATCATAGCTTACTTTTGATATATTTTGATTGATTATCGGTAAATCTGCATAATTAAGGTTTCTCATGCATTACTTGCTAAGGAAACGAAACTATTTGCAAAGTTATGATAAGTTTTATTTGCTTAATTCAGAATTGTGATCGGATTGTGAATAATACACCTCCGAACAAAAGAATCAATAATAATGAAAAATTCTCTTTGAAATCATTGACTAAAGAAAATTAAAGCTCTTAATTGGTAATCATAAAAAAATAGCTATGATTAGGACGCAAATAACTAAGATTTGAATTATTTTTGCACAGGTTATAGTTGACCAGCAACTCTTCGTATTTGGTCTTAGTTCGAAAAGTTTTGTTCTCTTTGGTTGAAAGAGAGAAAAAAAAGAATTACTTATTAGTTGAGAAATTTTTCAAAAACAAATATATCCTCTGTAGAATATATTTGTTATAATAATATCATAACCAACAACTGAAAGGCACCAAAAAATGATCTCTACAGCTAGAGAAAATCTTACTACTGATTTTTAATTGACATGCAGTTTCTCGATGAAAAATAAATAACCTAAAGTAAAAAACATACATAAGAAATGTTGTTTTTCATTCCGTTTAAATCATTCCATTTAATATTTTAATCAAGAGATCAAATGACAAAGCTCATGTAATTTTTTTATGTAAAAGATAGTCAAATTATCCGATTAGATGATCCGATTAGATCAAGATGAATTTAAAACTTTAGGAAATTTATAACAGTTAAATCTATGAATTCTGGGAGAAGTTAACTTTTTTATATTAAATTATATGACTGATACGGTACTATAATTTAATAAAAATAATTTAATGAAAACCATCTAAACTTAAATAATCCGTTATAGCACTATGAAATTTTTAATTTAAAAAATGCGTTTTACCGCAGAAGTATTTTATAAAAGTAATTTAATATTTTCGCCTCTATTAGAGATCTGTTTTCTATCCCATGCCTAATGGTAAACTTTCGATTACTAGGCAAACTATTATGCGTCCCTGTAGGTTAACCCGCATTATTTTTCCTAAAATTTCTTTTTTTTTTTTTTTTTTTTTTTTTTCCAGCAACGGAATGAGGTATACTAAATTGTTTTCAATATTTCTCTTGGTTGATATAAGCAGGACGTATTTTCTAGCTTTTTTAAAAATTTAGTAACAATTACCTTTGAGCGTTAAATCTTTAATATGTAAGTTCTTACATAATGACCGTACTCCCAGAAATTACTAAGCCCAATGATGTACAAAGACTTGTTGTATGGGTGGGGTAAGGCAGCCGTTTATTTATGGGGGGGATAACAGTTCCACAGTCAATGGGCCCTGGACTTTAAGAGACTCCGAGGCCATGAAGCTATTTTTCAAATTTTTTAGTTCATCAAAGATTTATATTTTGTTAATTTTATTTCATTTGGTTTGGAGCTCTACGGTCTACTGTTTTGCAC
>CM063503.1:62793729-62836229 GCA_032207245.1 Pardosa pseudoannulata
CAAAACTAAATAATCATTAAAACTCGAAGAAAAATTTTATTCTAATCAGACCCTTTTGATTTTGTAGGTTCAAACTCATATATTTCAAAAATTATTTTGTTTGTAGGTGAATTTATATTTTTATTCATGATGCATATATTTTATATTTTTTAAGGTATTACTTAATATGACAAAACTAAAATATCATTAAAACCCGAAGAAATATTTTATTCTAATCAGACCCTTTTGATTTTGTAGTGGATTAAAATTCGGCTATTATAATGTAATAAAACTATTCATCTCAAAATGCATTGCTCCCTTGTAGTCACATAAAATGTTATACACTATATTTTTTTAATCCATTTGTTCATAGAATTATATGGCATTATAAATGTTATCAAGGTAATCAAATTCTAAGGTAAAATATTAATTTTTAACAAAATATGAAATAGAAAAAATTTCAGAATTGTTTAAATTAATATGATTCCTGTGTTTTTTAAATTTTTATTTTTATTTTATTTTCTTATGCACATTATCTGACCAACTTTTCAGATTATGGGATACAACCTAGTTGTCATGAGTATTTACAGAAAGCAATAAGTGAAAGTGCAATGAAACCTGTGTATAACGATACTGTCTATAGTAAAATTAGACAGTCGTTATACACAGGTTTCACTGTCTGCGTATAGTTTATCGTAATACACAGGTCACAATTTGGTCCTGCAGGATTCCTATTTTACTCAATGCAAAATCCCGAAGACCATATTAATTAGAAATTAAATATTAATTAGAAATTATTTCAAAAGTGTTTAAATTAATATGCTTTTTATTTTTTTATTTTTTATTTTTATTTTTAATTTTTTTCTACATATTATCTGACCCAAGTTACTTTTCAGATCTTGGGATGCAACCTAGTTGTCATGAGCATTTACAGAAAACAATAAGTGAAAGTGTAATGAAACCTGTGTATAACGATAATGTCTATAGTAAAATTAGACAGTTGTTATACACAGGTTTCACTGTCTGTGTATAGTTTATCGTAATACACAGGTCACAATTTGGTCCTGCAGGATTCCTATTTTACTCAATGCAATATCCCGAAGAGCTTAAAAATTGTGTTATAAGATTTTACAATTTAAATTATTTAAATAAAATTAATTAGATCACTAAATATAATCTGAGATATTATATGCATATCACATACATAGGCATACATTGTTTGCACAAATGATGATACTGTTTAAGATAACCTGTTTATAAGAGTTTTCCCAATTCAGATGACAATACAGCATTTGTATCTTTATGTCAAACACAACTCGAAAGCTGTTTCGCATTTAGCACCACCTTAGGAACACGTATAGCTTAAGTATGATACGGACCCAAGTAACATTACCCTCGCTTTGTAATTTAGAAGTAAAGACCAAGCAGAAAACCTCTAGCTGCCACCTACAGAGGCATCGTTTGAACTTAGAACACTTTTCGACTGCGAACTGATTTTACGTTCCTTAGCCGCCATTAATGAACATGGTGGATCTTTAGTCGGCTCAAACCTCGAACACACAAAAATTCAGATATGATATTGACACCTTTATTGACTGAGCTCCGACAGCTCTGTCTATAAAAATAGTTTTCTAGATAGGTTTTACTGTAATAATAATAGGAAAATCATCCCTTTTTCCTGTCCAAATGTCTATAATACTTTAAGCACAAAATTGACAGGTTGTACTGTTCGAATTGTATACTAATTTTAATTTAATTTTTTAGTACCCTATGAAGCTGGATTTCTTAACATTTTTGTGAGCACTTGAGGTCATAAAAAATAATAGCAGTGAAAACAGATTTTAAAGTAATGTAAATAATTAATATACGTTATGCTCTTTTAGAAAGATTCAATTTATACAATATACTTTACTATAATTTATTATATACTATAATTTATTATAAAAAAGCAGCACGTTAACAGCATGTAATGATAACGGTATGGGCAAAGTGTCATGCTGTGACAACTAATATTATACTAGTACTGTCGTACCCCGTTATAGCTAACCCTTAATATAACGAAAGTAAATGTTAGTGATGTCGTTTTCCTGTTGCATTTAAAGGCTAACAGGTTCTGTTATAGCGAACACTCATGTCATAGAAACCTAATAAAATGAACCTGTTTTCAGTCATCCACTGAACACTTTATTCACTTTATTACTTTTTTCTTTGTTTTGAAAATTTTCCACTGTTGCCAAAAGTATCCTCGCAAATACCTAAGAAAATATTTTTAAAAAAGTCTACTGAAATTCAAAGAAGGGAAATGACCGAAAAATCTGTCACCGATAGCTAGCATCCCCTTTTTGTTCAAAATTTTCTATATTGGCTGCTAGGGTACCATAAAGTTTTAATTGGTTAGAGAGAGTGAACTGTAGTCCCACTGGTCAGTTTAGATTAGAGATTAAAAGGGGGAAAACAAACAGGTGCGGAGTTTTGCTCTTGATTTCAGATTTGAAAACCCCTGAGAATTTTCTCGGGCCATAAGGAGGAGTCTCGGCTATAAATTTACTTCGGAGAAATTGAATTATCAAATTAAGACAAGGTCCTGACAGTATATTCCTTAAAGGGTAGTCTTCGGGGTTTTATACAAAGTCTACATTAGTTTACAAATTTAATTCTCTCTCCACTTACATATACACACACATCTTTATATATAAAATTCTTCTGTCCGTGTGCTTGTAATAGAACTCCTCCTAAATGGCTGGACTGATTTTGATGAAATTTTGAAATTTTATGTATGCATTTAATTTCATTCGGGAATACTTTAGATTCACAATTTTTTCAGATAAAAAATATTTATTTTATTAAAAAATCCAGAATTGCTCGCTGATTGAGATTATTATAATGCCGCTTGAAACTCTTCACGGCCACCGCAGTGGTCAGCGCAACGGGCTTCAGTACAAGAAGTCCCAGGATTGAATCCAAGTACAGGCGATCTAGGAATTTTAATTTAATCTAATTACGTTTGTGATGACTGTACGCTTGGAGGAGTCAAGTATTTTGAAAATAATTTTTTCCTTACTTTTCCATCAAAACAGTCCAATTCATAATTTAAAAACATTTTACAACTTTTGGATTTACAGCGTTAAAACAGGACAGCGTCTGTCGGGTCATCTAGTATTTATATGTATGTGTACTTACATATATATACATATACATAAATGCATATTATATATATATATATATATATATATATATTGTAAGGAAAATTCTCAGGGGTTTTCAAACTTAAATCAAGGGTAAAAATTCCCGCGTCATTTTCCATTCCCCTTTTTAACCCCTAACCTAAATTGACCACTGGGGCTACAGGTTACGCCCTCAGAGAAGGGGCCTGGCCAATTATAAACCTACATGGCCCCAGCGGACAATTTAGGAAATTTCCAAATAAAAAGGAGATACACGCTAGCGGAGACAGATTTTTCTAGAGATATTTTCCCTCAGATGTTGAATTTTTTCCTTGTACTTTTCCATCAAAACAGTCCAATTCATAATTTAAAAACATTTTACAACTTTTGGATTTACAGCATAAAACAGGACAGCGTCTGTCGGATTGTCTAATATATATATATATATATTTATATATATATATATCTCTCTCTCTATATATATATATATATATATGCATATATATATATATATATATATATATATATATATATGTGCGTGTGTGTGTGTGTGTGTGTGTGTGTGTGTGTGTGTGTGTGTGTGTGTCTGTGGTGTGTATCTATCTATATATATATATAGAGAGAGATACACCACACACACACACATATATGTATATATGTGTGTGTGTATATATACTCTCTCCCATATATGTATATAATATGTGAAAGAGTGAGAGAAAGAGAGGAAGATATGTAGATAGATATGTAGGGAGGTAGATAGACAAATTATATAAAAGAATAGACATGGTTTGGGGTCGAAATGACTAGTGTTTAGTATTAGGTTCAGTTAAGCCCCTGTGTTGTAGAAATTCGATTTTAGAGCTGCAAGATAAGCCTTTTAATGCTCGGTTTTTCTAACGCTGGATGAATCTCGCTTCGAATTTTAACTTCGAATTTTACTGGCAAAACAGTGATCTTCGTCTTCGCGCACTATCGGCAACGACGCATTAGCATAGGAATTGCACTCGGCATTACAGTAGTAAACGGTACAGGGGGTTAATACATCATTGCTTCCGTGACGAGTGGTGAGTTCTAACATTAGGGAAGCTCTGTACCTTAATAATTTGATAAACACTTTTTAGACAAGTATTACAGCGTAAAATAAAAGGACTGTTTCGGAAAAAAATCTGTACAATAAACACATTATGGCACTGTACAGTTCTTTTAAGAAGAAGATCAAAACATTTCAGGCAGCAACGCTAAGTAAATATGCGCTAGACCAGATAACAGTTAGTGAAGCTTACCGCTAGTACATTTAGTAGATTATAGAAATAAAATCAGGGAGTTAAAATAAGAGGAACAACATCAAATAGGCTAAATACTAATGCTTAAGTATTATACTGCGACACTAAACTGGTATTATAAAACTCAAGCATGAAATAAATTACATTATTTAAATCTGTTATGATTATATGTTTAATAATCATAATATTATATATATTTTAGATTATTAAAAATTCCACTCATTATGTATTTATTTGGAAATCCTTCATTACCTCTAAAATTACATATTATATGTAAACTAACAGGATAATTATTTTCAGCACATCACTGAGATTTTTAACATGATTTTCTTGATTAACATTGAAGCATAGTCTATTTATTCTAATAAATTGATTGATAATACTTTTAAAATCTATATACTTAGGATAATAGAAACTGAAGTCCTGAAATTTATCAATTTCATAGACGAAATTAGTCCCAGTGTCGAATCCCCGTACAGGCGCTATGAAAATTTTAATTTATTCTAATTACATTTGTGATGACTGTATGCATGGTGGCGTCAAGTATTTAACAATATTTTTTTCTTACTTTTCCATCAAAACGGTCCAATTTATAATTTATATAAAAACATTTTACAATTTTTGGATTTACAAGGTTAAAACAGGACAACGTCTGTCGGGTCGTCTAGTTTATTATAATATTTAAGTCTAAGAAGGTAATACATAAGGATCAATGCTACTAGAGAATAATTCCGTAAACATTATGTGCATTGTTTATGCAGAAACAGAAAATTGAAATTAAGATCCAAATTTTCCTCAAGTCTATTCACAAATCTTAGCGATACTGATTTATAAGATCTAATATAAAAATAAAAATGTGCAGTGAACACCTTTTGACTGACAGCCTCAAATTCACGAAAGCTTCTTGGAGACTGTCTATTTGTATTAGTTTTGAGTTTTCCACATATGAAATGAGCCAAACTGGCACTTTACACTATATCATGCTTACATGTATAGCGGTCTTTTCCGCAATACAGAGAACGAATGGAAGCTTCCACAAGCAGTGCTTCCTTTGCTGTCGCAACAGTAAATTATACTGCAATAAATAGAAGTTCACAATTAATAGAATTCAACCATTTTTGTCACTGTAATCAATAGAACTTATTACAAAGTTATTTTTTCATTAGTTTGTAGTCTCTTCATAGGATCTAGGTGGACATACGAACAAATCAATTTTACACAACGCAGCGACTTAAAGTAATTTTTTTACTTCCTAGTTAATTAGCTCAAGATTATCAGAAACTAATAAAAAATCGTAAGAGAGCTACACAACAATATTTGATTTTTCTACTTGAACTTCCAGTTAAAAGAAAGAACAGGAGTTCGTGAGTTTAAATCCCACTACTTACAGAGATACTCGGAATCGGCTTTAGGCAGTAGGTCTCGATCTCATTTGCCCTTTGCCGAACGATGGCCGAATAGTAGAGTGCTGCTCTTCGGAACCGGAGTTTGTAGGTTCGAATCCCGCTGCTGGCATGGATTTTCGTAGCCGTTTGGAATCGACTTTAAGAAGTAGGTCCCCGTCTCATTAGGCCTCGTGTAGCAAAACAATAGACCGTAGCTCTCCAAACCGATCGGACATTTGCCCTCGCGTAGCAGAAAAGTAAACTGCAGTGTTTCAATCCAAATAACTAAACCAGCTAAAGTTAAAACTATATCTACTAGTATCTGACTACCTAAAACTTAAACTAATTAATGATTAGTTATTAAAGAAGAATTTCGATGTCATACCTTTGAACCTTGAACTATTACTACTGGGTTGAATGTTTGATACTTTTTGGAGTCGTTTTAAACAGTGGGTTTCTAACTATTAACCCTCGTTTAGCAAAGTGTAAACCAAACCAAACCAAACCAAAACTTTGAGTCTACATTTTATTAATTAAAGAATATCATTAAAAGAGAAATAATTATTGTCAGACTCTATGAATAATACTGTAATATTATTTAATACCCATATCAGGAACGAAAGTATCATATATTATTATAATTCAATAGTCGTTTTATTACCATCTTATCATACAGATTAATATTTTAACCCTCGATCCACTCACTTTTCATATATACTTAAATTTCTAAATTACCTAATATTTCAATATTCCTACGCATTATTTCTATGGTTATTGATAGCCTCAATAAAGGGTATTTCAATTTCATCCCAAAGAGAACACTATCCCCGTTCACAGACCTGCTGTTAGTATTATAAATGTCCCATTAATCTATTTTCATATCTCCTTATATAACAAACTGGGTATTCATTTCGAAGCCCAGCTAAACCTGAGAGCAGAATTAAGCGATCCCCTGCATATGGAGTTAACAGTAAGTCGACTTATGAATATTCTCTAATCCTAAATCAAGCTCTCTGCTCGTTAACGCAATGAGGTTGTCAAGTTGCAGTCTGGACCATATGATCTGCCTCTAAGTCGATAGGCGTCACGGCATCGGATTGTCGTTCTAGGACATATAGCAATAATCTTTCATGTAAACGGCTCATCTTTTCTTGGTGACAAAAGCGTTTAAATGGGACATTTAAGAGAAATAATATTCTAGAAAGTCTAGACACTCATATGCTTAGGAATCATTAAAGTAGTAATTTGGATATCATGAATGATGCCTTTTAGAAGGATTTGAATTTAATACTCGGATAACACATGTGTACTCAAAATGCCTTTTGCAGAAGTTATTGATAAGAGTATGTAATTAGAAACTACTTCTTAAAGGAGTGCTTGCAGATTAAAAACTATATATGGGAATTTTTTGTTAAAACGAGTTTCTATTAAATGTATAATACAAAGATATTGATCAGTTATATAGGAATTTAACGAAAAATATTATCTGAAAATTTCTATGGAAAAGATTAAAAGTATATCTGTTGTCCTTAAAAAATTACTCTGTTTAAAGAAATAAGACCCTAGATCTCGGGACTGATAATGAGCCAAAAATTCAACAGAAATTAACTTTTCCAGCAGTATTGAAACTTAAAATTCGTTTTTATTGGGTATCTATACCCATCTGTATATGGAGAGGTGTCTAGTTTTCATTATAAAATTTATAATATTTATTACTTGATAATGTAATTTCATAATAAAATCGTATACCCTTTGTATTAGAGTCGTATCATACGAGACGGAGATACGCACTAGCAACTGTTTCGTGTTGCGATCGAATGAAAATACTCTATAACACTTAAATTTCACCTGGCTTCAGCACGAAATAGTCGCACAAAACAGCTGTCAGTGCGTATGTTCGTCTTACACGACTCAGAATGTAAAAATTAGAAATAATCTTGCTTGGCTTTTCATGTATGCGCTATGTCCTGCTTTTGGTCTCTTGAAAAGAGCTCTTTATAAGCACAAACCCATCATGGTCTATGGGTTATGAAAGTTGTGGAGGAAGAATAGAAATCAATATCATTGGAAATTTTATAAAACTCCCTTAAATCAGGGAAATCAAGATGTTGACTTATACTCTAGAAGACAGGCTATCGGATTAAAAGGTGAGAAAAATTGAATTTGAAACATTATAATCAAAATGCATCGAAATCGTTTGAAAGATATGGAAACACCCTCTGTATGACAGGCTTACGTTAGTTTAGGATCAAACTTTGTATTGTGAGAAATAGTTTCATCTATAAACGAAAAATCCGCAAGCGTTATACTACTATAACGCATTTATCACCTAGACCAAGTCGCATAGGTGTTTAGAGAGACCACACAGACAACCAGTACACTTAAATTTCCTTTATTGAAGGCTCTTTGATAAAAGGGGTATATACAAGGAATATATACAAAGATCCACAGAATGGAGATCCTCTGCTGTCGATAACAGATGTAGACCCGTTCTTCTTCCGCTGCTTCTCGACAAGATGGAGCTGATCGCTCTCTAAATATGTTTCTGGCAACTTGGCCACAAAGGGAAGAGAAACCTTCTCTTTTAAACCCTCTGCTCCCTAATACTTTTCTGGCAACTTGTGAGAAAAAAAAGAGAAATCTTCTCTCCTTAGACTCTGGTAGTCTATCAATCAGGACTTGGCTCACAGCCCGAAGTCAGTAAAAACCAAGTGGCTCCGCGACTCACCGAAACTTTCCTCTCTCTAGAGGGGTGAACACGTCGCTCTGCAAGCGACTCCCGTTTCCAAAAAAACGCAAAAAAAAAAAAGGAAAAAACAAGAAGCCCCGAAAGCTGGCTCGCTCCAGTTTTTAAAGCTCCCCGAAGTGAAGTCGAATCTACATGAAATCACTCATTTTCCGGGGACCTCATAGGCTGGGGAGGCTAGAAGGGTTATCGATATGCCTCGATATTAATTGACAACTATTATGCTGTAGCCCTAGACTTCATTGTTCCACTCCATTGTTACTCCCGTTCCATCTGCCTGAGAATAAAGACCGTACATCATCTGATCTCCTCGCCGTAACAAGTTGTCCATTGTATTACGAGGCATAAGTCTGGAACTCCACACTACTATGCTACAAACAGCTTTACGTAAGCCATCATATTCCTGGACCTCTAGTCAAAGCTCACCTGCATATTGTCGAGCAGCATCCACACACACATGTATATTTATATGTGAATATGCTAATTTTTGTTCTTTGCTTTGTACATATATATGTGTGTCAAAAGTTTAAAAGTAAGTTTCAAATTTTAGGTCAGTTTAGCAGTTTGCAACGCAATAATTAACGTCACGTTGTGATGTGAAGGGAGATAACTCATGAAAGGACTTGACGTGCAAAGTCCATTGGAGAGAGAGCTTGTGCACATGAACTGGGGAGTCACAGTCAAAATGCCTTTCTTTTTTTCGATTCTTTGCCTCCAAAATGGATGGCCATTTTATGAGATGATGTCACAGTTGAAGAGGAAAATTTAAAGATGACCTGACCACCATTGCTCCCTTTTTTCTTTCACATGTAGAGTTTAAGCTTGACACACACATACACACGCACCCACTCACAAATATATACAGGGTTAACTAGAAATAAGTTCCCCATTTCTGAGGACACTAGAATACGTTCTATTGATCCAAATCAGATACATTTGGAACTACAGATAATTAGAATAATGAGCTTGAAATTTATTACATAAAGGTTTTTAATACAAAAGTCCGCCTATATGTGGCGCTGTAGCACATACGGTATTTATTTAGTTTCATTAAGTTAAGTCAGGTATTAGTTTTTTGTCTGCACATCACACCTCCGTTGCAAGAAAAAGTGCTACTGATAAAACTGTTTTACCAGAGCTAGCAGAACTCCGTTGCAGTTTTAAAAGAATTCCGTCGTATGAAGCGGGTAAAAGAAGATTCAATGTCTGCAAGTGCTTTATGCAAGATAATCGCTTACCAGATATCCCCCCTTGCGACTTTTTGTTGCGGAGTTTCCTGAAGGACAAGATCTACCGTCAAATGCCAGCATCTGTGCCAGATCTGCAGCACAGCATTATGGAGTCGAATGCTATGCTGCAGATTAAAGTTGTGAAATAATGCCATAATGCACAGCATTTTGGCATTATCGTACATATTACATATGCATTCGACGCCATAATGTTGTGCTGTAATCTGCCGGAATATCAAGTTTTGATATTCCGGCAGACTCATTCCGGTCACTTGTGGAAAATATGGTTCTGCTATTAGAGCATATTGTTGAACATGAAAGGGGACATAGTTAGCACTTTTAATGCAACTTTTTAATATTATTCAGCATTTATAAAGCCTTTTATATGGCTTATATGTATCACACTGCCACCTACAGGCAGATTTTTGTACTAAAACTTTTTATGCAATAAATGTTAAGAGCATCATTTGAATTATCTGTAGTTCCCATTGTACCGCATATGAACTAATAGAACGTAATCTAGAGTCCTCTGAAGTGGGGAACTCATTTCTTGCTAACCATGTATATATAGCGGAAAAGCCTGCAAAACAGACTAAAATATTGATGCAATAAATAGATAAATAAATTTTATATATTAAAATAAATTTATGAAATGGTTATGTTATTACGCTATGTTGTTCGAGAATATAAAACCCAACTTAAAAATACTTTGCTTAGTGATTTTCAGTAATTAAAACTAATCTTATTTACCATTTTAGTTATATACACAAAATAAAAATACGAATTAGAAAATTAATTTCACTCATGAGGGATCAGACCCATGACCTTCGTGGTATTAGCACGACGCTCTAAGCAATAACCTATGAATAAAGAAGAGGTATGAGAAAATTCTGTAGGGGGTCTTCTAGTGTCTCCTAGAGACACGGAGGAGTTCAGTTTTATAGTGTTTCATAATTTTTAAATTCTATGGAACAATCAAACAAACAAAACAGAAGTCCTGGATAATGAGAAAAATACTACATTTAATAGATACTAAAAAAACTGCCAACTTTTAAATGCAAGAAATGATATCTAAAGGGGCAATGACGATAACAAGTTTGTCAACGTACTGATTCGTCAGGTTTGCCAGAATATAAAAACCTTACGGATTGGATAAGACAAATTATTGCCAGAAATAAAATTTTTTTTATCAGTTTAGCGTTCAATAAATAAAAATAATAATTAATTAATTGAAAATTTAAAAAAAGGATTCGTGAATTTTTACAAGTGTTCACGAAGAACCTTGTACTAAATTTCATGACTTTAATTTGTACCGTTTATGCTCAGTCATGATTACATACAACCATACTAAGCATTTTATGTATTGGATATACAGCACAGAACAAAACTCAGCATATGTACACTGTCAATTAAAGATAAAGCATGGGGAAAAGCAAACAAAAACTCCATTGCATCACTCAGATGATTAACATCAAAGACATTTAAGCTAATGGCTACCTAGATTAAAAACAAGCCAAGAGTTATCCCATATGGCCAAACACATATCCAAAATGGGATATCTAATTTCTCTAACATTTACATTTCACCTATCTACCATAAGTAAATATATTTCAGACATATATTTAATTTTCGTTTGGGAAAGACGGAAATATTTCTAGACACCAAATAAAAACTTCTTTTGTTATGATCCCCATGAAAATTATTTCTAAATTACATATCAGAATGAAGAATCGTGAACTGTCCTTGCTGAAACGCATTATTAATTTTGATCTCATCTTTATGTAGAGTAAAACTCTCCTCGAATTTACTGCTTTCAGTTTGGTATAAAAGATTAAAAAATATCACACGTTTTGGAAGTTAAAGCATGAGGGAAAATTCAAATTGTTCCTGGTCCAGTGATTCTTCTAGAAACTACTTTATATTCCATACATGAATAACATCAAGTACTGTTGTGAATTCTAATACCCTGTGATTATACTCCATTACATTTGTGTTTGCCCTTGCTTACAAAGCCAACACTAAATGATTTTAGACTTAAACTCCATTTTTAATCTCCTAATAAAATCCACAACCTATTGTTAAGTACTCAAAGTTTCTAAACTTTGAGTATGACCATGTATTTATCAGTTGAAATTAAAGTAGTCATTCTGAAATGGAACAACTAAAACAGTTTAAAGTGTTTTACAAACAAATGGCTTTACAGTAATGTATGTAATTTACAGGCATATTTATAAATTTGTACAGAAAAGGGAAAAAATCTGAAAATGAAATATTCGTACTAACATTTTCTTAATGAAGTCGACTGGATGAAATTACATTAAAATTTTTTTTTATTTCTGAAGATTTGTAATTTTCTCTGTACTCAATTACATTTGTTTTTGCTCTTGCTTACCTAGCCAACACTAAATGATTTTAGACTTATACTCCATTTTTATCTCCTAATAAAATCCACAACCTATTGCTAAGTGCTTAAAGTTTAGATGATCATCTATTTATCAGTTGAAATTAAAGTAGTCATTCTAAGATGGAATAACTATTACAGTTTAAAGTGTTTTACAAACAAATGGCTTCACAATAATTTATGGAATTTACAGGCACATTTATAAATTTGTAAACAAAAGGAAATAATCTGAAAATAAAATATTCATACTAACATTTTCTTAATAAATTCGACTGGGTGAAATTACATTAAAAGAAAAATTTATTTCTGAAGATTTGTAATTTTCTCTATACTCAATTACATTTGAGTTTGCTCTTGCTTACAGAGCCAACACTAAATGATTTTAGACTTATACTCCATTTTTATCTCCTAATAAAATCCACAACCTATTGCTAAGTGCTCAAAGTTTAGGTGATCATCTATTTATCAGTTGAAATTAAAGTAGTCATTCTAAGATGGAATAACTAATACAGTTTAAAGTGTTTTACAAACAAATGGCTTTACAATAATTTATGTAATTTACAGGCATATTTATAAATTTGTAAAGAAAGGTAAAAAAAATCTGAAAATAAAATAATCATACTAACATTTTCTTAATAAATTCGACTGGATGAAATTACGTCAAGAGAAAATTTTATTAATTTCTGAAGATTTGTAATTTTCTCTAAGTTTGGTTTAGAGTGTGTATTTTAAATGCTATATGATCTGTATATCGCCTTTTAAAATTGAATTAATGAAATTCTTAAGAATTATTTCTAAGATTAAGCACCTAATAAAGTTCAACGTATTTTACAGACAAAGGGCTTTGCAATAATTTATGAAATTTACTGACATATTTATAAATTTATAAAGAAAGGTAAAAAATCTGAAAATAAAATATTTATACTAACATTTTTTTAATAAATTCGACTGGATGAAATTACGTCAAGAGAAAATTTTATTAATTTCTGAAGATTTGTAATTTTCTCTAAGTTTGGTTTAGAGTGTGTATTTTAAATGCTATGACCAACAATTTTAAATGTGTCTTAATAAATTCTTAAGAATTACATAATGATTTGCACCATTGACAAAATGCTTAACAATAGTTTGCGATGTTTATAGACATATTGATAAACAGATAAGAAAAAATTTAAAATTTGGAGCAAAAATTATTGATGCTATTATTTTTTTAATAAACCCACCTAAGTAAAATTATGTTAAAAGAAAATGCTATTCATGTCTGAAAACTTAAATTTTTTTGCAGTTTTACTTTTCAGTTCATATTTTAAAATGAATAGCATCTGCATATTGCCATTTTAAATTGAATAAAGTAGAATATTTACAATTTAGTAAAACTGGAATTATGAAAATTTTTAAATTATATATGTTTAAGGAGAGTACTGATAGGGGGATAAAATATTTTCCTCTAAAAGGAGCGTTAACGGAAATGATAATAAATCTATGATTAATAAATTATGTGATTAGAGAAACTGCTTTGTATAATCTTTTACTACACAATTTCCCCCTCATAATCTTCTTTTAATATACAAGCAGTTAGAAATAAAACAAAATATTTAAAGAAGGAGGAAGTAATAACCAGATTTTATTGTATTTACAAGTAATTTTTTTATTATTCTTTTACTTTCGCCCATATAAACACTTGATAATTTTGAGAAATTAGATTATGAGTTATATGCTTTTATTAATTCCTTCGGTTAAATAGCTTTAATATAGCTTTATTTTTAACCAATGATATTTTCTGGTTTCTTCTTCTTGAGTATAGGTACTTATAAAAAATAATTAACCCGGCACTTGTCGGGTCTCTTTTTAGAACGCTAGTACTCGCATATCGGTTCATATCATTCACCGATATAATCAATTGCCAGCAAACAGAGAATATTAATAATATTCACTTACTTTTCTAAAATTGTTTTTCCATGAATTTTCTAACGTATAAACTGATTTTTTAAAAAATTTTTAAACTGACACATCCTTGAAAACTGTATAGTGGGGGAGATATTGCAAACGTAACTTCGCGTCCCACGGTTGAAAAGACCTATTTCTTAATTTAAAAGCAAAAAATTCTAAAATAAATGCTGTAATGACTTGCAATTAAACTCAAATAAGTTGTAAATCATTCAAGCTCAGTTTGGAGGAGTCTCCTCGTTGTAACTTTAAGGAGTGACCGGTTAGTGTCGTGGAAAAAAATATGAGCCGCTGTAGCTCAGTCGGCAAAGGAAGCGCTCTCGTAACTGGAAGGTTGCGGGTTCGAAGCCCGACTTAAGATCCGCCGTGTTCGTTAAAGGTGACTGGGCCACGTAAAATATGTTCGTGGTCACAATGTCCTCTAAGTTCTCAATCAATACTTCTTAGGGTGGCAGGCCAAGCCTATGGGTCTTCTGCTTGGTAACTGCCTCAAAATTATGAGGACCTACTTGAGCTTAAATCGTACATTCACCCTTGACGTGCTCTTGGTGTGACAAAAAGAAAGGCGCAGCCCCCTGCCTTAATATGAGTAGCCTCCGGTTCAGTCGTGCTTGGTTAGACCAAGTGGCATAAGCAGCAACAACAGCAACAAGAAAAAAAGGACAAAATCGTCCAATTCGAGAGCGCTCCCGGGTTAATAAACCCTTAATTTGATAACATTTTGAAACTATAGAATAACAGTATAGGAGTAACTCCCTTAGTTTGACTTCACTCAGTGCTGGACTTCGCTATACTACGTTTAGTAATTTGAGTAACAAATTTCAGTTACTGATTTATACAAGGTTTCAAGCTTTAAGACATTGGTTAGCAAGGAGTAGTTGGACCTGAAACTAGGAAGAACTTACACTATGGTTAACTACAGTTAAACGGCGATTAAGTAATCAGCAAATATATTTATATTTAAAAGTAGAAAAAATAATTTTATTATTTTAATACACTCTCAAGAAGTTAGCAAGGTGGTATGAAGGGCCCTATACTTTTTTTTTTCATCTAAATACGGCAGAACGATGGTCGATTGGTTAGGGTGTTGGCCTTCGGTACCGGAGTTCATGGGTTCGAATCCCATTATGACATGGATTTTCGTATCCGTTCGGAATCGTCTTTAAGCTGTAGGTCCTGGTCTCATTAGCCCTCGTGTTGCAAAAAGTAGACCGTAGCACTCCAAACCAAATCAAACCATCTAAATATGCATTTGCATTGATTTGTGTGCCAGGAAAATGCAGAAGGTTGAAATAGTGTGTTTATGCAATTTTTTTTAGTTTCACTACCATGTATGATAATGTATTGTGTGAATATGCATGCTTTAGGATGCATACATGCTGATGGTTTGAGAGCTGTAGCAGGTGTTGTCAACAGCATTACTTTTCACTTGTAAATCATTAGAAATGAAGAGTTTTCTTTAAGTAATAAATAGTTGTTTTTACGTAAATATTCTGGACCTATCCTATATTTATATAGCACAAGTCACATACATCAATTCCATTGCTATTATTTGGATAACCGTACTCTGCATAACGGTAAAAAGGTAACAACGTTTCATTTGAAACTGACTGTATGACAGGTAATCCAAGCAACCTTTGTTGAAATCGCTCAATCTTTGATCAGATTTGGAAAAACTGCAATATTCGAAATGCTATCAGAATGGTGAATATTTACGGAATGAAGAATGTGGAAATGTGCTTTGCTTCATTGCGTCTATGATTTTTTGCGGTTTTAATACTAGAAGGAATACAATCTCGGAAGACGTTGTGAAGCTTGGACATGATTTAAGCTTCAACTGATTCAATGCTGTCGGTGACACCGAGTTTATTCAAAAGGAATGTCAGCTTCTTAACGTTGAATTTCGTATCAGCGCAGTGTATAAAGAAAAAAGTAAAATTGAAGGAAATGAGCAAATAGAGAAAACTTCACATTGAATAGTTATTCAATGTAATTATTATTGAGGAATTATTCTTGAAGAACCATTCAATGTAATTGAAAAACCATGGGAATTGAGTTAAGAAAATGATACAATTGAAAAAACTAGCCTTGAAACAAGGAAGAAATTTAAAAAATTATATTTTGTGTTATTGTATGTTACAAAAAACATTTGGCATGTTTTAAATAAAAAAAAATATTTTAATTTTTCATTTTATAAATCTTAAGCAATAGAAGAATTTCGTAAATTTACTTTTTATGCTTTTATTACTTTTCTTTTTTTTTATTAAATTTTGAATAAATATGCAAATATTTTTGTTTTAAAGAATTCGATAGGAACTAATTACTTATTTTCCTATAGAAATAAATATATTCACCTATTTCGGATTCATTGAAAGCGACCGAACGATGACCGAATTCGTCTGGCGCTGCTCTTCGGTAGCGGAGTTGGTTCTAATCCAACTGCTGGAATAGATTTTCGTAACTGTTCGGAATTGAATTTAATCCATAAGCCCCAGTGTCATTAGCGCTCGTTTGACAAAAACAATAGACTGTAGCTCTCCAAACACATCATTTATAACAGTTCATAGAGAAACCATTTAATAGTACTATATAACATAGCCTTGTACTTTTAATTTCAAAAAGCCAAATATTACATTTAAATGAAAAGTATAAGAGAGAATAGCTGTACATATCATTTTATTCAGTTTTTAAAACTCAAAATATTTTCTGTTTTCATTTTAGTTAAACAATGCTTACAATGAAATCATTCATACAATTCGCGATTGGGATTTGAATAAAAAGAAAGTTTTTTGTTTGAGTTATTCTCGAGCGATTATCTTGTTTAGCCTAACTGTTTCAAATGGCTCTGAAAGTATTAAAAATATAATTTAAGTTAGATTTTTCAAAAAGGGAAAGATGTTAACCAAGGCCTGATTACTACATGGAAAGTAGAGCAATAGTACGAGAATCTTCAAAAGAATAGGGGGTCCCCAAAATTTAATTATCCCCTATATTATAATAGCCTAAGTTGTCTGTCCACGAATTTTTAAAACGGTTGTACCTGGAATGGATACAGGCATCCATATTGGATTTTTCATGAGTTAGGGTTAGCAAAATTGAAAGCGAGTTCGAAATCCACCCATTCCCCCCTTTTCGAGTTTTTAATGCTATTATTTCAAGCCTTATCCTTCTTCTTATTCTATACGAAATTCATCCCTGATAGGAAGGCAAAGGCGGAGAGTAATATTTAAATTTCTGGACTGTTTCTACTTAAACCTTCATATACTCTAATTAGCTGGCTCTCAGCGGGTTCTAGATTCGAGAAATCGTTTACCTAGATCACTGGTCACATTTTTTCCAGAATTTTTTTGGCATGCTTCATAGAGTTTTTCTGGTTTTCTTCCAACATAATTGTGGTCTAACTGGTCCAAAAGTTATGGCAATGGTTAGCATTATATATCTCCGTGCGTGTTCGTTTTCCAGTATCCCCTATATAATAATAGCCTAAGTTGTCTGTCAGCGAGTTCGAAATCCACACATTCCCCCTTTTCGAGCGTTTAATGCTATTATTTCAAGCCTTATCCTTCCTCTTGCCGAACGATGGCCGAATGGCTAGGGTGCTGGCCTTCGGAATCGGAGTTCGTGGGTTCGAATCCCACAGTGGCATGGATGTTCGTAGCCGTTCGGAATCGGCTTTAAGCAGTAGGTCCCGGTCTCATTAGCCCTCGTGTTGCAAAAAGTAGACCGTAGCGCTCCAAACCAAATATCCTTCCTCTTATTCTATACGAAATGCATTCTTGATAGGATGGCAAAGGCGGAGAGTAATATTTAAATTACTGGACTGTTTCTACTTGAACCTTCATATACTCTGATTAGTTGATTAACAACGTGCAGGGTTGTACGTTTGGTAGAATGTCCGCTCCCTTCATCGTCGTACTTCTCGGGTTGACGGTTTTATCCCCGACGCAGCCAATTTTTTTTAATGTCTAATAAATTTAATATTTTCTGCTTTTTTTTTTAAATTCTTATTCCGAAAGTTGTTTTATTATTTTTAAAATAAATTTTTACTATTTTTTCAACTTTTTATAATTTTCATTATTTTTATTTTATTAAATCCCCGTATTGCTTTACGGATGTCCCTGGCCACATAAACATTTCATGTTGTATATCCTTAAACTTTCTTCTCGTAATGTAATAATAGCCTAAGTTATCTGCTCGTCCGTCCTCGAAGTTATGAAGCTTTTGGATCTGGAATGGATAGAGCATCCATATTGGATTTTTGATGAGTTAGGGTTTGCAAAATTCATAGCGAGTAAAGTTTATCTTTTCCTAAACTATAGATCCGATTCTGAAGTAAACTGGTATGAATAAGCTTCGTATCACAGCGAAAAATACTGTCCTCTTTAAAACGTTCGAAATCCACCCCGTCCCCTTTTCGAGCGTTTAATGTCATTATATCAAGCCCCATTTTAAGAGCAGGCGATTAAATTTATCAATTTATCACATAATAAATAGGTAAAAATAACAATTTTTTCCAGCATTATGACTTCATTCCTTTAACCATCTCATTTAATCATTTCTTATTTTAAATTATTTAAATGTGTTCTGCATTATTTCCATACGTTTTATCACTAAACTTGGATATTACATAAATAATTTTCTTTTTTATTTGACTTAAATAATAGATTAAGTACATATGTGATAATTTTAATCGATTATTTTTGTTGAAAGGTAATTCTCAGCCAAAAAAAACAAACCATTTTTTTACCTTCCTCATAGGGTTCTTTACAATTCTGGAAAATTAAAAATTTTACTGTTCCCGTCATATGACGGGCTATATGTAACTAAACTAAATCGGTAAACTATTCTAGAGATTTTGTGTGAAACCCCAAAGAGGGCCCATAAAGAATATACTGTCAGAGAACTTCATGCTATTTGATAGTTAAATCTCGCCGAATTAAATGTGTAGCTGAAAGCCCTCATTGCGGTTTTAGAAAATTATCAGAAGTTTTCTAATCTAAAGTCAAGGACAAAAATCCCGTGTCTCTTTGCTTTCCCCATTATAACTCCTAATCTACACTGAACACTTGGGCTACAGTTTATACCAGGGCTTCGAACCGTAATTTTTTTTGTTCCGGTTTTCGTTCCGGTTCAACTAAAAAATTAATATCGGTTCAGTTCCGGTTTTCTCTCCGCCAAAAATAACGGTTTTCGGTTCAGTTCAACTGTTTTAGTTTCAGTTCCAAATGAATAATTTCATTTTATGTATATTCTTATTTGTACTAAAAATATAATTCTATCATAAACAAAAAATGTAATTCTATCAAAATTTAGAAGATTTTATTCTTTTTTTAATTGGTATACTATGTGAATTGATACAAACAGCAGGTACGATAAGAGCGGTGAGCAGAGGACGGCGAGCATTGGCATTGTTATCCATTATCAAAATCGCATTTGACAACTAGGTTCATGATTACCCACATTCGTCGTTTGACTCTCACATCGTGCACTTGGCCTTGCAATAATTATGTAAAAAATATATTATTTATTTAACATATGAAAATTGCCTCTAATTATTAATATATCTTCTAACGTGGTTTCACTTAGATTACTTCTGTTGTCTCGGAGAATAAATTTCAAACCTGAAAACGCTCTTTCAACACTAACTTGTGTAGCTGGAGCTGCCAAAACCACCATTGCAATCTTATACAAGTGCGGATATGTAATTATAGAGTTGACGTTAAATTAGAAAATATTGATAAGTTGGTAACAGTAACAAAATGACTGAAAGATATATCGAACCGAAATAAACCGATATTTTTTTCGGTTCAGTTCCGGTTTTCGTTCCGACCAAAATAACGGTTTTTTCCGGTTTTCGGTTCAGTTCCGGTTCGAAGCCCTGGTTTATACCCTCAGGGAAGAGTTCAAACCAATTAAAACTTTATAGAGCCGAAGCGGCCAATCTAGGAAATTCTGAAAAAAAAAAAAAAAAGATGCATGCTATCCTTATTTTTACTTGGCTTCAATTACTTAAATGTTTCATGTTAGCTGATCTCTCAGTTTGACTCGTCCTTATAGTAAAGTGAGAACCCGTCCAACCGACGCTCTTGTAATAAATGTCACTAGTGACTAATTTTGGTTTGGTTTGGAGCGCTACGGTCTACTGTTTTGCACACGAGGGCTAATGAGACCGGGACCTACTGCTTAAAGCCGATTCCGAACGGCTACGAACATCCATGCCAAAGTGGGATTCGAACGCACGAACTCTGGTACTGACGATCAGCGCCTTAACCAATCGGCCAGCATTCGACCACAAGTGACTAAAACAAAGTAAAGTTTTTACAATATTCGTTTTCTTTTATACGATAATGCCTCCTATTTATATTTTATCAAAAAAGGTCCTATGCTTTATTATTAGTTGCTTTATTATTCCTTATTATGCTATATTATTCTTTACTTTATACGCAAAGCCCATTTTTAAAAGACTTTTCATTGGTTAATTTTCTTATTATATTTGCCTATTTCTGTTGCATTAGTTCTAAGTTTTACATAGATAATTGACTCAGTGTTCTAGAACATTCGAAATGGCTTTAGTACTTTACAAATATATCAATTAGTAATAGGATTCAAATCCTTCAAGTACCGGTACGGTTAAACCTCTTTCGGGATTTTTAATAAAAGGAAAAAAAGAACGTAATGATGAATAAAAAATATTTATTTTATTATAAAAATTAACTATTAATACTTTTTAATGTTTACAAATATCTTTTTAGTTTTTATTGCCATGTTATATTTTTTGTATTACTCATAGACCATTTGGAGTGTAAATTTTTATTTCCTAACCATTTTGTAACCTATGTCCTTCGGATCAATCTTTTATGTACTATAGTATATTCTACTATATACTACTTTAGAATGCAGTATAGGAATGTAAAATAGAGTAAAGTTGAGTAGAGTAGAGCTGAGCATAGTTTTTTTTTTTTTTCAATGCAGATGGCAGAACAGGCATATACCTTTTTGCCAATACATGGCTGTGAAGCTGTTACCCATTTAGCACCACCCGAGGAGCACTTGTAAGCAGAGCATAGTAGAGTAATGTATAAAAGAATAGAGCTAATTATATTATGAGTTTGGGTGTATATCCGTCTTTATGTCCCGGTAAATCTTAATATTTTCATACTTTTTGCGTTCATGGGAACTACACTTGGTTCCTGGGTTTTGTTTGGTTTTGGAGCGCTACGGTCTACTTTTTGCAACACGAGGGCTAATGAGACCGGGACCTACTGCTTAAAGCCGATTCCGAACGGCTACGAACATCCATGCCATAGTGGGATTCGAACCCACGAACACCGGTTCCGAAGGCCAGCACCCTAACCATTCGGCCATCGTTCGGCCTTGGTTCCTGGGAAATTTTGGGAATAAACTGTTGATCTTTCAGATTTACCAAATAAAAAACGATTTGATTCTAGAAGTTAAAATAATTATAACAGGGATCTTTTGCAAGAAAGACGAATCGCTGTTCGAATCATCGTACTCAAAAGAAAAGAACACGAAAATATGAAATGGGATAGAATTGGATGAATAAATAGAAAAAGCGATTTACTCAAAGTTAAAAGTCCTACGTTGTTCAACTAGCAAGAGAACTGACCTGAGAAAGATAATGGAGCAAGAACTGCAAATATTTGACTCAACAGTAAATCGATCATCAAATATTTTAAAATCGGGCGAGGTTTTAAAAATAATTCTTCCGACATCAGTTGAACCTGATAGGACATTTTTTGTTTGTAAGTAAGTGAAGAACTGGACTGCGTATAAAAGTATAGATTGCTTATGTTATCGTAAATGATATTTAAAAATTACTTTTTTTCTATTGTGGCTCAATACATAAAGGAGTATAAATTTAGGTACTTATAAATATCGTATTTTCTGTAATTATTAGTGATATCAATTGAAAATAACCATTTAAAACTTGTTTTAATTAATCAAACATTTTTTAAAAGCATAGATGTTTTTTCGGGAATCTTAGTCGGTACCGGAGTTTATGGGTTCCAAACCCACTATGGCATGGATGTTCGTAGCCTTTCGGAATCGGCTTTAAGCTGTAGGTCCCGGTCTCATTAGCCCCCGTGTTGCAAAAAGTAGACCGTAGCACTCCACACCAAACCAAACCTACAACTCGACCTCTTTCTAATGCATTTTTCAACTCCTCTTCTTGGCCCACTCTCCTGTTTCTAATCATGGATCTTGTTGGTGCTTCAACCACATTTGGTGAAATTGGCGTGCTTGCAGCGTGGCGTTTGAAATCTGGCGAGGGGATCGTAACTCAACAAATTGATACATAAACAAAAACAACATTTTGAGGAAAAATTTTACAAAAATTGAATATTTAAAATCTAATTGAATTAACAAAGAAAACACAAAGGAAACACATAACATTCATACTAAATAGACTGAAACATTCACTTAATCACAAATTAAATAAACTGAGTGTGATTTTCATCACAAATTTGTGATTTAGTGTAAATTGTAAAATTAATTTAAAATAAGAGATTTGAAAAAAAATTTTCAATTTTACAACTCCTCTTCAACCTCCACTCAAAATACGTGTTCTGCAAAGATCGGTCGATTTACTTGAAAAATTGAAATAAAAAATAAGTATCTAACGTGTTCTGCAAAGATCGGTCGATTTACTTAAAAGAAACTGTATTTTGAGTGGAGGTTGAAGAGGAGTTGTAAAATTGAAAATTTTTTTTCAAATCTCTTATTTAGTACAAGAACATTGCAACAACTCAAATGGTTTGAAAAAATTACCAATGGCAGGACTTATTTGATGTGTTAAATTTTTGTAGTTGATATTTACAAGGTGTTTCCAATTCCAGTTACCAGGAAATTAATCATATCAAACACAATTTAATACTTTGTTAATCTTAGAGAAAGATGTTCCCATGTTTGCAGGAAATTCCTCGAAAGGAAAATAATGGCAGCAAGTCAGACACTCTAATCATAATCTTGTAACGGTTACTCAATCAAATTGATAATAAATATGTTTGAAATATGTTTGAATTTTTTATGTTAAAAGGGAATTCAGAGACTTAGAGTATTCTTCAACTTCATCAGAACTTTTAAAATCGGCTTTCAAAAATTTTAAGTTTTGGAAATTCCTTTAACCCTAGAAAGATAACCTACCTATGGAAGTTTAAAAAAACAGTCTATTTTAACATAAAATATAATTGCTGATATTCGCTTATATAACAAAAGAGTAAATTAGAATCTCAACTGTCAAAGCGTATCTATTATCAATTCCATCGTATATGTTTGAGTGCATATATTTTAAATTGTGTATGTAATGTTTGTGTCAATTGTAATGTACCACAATGAATGTTATTGTGTTATGGATATATGAAAAGCATTAAGAATTATCTGTATTTTCACTAGCAAAAAGTTTTGAAGTTATAAAAATAATTATTTATTACTTAAAAAATTTGAAAAAATCTTCTTCAGACGTAGATTTGACGTAGGTTATCTTTCTAGGGTTAAAGATAATATGCAATTTTCAAAGTTTGTCAAAACCTTGCAAAGCCTTTCAGTTAGTAATATTAATTATTAAGTAATCGGATAGTAAAAAATTACAAAAATATGCAGTGGACTCCGCTTAATATGATCAGTTTAGGTTGGTTTTGGAGCGCTACGGTCTATTTTTTGCAATACGAGGGCTAATGAGACCGGGACCTACTGCTTAAAGCCGATTGCGAACATCCATGCCATAGTGGGATTCAAACCCACAAACTCCGGTTCCGAAGACTAGCACCCTAACCATTCGGCCATTGTTCAGCGATCAGTTTAGGATACCGTGATTTTGATAACAATAACAGATTGATAACAATAAACGATATGCATAATTAAATAAATTTATCCCCCCCTATTTAATTCACACGTACTAAATTTCAAAATAAAATGAAAAAACTCACCTTATATTTATATACTGCATATTACCCTTTAAAACAAGAATTGTATACATAATAAAAAAATTGATCCATTGTTGCCTGTCTACGATTTTTTCTAAGAAGTTCATTGATAAATTGTTCGTAATCATAATGTTTTTTAAAGTCATCGGAGCGGTGTTGTACTCCCCGTTTCAACACTTTCAATGCATTTCTCATTTCAGTACTTGTAGAAGGTGGCTCAGTATCAAGAGATTCTCCATCTGACTCATTAGTTCCATCAACCTGTCATAATGATATAAAATTTCGATCTTTTGTTTTAATGTTAAATCATTTCACTTTCTGGCTTCCATATCGACCAGCTGCATGTAAGCAAGCAAGGCATAAAATGTGAACAACCTCCTTCTCAGTTCCAATAAGAATGTGTTGCCTTCTGTTTATCTGACAACCATTGACCACCAGCAGTGTGTGCGTATTTCTGAAAAATTCCAAGAACGTGTAATTTCCAATTCCTTTGTTCACTGCCTATTTCCTTAGGTGGAAGAGGGAGAATTCTGAGAAATTCTAATAACAGCGAAGGGAAAGAAAAAAGCGGGTTCCTTCTGAATACATTGTGAATATTCCTTTGCCAGTTAAAATGAGGTTCGAAAACTGATAGCATTAACCGATGTAATGATCGCATACAGCGATAATTTTAACATACAAATGAATAGAGAAAATCGGGACCAAGTGATTTGATAACAATAAGCAATTGATAACATTAATCGAGTAATCTGTATAATTTATATAAATAAAAAGTAATGATATGCTGGTTTACAAAATAGAATTTGAAGAAAACTACATAAATATTTCTTTTCTAGGAAAGTTTTAATGTTCCGTTTGAAATTTTTATTATTGTCTATTTCAAGGAAGTACAATTTCAATTCTTTAAATAATTTTTATATTTTTAAGAACCAGTTTATAGAACTTGGACAATTTTAAGAGCCAATACGAGAATCTGTCCGTTTCAATTAATTCTCATCGACGCATATAATAGCCAGTGTAATTATCGGTGAAAGTTGCTACAAGTTTTCACTAACTGGTTTTAAAAAAAAGCCTAATATCATGTAATATTATCATTAAAGTTGCACCTTTTGTTAAATCTGGTATATTTTTTAAAGCATGAGTACTGAAAAGTCAGAAATACATAAAAAAATGACATAAATTATATTTTCCCACTATATGGCAGCATTCAAGTGATTGGGGAAAACCGTAATAATTCTTCGTGTATCTATTCAAATGCAAGATAAAAATCATGCAATTGGTATTAATGACTTTTATTTTAAAGGTAAAATGCATACGTATGCATTATTCATGTACGTAGCTTTTGTTATGAGCTACTTCTCCGTTCCTTGAAGTTGATTTTAAGTGAATTAAACCGAAAGCGTTGACAAAATAAACATAATCGTTTGTTTTTTAAGTTATTATTTTAGATTTATTTCATCTCTTGCTTTCCTGCCTTTGTTCTGAAAGGAATTCTGCAGTAATTTTAAAAGTATTTGTAACTTGTCAATGATTTTGTCACAAATGATGCAAACACATGCTGTCGTGTTTTATTCAAGGTCGGATCACCATATAAACAATTGAGACAAATGTCTACAAACCGTTTTTTAAGGCTCGATCTATCTGTTATTTTGATAAGATTTATAAATAAGATAGCTTACTTTTCTGTTGGACAATTTAATATAATTTACAAATAAATCATATATATTTTTTATGTAGTTACAAAGTTTAGCTCATGTCGACATTGAAACTAGATAATCGGACAAGGAATTGTTGAAAATTTAACGCTCCCATCTGATACGCTGCAGTTTACAAAGAGCACAAAAATAATATCACAATTTCCATACAAAGAAATATTATTGCGAATATATTTAACTTTGCCTATATTAAATGCGTCCGGTAAAATGTTACTCTCAGCATTAAAACGGGTAAAAAATCATTTACGAAACTCAAGTCAGTCAAAGTTAAATATTTTAACACTACACTGAATAAAATGCTCTGGCTAATATTCATTATGATAAAGTACTGGACAGCTCTGCTGAATTAATTACTATAAAATAGATTTTTAAGTGATGTTTGTGCTTCTTTATATGCTTACTTTTGTCATTTATAATATAAATTTCATTTTTTATATTTTAAACCAACTGTCGAACATTTTTGTAGAAAAATTAAAATTTATAAATGTGTATTAAATCTTTCATATTAATAAAAAAAATCAAGATTTTTAGTGGGTTTTAAAATTATTTAGTTTTGTTTTATTTATTGTTTTCTATTTTTGATTGTTCTATTCGTTGTGGAAGAGGGAGAAGGTCCGGTAAGAAGAAAATATCTAGGGCCCCCAAAATGGTTTAATTCGGTCCTGACCACGGTAAGAAGAAAATGTGTAGAGCTTCAAAAAGGTTTAATCTGTTCCTGACTACGGTAAGAAGAAAATATCTAAAACTCCAAAATGGTTTAATCCGATCCTGACCATAGTAAGAAGAAAATATATAGAGCTCCAAAATGGTTTAATCCGGTCCCGACCACGGTAAGAAAAAAATATCTAGGGCCCCAAAATTGTGTAATTTGGTCCTGACCACAGTAAGAAGAAAATATCTAGAGCTCCAAAATGGTTTAGTCCAGTCCTGATCACAGTAAGAAAAAAATATCTAGGGCCCCAAAATTGTGTAATTCTTCTCTGACCACATTAAGAAGAAAATATCTAGTGCCCGAAAATGGTTTAATCCGATCCTGGCCAAGATAAGAAGAAAATGTGTAGAGCTCCAAAATGGTTTAATCCGAACCTGACCACGGTAAGAAGAAAATATCTAGGGCTCCAAAATGGTTTAATCCGGTCCTGACCACGGTAAGACGAAAATATCTAGGGCCCGAAAATGGTTTAATCCGGTCCTGACCACGGTAAGATGACAATATCTAGGGCCCCAAATGGTTTATTCTGGTCGTGACCGATAAGCATTGATATGTGTGATTATTAATTTTTGAAAAACGAAAAAACGTTGAATTTTACAATTTGAAATCACATGATCTATAAATAGAAACTTTAATAAGAGAATACATTAATTATTCCTTATTGTTAATCATTATGTATTATTCCTACTTAATTTAATTTAGTTATCAGAAAATAAATAGAGTACTAATAATCGCATGGAGGAAGAAAAAATATCTAGCTTACTTTTTATTTATGTATTTTGTGCACTCTGTTTCTGAGAGATGGAGGAAGCCTGGTAAGAAGAAAATGTCTAGGGAATCAAATTAGCTTAATCCGGCTCTGGGTTTATTTTTACGATATTAGGATATTCCAAATATACTTAAATCTTACTAAATATAACTCGTAATCGTATCTATAATCGTAAATATAACTCTGTGTAAATAAATATTTTATAGAATAAAACCATGAATTAAATTTTAATAAGAGAAACCGATTCTTAATGAAAATAAAAAATAAATGATATTTTTAATTCTATGGTATACAATTTATTAGCTATTGTACATTTACTTTCAGCTGGGGAATGGTTAAACAGATACAGCGTTGCTTTTTTGTCACCGATGTCCATAGGTTTAAAACCTAATGGATGGTTGTAACCGTTTGGAATGGGCTTTATGCAGTAGATCTAATTAGCCGTCATGTTGCTTTAAAGTAACTGTAGCGCTCCAAACCAAAATTTTTGTATTTTTAGTTTAACCATTTTCTGACACATGCGTTGTGTACGCCACGGTAGTATTCGGTTCAATAGTATAGATGCTTTATGTACAGGATTGTCAAATCTTGCACAGCAATTTAGTTTCTCACGACGCAAAAAAGTTAAGATACCATCACGTCAAAACGTGACTTTTTATCATTATTTCTGTAAACTTGAAAAACATCTTGAAACAATCCTTTCTATATAAATGCTGTTTGCCGAAGAAATAAATTATTTATGAGCAAATATTTATTTTCATACCTTTACATAATATTTAATATATGAGGTCACGAATAAATTACGTAGATAAAAAGGAGTCAAAAAATGGAGATATCTACGTACGAATATTTTTAGTTTAACCATTTTCTGACACATGCGTTGTGTACGCCACGGTAGTATTCGGTTCAATAGTATAGATGCTTTATGTACAGGATTGTCAAATCTTGCACAGCAATTTAGTTTCTCACGACGCAAAAAAGTTAAGATACCATCACGTCAAAACGTGACTTTTTATCATTATTTCTGTAAACTTGAAAAACATCTTGAAACAATCCTTTCTATATAAATGCTGTTTGCCGAAGAAATAAATTATTTATGAGCAAATATTTATTTTCATACCTTTACATAATATTTAATATATGAGGTCACGAATAAATTACGTAGATAAAAAGGAGTCAAAAAATGAAAAAAAAAGTCTAGGAAGTCTATAATCGTCTAGGAAGTCTATCGTTTTACGTGATAAAACTGAAACTAAATGCCATATTTAGTTCTTAACACATTGTATGCGGGGCACGTACTAGTACGTTTTCTGACGATGGATACTTGAGCGCGGGTCACGTACTAGTACGGGTTAGTGTAACAACATGGTTTGTTTGTGGGTACAAAAATAACGGTATGTACAGGAAAAACGAAGGCGAATGTTCTTGTCTACTACATATATTCTGGAAAAATTTAGACAAATAAAAACTAGTTTTTACATCAGCCGATACGGAACCACAGAACGGGAAAAAATTAAAATTATATACTACTATTTCTATTTTATTTTTCATATTTACGATACTATTATAAGTTTACCCACTAAAAAAATATTTTTTGTTTACAAAAATCTTATGGTTGTTATTTATATATTTCTATTTATATATTTGTTTATATATTTCAATATAAAATATCAAAAGTTGGTTAAAAAATTAAATAATTTTCGATCTATTGAGATTTAACTGAGTAACTACATTTACGCGCAAAACGCCAGCTTCCGGTACAATTCCGCTGCGAAATGTACCCGCACACAATGTGTTAATTTACAAGTCTTATTAAAGAAATTGTAAACATATAATTATGAAACGAACAGAACTTATTTTATAACTAATTGAAAAAGACTTAAGACGTATTACTTATTTATAATGAAAATATATCGTCTTGAAAGGTATTTTGTCCCCTTAAGGTGGTTTTGTACTTGCTATATTGGATTCTTTTCGCTCAATGTTAACCTACGGGAAAAATAAAATCCCCTCTGGTCAGCTTGCATTTAAAGAATTCTTTAAAGAACAAATTATACCACTTGATCAAACAGTGAATTCTCTATGATGAATCTCTCTATGTGAATTCTCTTATCTTTACCTTTTTACAAAAGCATCGAAATTTTTTTTAAATTAATCAGTTATTTGCTAGAAATTTTTGGCATACTCTTTTTCAAACGAAAATAAGAACATTTAACAGTGGTAAATTAAAAAATGAAGGAAATGATAGCATTCTAGGTAATTTGCTGTTCTATCATGTAGTTTTATTAAAACCATTTATTAGTAAACGAAATATGACAAAATAGTAGATAAATATGAAACTTTGAATAAACACATACATATATATGTATGTATGTATGTATGTATGTATGTGTGTGTGTTTATGTATATATATATATATATATATATATATATATATGTGTGTATGTATGTATATTATGTGTGTGTGTTTATGTATATATATATATATATATATATATATATATATGTATATGTAATGAGACTGACTTCTCGATGGGGGGTTGCAGTCATGGTCATAAAAATGATACCGTTTCAGCTAAAAACCTTTATTAAGATAACTTTGAAGGACGGGTTCCCACTTCATCATAGGGACAAATTGAAGGGTCAGCTAGCATGAAGTTCTATGTACAAGACACTTAACACCTGGGTCAACATCTGTGGGAAAATATCTCTAGAAAAATCTGTCTCCGCTAGCGTGTATCTCCTTTTTATTTGGAAATTTCCTAAATTGTCCGCTAGGGCCATGTAGGTTTATAATTGGCCAGGCCCCTTCTCTGAGAGCGTAACCTGTAGCCCCAGTGGTCAATTTAGGTTAGGGGTTAAAAAGGGGAATGGAAAATGACGCGGGAATTTTTACCCTTGATTTAAGTTTTGAAAAACATTGAGAATTTTCCTTACATATATATATATATATATATATATATATATATATATATATATATATATATATATATATATATATATATATATATATATATATATATATATATATATATATATATATATATATACATATATATATACATATATATATATATACATATATATACATACATATATATATATAAATATATATATACATATATATATATATAATATATATATATATATATATTATATATATATATATATATATATATATATATATACATATATATATATATCTGTTTTTTTCGAGTGGCTTCTCGAGAAAGGAGTATTTTACGTTAATGCAGTTTTAGTTAGTTTCCTCTCTCGTATGGAGTTGGCGGCTTTCTGTGAGAGATGTCTTGGGCATGATATCTCCTTCTCTCGCTACGCCACTGCGCAGTCTAGTCAAAGAATATAGGCACATGAAGAAGGAAAGGCGTCTTAGAGATAAGATAAACACGCAAGCGAAAGAAGTGATCTACAAGAGCATTGACCGAAAAACTACTTTACAGGCTTCTGCTTAGATTCAGTTTCTTCATTCCTCTTTTAAGTTGTGATTTGACTTTTTTTTTAAATTATTAATTTTGTTGATTTCAGGTATGGATTCTTAAAAATTTCTTGTAAATTATATACTTCAGGTATATTCTAATACGCATAAAATGTTTAAGTAGACTTTATATTATTTTCTAGACCTAACTCTCTCTTTTAAACAGACAACTGTAAATGGAGTTGAACATTAGTTCGACCTAGTTTGGCTTGGTTTGGAGTGCTACTGTCTACTGTTTTGCAACACGAGGGCTAATGAGACCGGGACCTAGATCTTAAAGCCGATTCCGAACGTCTATGAATAGCCATGCCACAGTGGGATTCAAATCCACGAACTCCGGTACCGAAAGCCAGCACCCTAACCAATCGGCCATCGTTCGGCTTAGTTCGACCTAGAGACCTAGTTTGTGTTATACTTTAGATCATATGGGGATTTCTAGTTCCACATCTGTGACGTCACTACACCGACTTAGTAACAATTAAAACAGCAGCATGTGTTGTTCACACAGACGGTGACTCTTGTAAGAAGGAATCCTTGCCGAACTGAGCTAGATCATTCGGGTTTTAACCTTCGAATGCGCCTTCCCCGGTTTGGTATAGTCAAGGAAACTCGTGGATTACAATTTCTCTACTCTCCAAACATGATTCAATTTTTAAGTATCAAATAGTGTCCCTAAAAAAGTACGGGTATCCTATTTATCAAAGTACTGCATTAAAACAATTTACTCTTCAAACGTGATTCAATTTTTAAGTATCAACTAGTGCCCCTAAAAAAGTACAGGTATCCTATTTATCAAAGTACTCCATTAAAAAATTTTTTAAAACGTCCGACATTCAGACATTTTAAATTTATTGAAGCTAAAAATGAACGTCTTTAAATGGCGACAGCTTTGCATCGAATACTCACGAATTCCCACTTTATTCATAAATTTCAAACCCAACAATGAGCGATCACGTGATTCCCCCCCCCAAGTGACCTACAATTTCTTCAGCGTTATTTAGGAGTCGGGAATGAATCTTGTTATTTAGGGTAGCTCGAACACTACTTAGGAAGCAATTTAGTTATTGGAGGAGTGAAGTTATTTTCCTGGGACATCTTAATGTGGCCATTGGACAGAAAATTGGCATTTATTCTAGCTGTGTGTGTGTAATATTTTCAGTTCATACACTAAAATATCTTGTTATTTAGGGTAGCTCGAAAACTACTTAGGCAGCAATTTAGTTATTGGAGGAGTGAAGCTATTTTCCTGGGACACCTTAATGTGTCTATCGGACAGAAAATTGGTGTTTATTCTAGCTGTGTGTGTGTGTGTAATATTTTCAGTTCATACACTAAAATATTTCACGAACGGAGAATCTTAAAATATTTTAACTATGTAATATTTTATATTTTCATTTATCCTAATTTTCTAACGAGAAAAAGCTACTGTTTATACAGATTTAGTTATTACGCAGAAAAAATTAATGAATCAATTTTAAAGCTGAGATAATTTTTCATCCTTGATTCTTAGACAGTTTAAAACAAATATAATCCTGTTTACGCAAATTTTCTTTGAATATTTAAACGGAGAATGTTAGGATATATTGTTTTATCTACGAGGTTTACAATTCAGCAATAACTTTGAAATAAAAGTATTTAACAATTTCAATTCGTGTCGTTGTCAAAACAATTGTTGTTAAAAGCAATAAACAAATTTTGCACCACAGAAAATATCGATGTTCTTGAAGAAAGGTTCTTCTTAAATGCATATTTTAGGTGACGTTATTAAGATTATTTTATCTTTAGTATACATTTGTACTTCTTTAATGCGCCGTTCTCGCTAATATAAAAACTTGTTTTCATCAGTAGAACCACGTGAGTTTCGGTATGCCTGCGTTAACTGAGCAGCTCTACGCGCATTGATCAAACCTACTACAAATAATATGAATCCGAACTGTTATCCAAAAATGTACTGTATTTATACGCAATGAAATTTATTCATTTTTAGACATTAAATTATAATAATCGATAAAAAATAATAAAAACTACAATATCAAAAGTATATGTAGTTAGAAAAATATATCGTGTGCTATGTCAAACCTAAACCGATTAAAATGTATCCGTGTTGTTATTCAAAAAGTGTACTATATTTATACGAAATGACATTTATTCATTTTTAGACATTAAATTATTATAATAATTGATAAAAATAATAAACTAATATCGAAAAGTACATACAGTGAGAGAAATATACCACACGCTTGGTCAAACATACTCCGATTAATATGAATACTTGTTGTTATTCAAAAAGTATACTGCATTTATACGCAATGACGTTTGTTCATTTTTAGACATTAAATTATTATAATAATTGATAAAAAATAATAAAATACTACAATATCAAAAGTATATGTAGTTAGAAAAATATATCGCGTGCTATGTCAAACCTAATTCGATTAATATGTATCCGTGTTGTTATTCAAAAAGTGTACTATATTTATACGCCATGACATTTATTCATTTTTAGACATTAAATTATTATGATAATTTATAAAAATAATAAAATACTACAATATCGAAAAGTATATGTACTTAGAAAAATATATATACCTCTCGCTGGGTTAAACCAACTCCGATTAACAGGAACCCGTGTTGTTATTCAAAAAGTATACTGTATTTATACGTAATGACATTTATTTGTTTTTAGACATTAAATTATTATAATAATTGATAAAAATAATAAAATACTACAATATCGAAAAGTATATAGTTAGAAAAATATACCGCGTGCTGTGTCCAACCTAATCCGATTAACAGGAATCTGTGTTGTTATTCAAAAAGTATACTGTATTTATACGCAATGACGTTTGTTCATTTTTAGACATTAAATTATTATAATAATTGATAAAAATAATGAAATACTACAATATTGAAAAGTATATATAGTTAGAAAAATATACCGCGTTCTATATCAAACCTAATCCGTTTAACAGGAATCTGGGATGTTATTCAAAAAGTGTAATATATTTATACGCAATGACATTGATTCATTTTTAGATATTAAATTATTATAATAATTGATAAAAATAATAAAATACTACAATATCGAAAAATACATACAGTGAGAGAAATATACCACACGCTGGGTCAAACATACTCCGATTAATATGAATCCTTGTTGTTATTCAAAAAGTATACTGCATTTATACGCAATGACTTTTGTTCATTTTTAGACATTAAATTATTATAAGAATTGATAAAAAATAATAAAATACTACAATATCAAAAGTATATGTAGTTAGAAAAATATATCACGTGCTATGTCAAACCTAATCCGATTAATATGTATTCGTGTTGTTATTCAAAAAGTGTACTATATTTATACGCAATGAGATTTATTCATTTTTAGACATTAAATTATTATAATAATTGATAAAAATAATAAACTAATATCGAAAAGTACATAGAGTGAGAGAAATATACCACACGCTTGGTCAAACATACTCCGATTAATATCAATACTTGTTGTTATTCAAAAAGTATACTGCATTTATACGCAATGGCGTTTGTCCATTTTTAGACATTAAATTATTATAATTGATAAAAAATAATAAAATACTACAATATCAAAAGTATATGTAGATAGAAAAATATATCGCGTGCTATGTCAAACCTAATCCGATTAATATGTATCCGTGTTGTTATTCAAAAAGTGTACTATATTTATACGCAATGACATTTATTCATTTTTAGACATTAAATTATTATGATAATTTATAAAAATAATAAAATACTACAATATCGAAAAGTATATGTATTTACAAAAATATATATACCGCTCGCTGGGTTAAACCAACTCCGATTAACAGGAATTCGTGTTGTTATTCAAAAAGTATACTGTATTTATGCGTAATGACATTTATTCGTTTTTAGATATTAAATTATTATAATAATTGATAAAAATAATAAAATACTACAATATCAAAAAGTATATAGTTAGAAAAATATACCGCGTGCTGTGTCCAACCTAATCCGATTAACAGGAATCTGTGTTGTTATTCAAAAAGTATACTGTATTTATACGGAATGACATTTATTCGTTTTTAGACATTAAATTATTATAATAATTGATAAAAATAATGAAATACTACAATATTGAAAAGTACATATAGTTAGAAAAATATACCGCGCTGTATATCAAACCTAATCCGATTAACAGGAATCTGTGATGTTATTCAAAAAGTGTAATATATTTATACGCAATGACTTTGATTCATTTTTAGATATTAAATTATTATAATAATTGATAAAAAATAATAAACTACTACAATATCGAAAAGTACATACAGTGAGAGGAATATACCACACGCTTGGTCAAACATTCTCCGATTAATATGAATCCTGTTGTTATTCAAAAAGTATACTGCATTTATACGCAATGACGTTTGTTCATTTTTAGACATTAAATTATTATAATTGATAAAAAAATCATAAAATACTACAATATCAAAAGTATATGTAGTTAGAAAAATATATCGCGTGCTATGTCAAACCTAATCTGATTAATATGTATCCGTGTTATTATTCAAAAAGTGTACTATTTTTATACGCAATGACATTTATTCATTTTTAGACATTAAATTATTATAATAATTTATAAAAATAATAAAATACTACAATATCGAAAAGTATATAGTTAGAAAAATATACCGCATGATGTGTCCAACCTAATCCGATTAACAGGAATCTGTGTTGTTATTCAAAAAGTATACTGTATTTATACGGAATGACATTTATTCATTTTTAGACATTAAATTATTATAATAATTGGTAAAAATAATAAAATACTACAATATCGAAAAGTATTTATAGTTAGAAAAATATACCGCGCACAGGGTCAAACCTAATCCTATTAATGTAAATTCGTGTTGTTATTCAAAAAGTATACTGTATTTATACGCAATGACATTTATTAATTTTTAGACATTAAAATATTATAATAATTGATAAAAATAATAAAATACTACTATATCGAAAAGTATATATAGTTAGAAAAATTTATAGAAAACTTTAATTGAATTATTATGTTTCTCACAAGTTAAGGTTTGTTACACAGTTCAGGCGCCGTTTGGGTAACTTATATATATATATATATATATATATATATATATATATATATATATATATATATATATATATATATATATATATATATATATATATATATATATATATATATATATATATATATATATGTATATATATATATATATATATATATATATATATATATATATATATATATATATATATATATATATATATTGTACATTTTCTATATATCGATATTTTACAGTTAGGAAAAATGTCTAGAGTTTTGTATCTACACTCGAAAGGTTAGTAATAAACATTTTTTTTTCTTTGCATGTGCACAGATCCTTCAATATTATATATTCATAGATTTTTATGAGTATAAATTAGGAAAAGTCGAGAAAATTATTTCAGTTTCGTCAGTAACTTTTTATGAAAATTTGACAGAAAATAGTTTTTAGGTCAAAATGACCATTCTGGTGTTAAGATATGTATCAGATCTAACATAAATATTTGAAGAAATATATGAGATGAAATAGTAGTAAATTAACAAAACATATTATCCTATTCGTTAATGGAGCTACCATCCTTCTGTCACAGCTAATTAATATTTATCTAGAATCTATCTATTATAAGATGTAGATACCATATGTGACCCCATTTTTATTGTTCCTTTACTGATAAATTCATTCCATACTGAAGAATGAATGCCATTTATTTTATATGGAAGTCTATGCAATCGTAACTTCCTCATTTTCAGGTTAATTAAATCTTCAATATTTTTAATTATTTAATCTTATAATTATTTTCTCACATTTTGGTAACACTAATCTCACAATATTTCAAATGAATCGTTGCCCGACTGAATTCGGACTTCACAAGCAAGCTGTTAATAATAAGAAGTAATTTACTGTATTATGACTAGATTTTTAGAAAACAGAGATTTGTCACGCACATATTTTAGCATTTTTTCATATCCCCTATATAATAATAGCCTAAGTTATCTGTCCGTCTGTCCTCGAATTTCTGAAGCGGTTGGACCTGGAATGGATAGAGGCATCCATGTTAGATTCTTGATGTGTTACGGTTAGTAAAATTCAAAGCGAGTACAGTTTATCTTCTTCTAAACTATCGATACGATTCTAAAATAAATTAGTATAAATATGCTTCATATCACAGCGAGAAATACTGTCGTCTTCAAAACTTTCGAAATACAACCCTTCCCCCCTTTTCGAACTTTTAATGCCATTATTTCAAGTCCTATTTTCCCCGGTTAAGAGCATGCTATTAAATTTATCAGTTTATCCCATAATAAATAGGTAAAAATACCATTTTTTTTTAGCATTAAGGTGTCATTCTTTCAAGGTTCAGACTCTTTCCACAGAAAAAAAATTAAGCACTTTTTAAGCACCTTTTAAGCACTTTTTAAGCACCTAAATTTTCATTGTACTATGATCAACCTATAACTAAAGCTTAAAAATTGAAGATTTTCATGAGCTTTATGAGTTGTAAAATGACATTAAATAATATATATATAGACAATTTAATAATTTTATTAAACACAATTGTTAATATCTCATACTTTATGTTAACATATCTTTTTTCGCAAACATAAATTTTAGAACAGCAATAGTGCTTATTGATCAAATGCCCCCCCCCATTCTCTAAACAAATCTGAAATATTTGTAAAGTTAAAATACTATCTGTGGTGGAAGATCAACAATTTTCTCATCATAGCAACAGTATTTTTACAGCAACATAGATGTAAAATAAGATAATAAAAAGTACTTCTGTATTATAAACAGGTAAATATAATATTCACACACACAAATACACACACAGGGAGACAGAGAGAAAAGAAGATGTAGTATCTACATTAAAAAAGTTTTAATTATGACATACTCAAAACAAGATTCAAGAAATTATCAATGCTATTTTAAAAATGTAACTGAAGAACTATTTCCACTCATAATAGAAGATGAGAACCAAAAAATATAGGAAGGGGGAGAATATGTCTAAATTTGAAGTTAATTTTTCTTTTCTTCTATACATTTTTTTAATTAGTCTAACTCTTCTTCCTTATCTTTAGCTTTGTTGAATGGACTGACGATTAATTACCAAGGGAAATAAAAATTCAGCAACCAATATTTGGGGGAAAAAATAAGCACTTTTTGAGCACTCAGAAAAAATTATAAATTTTAAGGCTACAAAAAGAAAACTAAGCACTTTTTAAGGACTTATTAGGGACCTTAAAAATGGATCTACAAAATAAGAACTTTTTAAGGATTTTAAGCACCCGGCTGAACCATGTCTTTTAACCATCTCATTTAACCATTTCTTATTTTAAATTATTTAAATATCGTCTGCATTATTTTCATATGTTTTATCACTAGATATTACTTAAATAATTTTCTTTTATATTTGTCTTAAATAAGAGATTAGGTACATATGTGATAATTTTCAATTTAAGCATCTATTATTTTTTGTTGCAATCATAGTTTTATCACCGGTATTAACAAATTCTATCTACCTCCAGGGTGTAGTGGAAATGATTGTTTCATTACTTTACTTCCATTAATTACTGTGGCAAAAAAAATTTAGGAAGAACTTAACGATAATTTCGACGTAGATAAGAAAACTTTGAATTATCTTTCTAAATGATTCTAAACTGCATTCACAGTATTGGGAGACTTTAGAGGAGTATGAAGATAAAAAAAAATATTGAGCGTGTACTAGATAATTCTCAGTCAAAAAACAAACCATTTTTTTACCTGCCTCATAGGGTACTTTACAGTTTTGGAAAATTAAAATTTCACTGATTCTGTCATATGCGGACTATGCGCTAGTAGTATGATAAATATTCTTTTTTAATTTTCTAAATTGGTTACTATTTATTGTTATTTATATAATATACATTATCTTAAACAGGTCTGAAAATATTATTAATGTTATTTAAAATAAAAGTTTCGTAATGTGTACCAACAGTGAGTTTCAAAAATTTTTTGTAAGATATAATGTGTAGAAGGAAAATATTTAAAATATTAGCTACTAGTTTACCTATACAAACTCTTTTATATATGCATATCACTTTTAAAAATCTTTAACACTAGATTTACGGATGTTGATCATATACCTATTTTTACTGAAGTGAGCCAGTTTGACTCATACAAGAAAATTGAAGTTTTTTGCAAAGAAAATAGTTCCAAATTAATTTAAATAAAATGTTTATTATCAAAAAATTCATGGAAAATATTTTTTACATATAAAATCTGTATTTGAAACACATTTTCCGCAAACATTTCTATTACATTTAGCACAATGGTTTCTGCCAATTTTTTTATTTATTTATTTATTTATTTATTTATTTATTTTTTGCATGATTGCTGAACTTGACAATTCTTCCGTGCGTCAGTAGCATGAATTTCTAACATTGGAATGGAAGTGTTCTCGACTTCTTCACAATATTTATTTTATACTATATTTATTACTATATTTATTTATTTTCATTTACATTCTATGAGTCAAATTGTCTCACAACGGTGAAAATAGGTATTCCACATTTCATAATGCGAAATGAAGGGGTTTGCGGGGAAGAGGAATGAAAGTTTACATATATTTTATTACTTAATTATTCTTTATATTTACTGTATACTATAATTAATACTATATTTATTTATTTTCATATATATTGTATGATTCAAATTGGCTCTCAACTTAAAAATAGGTTCACATTTGATAATGCGAAATGAAGGGGATGAAAGTTTACATATATTTTATTACTTAACCAATTTTTGTTAATTTTTATTACTATATTTATTTATTTTCATTTACATTCTATGAGTCAAATTGTCTCACAACGGTGAAAATAGGTATTCCACATTTCATAATGCGAAATGAAGGGGTTTGCGGGGAAGAGGAATGAAAGTTTACATATATTTTATTACTTAACTGAAAACCAACGTATGTTTTTGAAAAGTGTTATTAAAGTTTTATATAAATATATAGTAATCAAATTTTTAATGAATCAAATTGGCTCGGTCCGTAAATCTAGTGTTAATGATAAGACAACTTTTGATTGATATACAGTCAGTACCGGCTATATGGTCACCCGCTTATATGCTTAGTTTTCTAAAGTCCCGTTTAGCTTAATAGGGAACATGTGTTAAAGCGCACTGTTTATACAGTCATTTTCTCTTTCTTGTTACCGGTTATATGGTCACTTTCATGTTTTCAATGAGTTTCAGTTTCTTTTTAATATATATATATATATATATATAATATATATATATATATATATATATTTCTAACATTGGAATGGAAGTGTTCTCGACTTCTTCACAATATTTATTTTATACTATATTTATTACTATATTTATTTATTTTCACATACATTCTATGAGTCAAATTGGCTCACAACCGTGAAAATAGGTATATCACATTTGATAATGCGAAATGAAGGGGTTTGCGGGGAAGAGGAATGAAAGTTTACATATATTTTATTACTTAACCAATTTTTTTAAAATATATATATATTTATTTTATATAATTTATGAATATTGGTAAGTTAAAAAAGAATGATTATATATATATATATTATATAATAAAATGTTTTTGAAAATGAATTAAATTATATATTTATATATATACATATATATATATGTATATATATATATATATATATATATATATATATATATATAGTGATATTTTTAATGAATCGAATTCGGTCCGTAAATCTAGTAATGATAAGACAACTTTTGATTGATATACAGTCAGTAGTATATTCACCCGCTATATGGTATTTTCTAAAGTCCCGTCTAACTTAATAACATGTGTTAAAGCGCACTGTTTATACAGTCATTTTCTCTTTCTTGTACTTATATGGTCACTTATGTTTTCAATGAGTTTCAGTTTTTTTTTTAATAAATATATATATATATATATATATATATATATATATATATATATTTCTATCATTGGAATAGTGCTCGACTTCTTCTCTATATTATTTTATACTATATTTATTACTATATTTATTTATTTTCATATACATTCTATGGTCAAATTGGTACAACGGTGAAATAGGTATTCCACATTTGATAATGCTAAATGAATGCAAGAGGAATGAAAGTTTTACATATATTTATTACTTAACTGAAAACCAACGTATGTTTTTGAAAAGTGATATTAAAGTTTTTATATTATATATATATAAAAATTTTTTAATGAAATCGAACGGTTATCTATTTAATGATAAGAAAACTGTTTATTTGATACATATATATATTATTATATAGTATTTTCTAAAGTCCCTCTAATTAATAAAATTGTTAAAACTGTTTAAGTATATCTTTAGTTACCTTATATTAATTTCATGTTTTTTCTGATTTCAGTTTTTTAAATATATATATATATATATATATATATATATATATATATATATATATATAATATATTTATATATATAAAAATGTGCAAATAGGACTGATTATTTTTAATACACTGAACATGAATGTACATATGTACGTGTGCTGTACTTTGATTAGTAAGGTAAGCTAATAAATCCCCCCCCTAAAAAAATTGCATATTTTTAATGCAGTTTTTACTTCTCGAATTAATTTTTAAAATGTTCTTAAAAGTATAATTATTTGTTTATTAGGTGAATATAATCCTGCCATAATTCAATGGGGTTATTGTTCCACATATATGATCACCATGCTTATATAGTCTGATTTTTCTGGACCGCTGAGCTGACCATATAACCGATACAGACTGTACAAAGAAACTGAATAGTGCATAAAATCAAGCATTTCCATTTTTCGCGGTATTCCTACTCCATTAATGATATTCAGCACACAAAGAAAAAGTATAAGTTTGATTCCTGCTGTGGAATTGACATTTAATGAAATGAATAATTCATTGATGACCTCCATTTGGATTTTGCAGAAAATCAAAAAAGAAGTTGTCAATCATTTATTCAAACTTTGGAGTGTCAAAGACCTTCAAGAATATGGATTTCGCAACAAACGTTTACCTAATATAACCAGGGTCAGCTTTAAACCAATGGAAACACTTACTGTTAATGGGGAATCAAAATGAGGTTACCTTTTGAAGTACTGTCAATATTGAATAGCATCATTGTCACTTTAAAGCCACATTACAAGGTATGTAAAAAGTGCACTGATTTAATTTATCCCAATTTCTTTGAAAGGGAATGGGCTTGTCTTTATTACTAATACAACGGTAAAAATTTGTTTCCAATGAAGTTAATCTGTTACGCTTGGAATATTTTCTACTATGCATATCAACTATGTGTTTCATTAGTTTATATCATATAATTTTTATTATTTATCTCTGTTATAAGTATTCAGCAAATATTTAACATCAAAAGATATGAAAATTGTAGCTTTATATTAAAATATGACTAAACACTCTTCTCATTCTGCTTTCATACGTAATTTTTATATTTATATAGCTTTATTTCTGCGTTTTAGCAGAACATCAACATTTGAAAATATATGTATAAATATATATATATATATATATATATATATATATATATATATATATATATATATATATATATATATATATAAATATATATATATGTATGTATATATGTATATGTATATATATGTATATATGTACATATATATATAGATA
>CM063503.1:62846229-62851229 GCA_032207245.1 Pardosa pseudoannulata
AACGAAGTAAAATAAGTAAAACTTATGAGTTAGATTAAAGAAAATAGCGTATCATGCATCAAAAGTCGGTGTAAAAAGTAATGTTACGTTGGACTAGTGTTTGAGAAAGAAGAAATCTAAACTCATTGAAAAACACATGGACAAATACGTCTTGATTAAATGATTTTATACAATTAAATAAATGCCTAAGGAATACAACTCTAATCAAGTTATCATTTGTAGATATCGAAGACTGCTCTCGAGTCGGCGCCGTCCCTAAAAAACAATATGGCGATGGTTTTTCTCAAAAGGTCTATCCCTCAAGCCGTTGATGCCAGCAGTGTTCACCTTCTACTCTTCTCTGGTCACAACCTTGTCCTCTTTAAAAAAAAAAAACAGACTGCCTCGAGGAGAAAAAAACCGGGGTCCACTCCAGAATGGCGGGGAGGGGGGTCAGAACCTCCCAAACCAACGGACCCTTCTAAGTCCGAAGTTTCTTTCTAATTCAAACCGGTCCTGTTCTGGTATGTCTTTGACGATGACTCATGGGATGAGGTAGAAAAAGCTGAACCGAATGTAACTTATTGCTGCAGTCAGTCAGCATTGAAATATTTTAAATATACCTTAAAACATAAAACCTCCAATTGAATTTACATGATTAATTAGATTTAACACAAATACCGTGTGCAAAAGTACTAGTATTTAATACACTAATTTGACAAGTTGAAGAGCAAACTATCTATTAGTTTTAATTGTCTTGCATGATTTTGGGCAATTAATAAATATGAGATCACTATTCAACATGGATTTTGTAAATTAACTTAGAAATATGTGCGCATATACATTGAATAATATCTATATATTAATCACATTAATTTTTAAATAGATATTTTAATTAAATTTTTAAAAAATCTTTATAATTTTTTAAAATTTTTCTTCAGATTGAATTTTTTTTTATATATTTCTAGAAAAAGTGTTACCGAATACGCCAAATGTACATCAAAACAAATCTGTGAATTTATTTTATATTTCAACTTCATTTTGTTTTTTAAAAACCCAATTTAAATTTTGAAACGTCTGAATTGTTCATGAAAATTCAAAATACAAATTTAGAAATATTTTCTATGATTAAGGCGTATAAAAAGGCAAAATTAGGAGAGAAAAAATTGAAAATTAAAACACATGGTTTATTTTGAAAACCAACAGAACAATTTTTATTTAATTTTAAAAAAAGGCCTCGTATTTTAATTTTTTAATGGTGAATTTTTTAAGAATTTTTTTTTATTTATATGTGTACAAAAGTTTGATACTCAAAGTTCAAAAATTACAGAAACACATTGCAGCGGCAGCCATACCCATATGGGATTTTTATTTTTATTATTTTCTTGTTTATCAAAGAAAAAACTTACGGGTATTACATAAAAAGGTGAATCACTACGGCTTATATATGCTTCCTCTCTTAATATTTGGAATTAAGAATTTAACTTTAAAAATTATCTTATTTTTAAAATTTTTCAAAACTGATTTATTTAGGGATATTTCAATTTATATGTGCAGAAATTTGAACTCTTAAATTAGAAAATTACAAAATGCTTTGTAACGTCCATTTTTTTTCTGTACAGAAATTCTGTTATTCTCTCGTTTATAAGAGAAATTAACTGAAAGAATAAAATGTTGCATAAGAAGTTAACTCATTTTAAACTTTTGATTTTTTAAATTTCTCTAAAGTAATTTATTTAATGATGTTTCGATTTATATACGCAGAAAGTTTCATAAGTCTTAAATTAAAAAATTACGAAAATTCTTTGTAACGTCCATTTTCCCCATAGGGAAATTTTTTTATTAATTTGTTTATCAGGGGTAAAAATGGAGGAACAATATTGCATTAAGATGATTTGACAGGATTTTTTTTTTATGCTGTAACTCTTATTTCTTAGTTTTATGAAATCACCCCTACTCTCTGCGTGACAACTAATTGTAACTATGTCTTCATACTGGGAACTTGCTAAAAAAGAAAGTGAAACCTAACAGCTGCAAGAAATCCAAACGAACTCTAGCAACCATTTTCTAGTCTTACTGTTAGATGAATGATAAACTACGTTGTTCAAAAGTAATGATTATTAATAGGTCCCGAGACTACTGGTGAACCATAAAATGAACAGAAATGAACCTTTTCAATATTTTTAAAAATCCTTAAAAATCCTTTTAAATTGGATTTTTCCCCACTGGTAAATAATGAGATGTCTAGTATATATAAATGAGATGTCTAGTATATACTGGTAAATAATGAGTTGTCAACATTGTATTATAATGAAATTATATATAATGTTCATTATTTGAAAAAATAATTTTTATAATGATTTTTTTAAATTGACTCTTTACATTAAAATTCAAAAATTAAGAGAGAGTATCGCACCTAAGATATCCGAAGATATTTTACATTTACGATACCAATTCTTTTATAAATATAATTGATGTTTTTCATACCAATTCTTTCATAAACAGTGTATTATACTTTAAAGTATACATAATTTAAAATGCATATATAAATAATTTAAAATTCATATATAATGCATATATAAAAGCAAATGATGTTACAAATTTTAAATATTAACTTTTAAATATTAAAAATTTAAAACTATGATGACAATAATTACATTATTCGATATGTAAGTAGCAATACCTGTATATTTGTATAAGTACACAAAGTAAACTATTAAAAATAGTTTGCAAGATACATGTGCACAAATTACAAAAATATGAAATATAAGAAAATGTTTTAAAAGTTAAATTATATACGAAAGCGACATCTAATGCAAATAATTTAATTCCCAATAACTGTCATTCTACTTGAGATAAAGCAAAAGTATGGTATCAAGATGTGCAGTTTACAATATGAAAAATTTTCAAAAATTGAAAATTTTGAAGATTGAATAGACTTGAAAGACCTTAAATTTTATACAAATATTTCAATCTCATAAGGCATTTTAAAAAGATGGGGTAACGTATTCAAATGTTCAATATCTTCAACAAATTAATATATCAACATCAAAATAAAGTTTATATAACATTTCCTCGTGTTAGAATAGTACACAGCAAGAGTATAATTTAAAACTTATTTTTCAATTAATAATTACATAATTTTTTATATAATTGGACTATCATAATTTTCATTGCTGAAGAAGCCTTTTAACAGAATCACGCATCCATCATTAGAATTATTGTATTGTCATGTAAATTGCATATATTTGCAAAGTATCAAATAGCTATAATCACTAGAAGTGGGTGAAATTTAGATTATTAGATTTTTACTCACATTCAGATCGACCTAATGCAAGCATGTTAATAAATTAACTTATCTGCTCCATAGCAGACAGTTGTTCATTTTAGACCAGGGATTCTTAAATTTAGTGGACCACACACTAAACTATCTGAAATTATTTGCAGCACATGCAAAAAATATCAAATAAAAATGCTAAAAAAGTTAAATTTGAAAAATTTTGTAAGAAACCATTGTGAAATTACAAATCACATTTCAAACTAACAAATCCAATATAGTTCAATTACCATGCTCATAATATTTAAGTATAACGGACGTTTGCTAAGTAATTCACTTTTCAAAAATAGAGAGATAGACCTCATTATGTAACTTACCTATGAACGCTTCGAAAATATTTCGTTTACTTTTTTTAACTCAAAATACCGTGACTTTGCTTACGGAGGATTTTTATTTTCCTTCACTGCTTTTTTGCTAGATTGTTACCTATTAAAAAAAGTATATATATATATATATATATATATATATATATATATATATATATATATATATATATATCTTACCAACCGTAAAAAAATCTCTTAGAAATAATATGCTAGTTCTTAAATAGCCACTGTTGAAAAAAAAATGTAAACATTGTTAAAATGATTTTTTCTCAAAATTCCGGGTTTATTCCCCAAAATTCCCGGGTTTATTCCCACCTTTTCAAAGTTCCGGGTTTTTTACATCTCTAACTATAAGTGGATAAGATTTTGGTCTGTAAGCTCTTGAGGAGTCCCCGGGACTATCTCCAACCTCTACCATCAGACCTACTCTATGGTACCACATTATTATATTATCATCGGAATTACATGCATTTGCAAAGTTTCAAATAGATGAGACCAGTAGAGGTGCGTTAAATTTGGATTCTTGGATATTTACACAAATTCAGGACGACAAAATATAAACTTAGTAATACGAGATGGGATATTGGGCACATTAACATAATAGGTATTATAGTCACAGGGAGAAACTTCTCAGTGAATTACACGTAAAAAAACTACGTATTGGTATATTACTTTTTTTATCCGACTAAAATTTGTCCATGTTTTTGATCAATTCGTAATTTGGAGGGTCTCTTTACCTATGATCCTACAGTGAGGTTCAACTGGAAGGACGCAACATTCATCCTAAGCCTTCAGTTTTAGACAACTGGTGCAATAAAATACAGTATCCTGCATTCGTCTTGTATTCTCAAAACACGGATTTGTTGATAGGACAGTTAGCTGAATAGCGAAAAAGCATTTCTGTATAACTGAATTTTGATATTTCCTGGCTATACTAGCACTTTTAATTGCCGTCATACTAATTACAGTGTTGCTTTGGTAATGCTTTAAGCGATTGTTCTGCAGAGGATATCCCTTGGCCTCGACTCTTAATAAACAATGTTTACTAATGATATATTCTGATATGCTTCGACATTTGTTTCTATTGAGCACACGTGGTTTTCTTGTTTCAACTTCGTTTACAGCATGTTTGAAAAATCGACTTTCGAACGTCCAGTTGTTTCTTGCAATGTAAGCCGTTGGCCATCCCAGTTTTTTTTTTTTTTAAATAGGTAAATTAAATCTGTATTTCTTAGAACTTTAATTGTAAAGTGTTGCCCGAATTCACTAATCTTCGTAAGTAATTTTTAAATATTATTTAATATTTTAAATAATAATAATCATTTATATGAGGGAAGCCTAAAGCTTAAATTTAACAA
>CM063503.1:62853729-62913729 GCA_032207245.1 Pardosa pseudoannulata
CGCTCTTTCAATTCTATTTTTATAACAATTTTCAAACTGAAAATATATTGTCTTAAACTAGTAGAAATACCTAAAATTGATTTTAAAAAATGCATCTGGCTACACAAATCACTCAGTCTAAATTAACATTATTTTTATACTTTGCTAAAAAAAATGATTAAAATTCATTGAAGAACCAGAAACATTCTTTGATATAAAGATGATGAAACATCGAGCCGGTGTGAGCCTAGGCAATATTGGGAAATAGCATTATGGTAATTTCTGAAAGACTTCGGTCAACGTTTCTTAACCCTTTTTTGATGACCACACATTAAAAATATGTCAAATTACTTGCAACACACCTAAAAAATAAATCAAATAAAAACACAGAAAAAGTAAATCTAAAAATACTTTTTAAGAAATTGTTGAAATAATTACAAATGCTATTTCACAGTAACAAAACTTTGCTTGAAAATGGATTAAATGCATTAAAGAACCAGGATAGTTTTTAGATATAGAGATGTCGGAGCAATAAGTTAATGTGAGCCTTGGTAATATATTGGAAACTACAATATAACTTTTTTTTTATTGACGGCTTATGAAAATATTTGAAATTATTTGCGGCACAGCTAAAAAATACCGCAGGAAAAGTAAATCTATTTGCTACGTTTTATGTGAACTGATTTACATTTCTAATTTGCAGCTGTATTTGTTAAAAAGGTGAATGATTAATGTCAACACTCCCAAACGGAAGAATGAAAAATTAATATCTGATATATACAGTACCCCCCCCCCCGAGTATCGGGTTCGCGACTATCCGTCTTCCGTACTATCCGGCTTAGTTTTCTTCTATCATAATTAAATGAGGAAGGCAAAGCGTTGCGGCATTGACAACATTGCCAAGGTATTGGAAGCAGACGTCTGCTACGATCCCTTTACGTGTCGTGTGCAAAATACAATATGCCGGGAAAAGAACAGCTTTTTGCACGTTGTTCATTGTTTTTTCAGTGTCTAACAGACTCAATTGTTGGCGATGTACCTGATTATAATTGAACAATACTTACAGTATTCGTAAATTGCTTTTCTGGTATGCTTAATGTTTTTATTTAAGTGTACCATAGTGAAGATTTCAAAATGGATGGTAAACGGGGAAAAAAAACGATAGTGATTATGGAGGAGAAATTATGTTCTATAAAGTGACTAGACTTTGGTGTAACTACAATATATATATATATATATATATATATATATATTATATATATATATATATATATATATCTTCGGAGTTGGGAATTAAGAAAAGTACAGTGGGGGACTGGAAAGAAAATCGAGCGGAAATTGAAGATGATCTGTCGTACAAGGTAGGGAAAATGGAATAAAAGTAAGAAAGACCATGCTGAAAAGAAAACTTAAAGGAGTTGAGGAAGCTCCATTTTGTTGGTATGAATACTTAAGGGTTAAATGTGTACCTATAACTGTGCCAATATTGCAGGAAAAGGCTTTGGAATTTACGCGACAAAGAGAAGGACAAGATTCAGAGTTTACTGCCAGTGATGGATGGTTAGATAGCTAGGAAAAAAGTGACTCAGCATTCAACAGATTACCGTAAATGGGGAAACATTATCTACTGATAAAGAGGCTTACGTGTTATCAAAAACCATCTATTCAAGCTTATAGAAAAGAAGGGAGTTTCTGGGGAGCAGTTGTACAACTGTGATGAGACAGGTTTAAAATATAACACTTTCATAAAAAAAAAAAAAAAAGAAAAAAGACCAGGAAAAAAAAGCAATTAACGAGTCACTATTTTGGCTTGCAGTAATGCGACCGGTAATCACAAGCTTAGGTTGACGGTAATAGGGAAATCTATGACACCGAGAGCTTTAAAAATACAAAAGAAAGAAAGAAATTTGGAATCACTACCCTATATTATACACATAAAAATCGCCTGGATGAATTCAGAAATTTTAAAACCTGGTTCCAAATTGAACTCTTACCAACTGTAGAAAAACATCTGAAAACAACAATTAGCCAAGAAAAGCTCTGTTAATTCTCACTTAAACCCACCTTCGCATCCAGCCAATGATGAACTAGCAGATGGAGACATTAGAGCTTTATTTTTACCATAATGTAGCATCTGTTTGTCAGCCCATGAGCCAGAGATGACAAAGCTTCTTTGCCTTGAAAGCTAAAGAAAAATATTACCGGTGTCTTCTCAGTTCATTGATATCAGCGATTCATAATAATGAAATCTACTAAACCACTCTGAAAAAGATTTACATGCTAAGTTCTATAATGTTAAAATTTCTACCATCTATTATCAGTTGTCGTTTACAGAACTGGTTGAAGCAAATAATCAGCCGATTGATTAAACTTATGCCCTGCTATTGTACATTCTTGCCTCTAAATTATGTTAGTCTGAGCATTTTCAGTTTTAAGTTTATGAAAAGGTTTTGAAAAATTCAATCATTTGTAAAGTTGTTTGCCTGATTAAAAATTAAATTTTAGCACTTTTGGTTAATATTTCCTATTGTTTACATTTTGCTGAAGTTTCTGGTTAGAACTTCGACTGCAAACGCACATGCTTGAGGTTAACATGGTAACGAGACTAACGAGAGTATTAATACGGAGGGCGGTCATGTTATGTTGCTATTTAACTGCAGTTGTCAAACTATTTATTAGAAAATCGTCATGACTTTCTAGTCACTCTTAAAATGTTTATTCAGCAAATTATAAATAAACAGGTAACCGCTTGGAATTTTCAAGCCCTCTAGAGATGTCTATAAAGTTTATATTTTATTTTAATGGTTCAAATGAGTTACTTTATGATTTTTATGAACATGTTTAAGTTTTTTCTGCGTGTTCGGCATACAAGCAAGTTAACTCAATTCATTTGTTTAAATATGACACTCTCTCTTTATGATGTATTAAGACTAATTAAATTAGATTGATTGCTGCTTGTTGAATTTATTTAGATAAAATCTCGTTCATTTAAATCAATAACATTTAAAACATGTCCTTAAGTTTACGTCCAAATCAATGAAAATTAGTTTTAGATCAATAGACATTGTATTAAAAGTTCAGATGTGTTTTATTTACTAGCAACTGATGCTACAAAACGATTATTTTTCTCTGTTAACTGTCTTTGCCTAATTTTTCTATTCAGTGTTTTACTTATTTAGTGGATAAAATGCATTGTTCTTTGTTGTATATTATTCATTACTTTATAGGGTTATTTTCACGATCCTCGAAACAGAATGCAGCGCGTTTGAATCAATAATGAGTATCCCTGATTATGCAATGTGTGCAGAGGACCACAGAACATTACTTGTTGTGGTCCAAGAAATAGGTGAGTCTTGTTATTTTTGTTTCATATTATTCTTGTTTTAGGTATCTAGAGCATTGAACTATTTAATATTTTTTTAACTTGTGTCATTTTAAAAGTTTATTTCACTATATATTTATAATTTGTTACTTTTGAGAGATGTTTTCATTTTTAATGATACACAAAGACAAAGTTATAGAGAAGTCAGGAGTTCTGCAATTGTTTTTTTCTATACAAAGTTCTCGAATAGCTAAGTTTGTCAGCAATTCATTAAATTATGTGATAATTCTTGCACCAATGACTTATAAGAGTTTGTTTTCTACAATAAGTAATAAATATTAAATATTTTGTATGTCTCATAAATTGATTTGTAATTATCTGGATTCTATCTTAAACATTTTTCACAGTTATTCTTTATTTACCTTTAATAATTTGCTAAGAAAAAGGTTATGAAATATAACCTCAAAATATGTGATTTTCTATTGGGGAATATTTCATTGTATTCAACAGTTCTTTTAAATTATTTTACAAATTGCTTTAGATATTATATTGATAAAAGAACCCAGATGGGTTGATCTTTGGGAATTAACAGGAATTTAAACATGATTTTCTGTAGAAAAAAATATATAACAGTATTTACTGTTATTTTTCTATTTGGGAGAAGAATGTAGCTCATAATTTTCTGGAGCATTTTTTATTAATAAATCATTTTCTATATATGTTTTAAAAATATTTATATGGTGAAGTTATATATTAGTTACTGAAGTAAATCTAACATATATAACTGAAATATTATGTCATGTTTATTAGTCTTGAATTTTCTGTAGCAGAATTAGCTCCAATATTTTATTTATTAGTTGTGTTAAGAATGTTTGTATACAAATTGTTTTAACTTCATTTCAAGCCTTAACTAACTTAGATATTTTTGTAGGGTCATTATAGATATGTAAATTATTTTTTTACTGTTCTCAAATGAGTTTACTGGGCATATTTGGGCTAAATTAAAAAAGTTGCACTTTATAGTTATTTAGATTTAATTTCAAACATGAAAACTTATTAAAACATTCATTTGGTTATTTAAACTGACAGTAATTGTTGTATATTTTATGTATTTTACATATACACACTCACACATTACACAAAATATATATAGAATTTAACTATAATGTATGATTGATTGTTATTGTCTCTTGACTATCTTTTCCTTTGTTTTCATTGTCTTATATATATAAATATATAAAACAAATTATGTCTATTTTATAGGAAATCAAATCAGCCAGAAATCATTTAGTAAAATATATGACAAAATATGTCAAATACAGCATTTAAAAATTCAAGAGTCTGGAGGAGTACGATGTGTATGGATGCGATACAAAAATCACTACCCACCTGAAAATAATGAATGGGGAGATTTTCAGACTTATCGTAAAGTTCTAGGACTCATATCAATTGGTATGTGTGTTAATTTTCATTATTTTTTGTAAAGATAACTTTTATATAAATTAAGTGTCATGTTATTTCTAAAATTTTATTCCTTATAGTATTCACTCTAACATAATATAATTTTAACCATTGCATATCTTTGGCCCATTGTGTAGAATGTATTCAGGATTTCTGAATGTTTCAAAGCAAATGAAATCTAACAAATGATAAAAATGTAGCATCATTCTAAAATTTTAATGGGAGAACCTATGAGTTAAGTTTGCTGAAGTAGTAGTCATTTTATAATTACAACTATATAGTAATAATTATTAGGCAAAAAAAAAAAAAAAAACAATTGTAAGCATATTCAATTATTGAAGTATTCCTTAAACATTAACTCTGTGACTTTCAAACCCATATATGCATGGATTCAATGTCACCCTTACTGATAAAAGCATAGATATACTGCTAATAAACTTTGATTCTGAATTGCAACAAACTCTTGTTCAGTTTTTCCAGGATGTAATTTAGTCTGTTTAGTGGGAATCAAGTTATGCACATTTTCTGTCTCATTGACATTAATAACACTTAAAAAGTTTGCTTATATGGAAAAAACATTAGGCATCAGATACCTTGACTTTTAAATTCATATTAGATTTCAAGGTCATCATTGTAGCCCTAGTTTTATTCTAACATGTGATTTCCTTGTTGAAGTATTAAACTTAAATGAGGTTGCTAGGGTAGAAAAGTGTTGATTTGCTATATCTTAAACCACAATGTGTTCATCCTTTTGAATTTAAATATTTTCAAGTAGGTGTAAACCATTTGAATTATTATGTATTGTAAGACATTAAAATTCATTAATATTTTTCTACAGTTTAGCATTTTTTTTCTTTGGTTAGAAACCATTTGAAAGATAGTCTTATGAATTTAGAGACAAAATAGTGAATAGTATAGGTATAATTGAAGTTAAAGAATAAGACAGTAAAAACACCATATGAGTAGGAATAAAAAAAATTATTTGTTTTTTAAACCAAGGAATTATTAAATTTAATTAACCTTGTAATGTTGATAATTTATTTTTAGGTAAATGTGATCAAAGTAATGTTGAAGAATTATGCAAAGAACACACAGCTCTTCAAGAAAAGTATAGTAACTCTGTATTTGATTCTCGCTGCCTTGTTTTTGGTACAGATAGTTCTTCCCCGTCCGAAACTGCTGAACCTTCTAAATTTTCAGTTGAAGAGAAGCCTCTTTCACCTGACTGTACACGCTCTCCTATGCTAGAGAATGCACAGAGTGAAGTGTTCAAAGACAGTGTTGAACCTGTGCCAAAAAGTCATGTGATAAATGATGAAGATAATGGTACAAATCATTTCAGCTCATCAGAAAATGTGATTGAATCCAATGGCTCCAAAGACTCTGTACCTGTTTTAAATCATTGTCAAGATTTTGTTTCTTTGCCAAATGTAAATATATCTGAAAGTTCAACTAGTAGTGGTGATATCTCTAGTGAATCAACCAAAGAATCGAGTTTTAATAGTTTGAACAATTGTAGTAATTCTTCCATAAGTCCTGCTGGGGATGCATGTTCGCCCTCTAGTTCCAAAAAATTTATTATTCCCTCCCCAGTGAATTCTAGGAGTACTCATTGCATAATTTATCCAGGTACTGATAACTGTGATCAACTAGAACATGATGTTAAAGAGTTTATCAATTCTTTGTTTTGGATTCTTGAATCAAAACGGTTAGATCGCTCATATGAGAAACAAGATAAGATACCTCTACTGACTGCACCCTTTGAAAAAAAGAACTTTGTAGGGATTGATACAGATACAAGGTAAGTTTTTAATTTTGTATTATTTTAAGCAGTACTTGAAGGTTTTCATTATCTTAAATGTCTTAATTAGGTTTCATAATTTAGTTAAAATGTGATGAATTAGCATATTTCATGAGTGCATAGCTGATATTACCAGTCTTATATTTGTTAAAGAGTTCTACTTGCAATTTAGAAAACTTTTCAATTATTCAGACACTATTATAGTAATGACAGGCATGCTAATAAGCTTACTGATAGCTAAATAGGTAGGGTTGTAATTTGGAACTGTAGTCTAAGGGTTTCAACCCCACTGTTACTTATAACTGTTTAAAATCAGCTTGAAACATTAGGGTTTTGTCTATTTAAACATTGTATAAGAAAAAGTTTATAGTCAGAAATGAATTTATAAGAAAGGGGGCCCATGCTCAAATGGGTCCTCTTTTAAGACTATAGCAATACTTTTTATTATTATAAAATTATAGTATTTTAGCATCTAGACTTAGTTATCTGTGTCTAAAATTTTTTAACAGTAATATTCCCAAGGAACAAAGTATCATGTACAAAAGATGTGAGCAAAATATTAGGTTTAAAGTAGTTAACAAACATATACATTTCCATTCTAATAACATAGATGAAAAATCTCCCCACAACCATACACTCTGAACAAAATAAGAAACTGTGTTGCATTATATATTACTTAATCACATAATGCTTATTCACCTTATGTATTTTTTATGTCTTTGTACAAAGTTAGGGAAGTATTAAGATAAATTTTATTGATCAGATTTTAACAAAATACTTACTTTTATCATATCTGACTAAATTTTCAAGAGTTTCAGTATTAGTTTTGTATTTACGTAGTACAAGGAAACTTAAAGTATCCAGTTTGACCATTTTTAAACTAGTAATTACTAGTTTACGCTTGACATCCATACATATGCATGCATCTCACATAACTCAAAAATGATTAACTGTAGAATGTCAAAATTTTTGTATTTAAGCCTATAACATCTAGTTGTGCACTTCCCCATTTGATTGCAATCCTTACTCTATATAATGAAAAACTTCAATATAGTGTCATTAACACTGTTTGTCATAACTTAAAAAAGTTAGATTTATATATTAAAATTTTGTATCTAGGGCTTTTATATTGTCTTGTTTTACTCATCCTCATTTGATTACATGCTGCATACACTGTAAAAATTTCAATAAAACATATATTGATGTTGTGATGAATAGTTCAAAATTGATTAACTTGTAGAATGTCTAAATTATGTATTCAGGACTAACATAATGTCTAGTTGTGCACCTCCCATTTTGATTACAACCGGCACTTTATATATATAAAAAAATTCATTATAGTAAATATTACTTAGTAAAGCATAACTTATAAATGATTAGTTATAAAATGTTTACATTTTATATGTAGGATATATCAGTACTTAAATAGAAGAAACAGTGCTGTTAAAGTCCATGTTTAGAAAACGAAAATAAAAATCTTGGTATTTGCATAGAAGGATTTTGAATTTTTACTGTTTATTACTTACTGGTATGGAGTGAATAAAGTATTGTAATCATGAAATACTTTAATTTAGAACTAATGTGTATAACAAAATGTGTTATAACAAGTATTAATGCTGCAGGTCTCTGCCTAGTAGCAGTACTTAAATTCTACTTAACATGAATACCTTGAGAAACAAAAGATACTTTGAATTTTGAAGAGAATGTACAAACAATAATTTTTTTCGATACACCATAGAAAATAAAGAGAGAGAGAATAAATAATCTGTATAAGAAAGTCATGTGGTGGGCACATCAGATTTTTCTTTTACAAAATTGTATATAACACCATTTAAAAACTAATCTTTGTGTTAGATTCTAGTGCTAATAAAACAACTAATGATAATTTTCACTGATTTGAAGGAATCTAGGTTCTGAGCCCTTTCTCTTGCACAATTAGGTATTGAGTGTTAAATATCATTTTGATAGTATTTCAACATGTGCAAATGTCACTCTTTTTATGTCTTGTTTAACGGTTAAAAAGACATTTTAAATTATAATACATGGCAAAGACCAAAAAGGGGCCCCCAGGGTACATGTGCTGAATTTGTTCTCACAAATCAGACTCTGATCATAGTACTTAAACCAAACAAACAAATCAAACTTCATTAGGTACTATATTCAGAACCAGAGTCAAGTCTATGGGTTTAAATCCTATGACATGAGTGCTTGTATCTGATCAAAACTGTCTTTTAAAACTCAAGGGTATTGGTCTCATTTATTTGATAACTAGCAGTGCATTAGTAACCAACCATTAGTTTTGGTATAAAGTAAATCAAATAGAATAAAAATTAGTCATTTATAATATGCTAATAGGCATAGTTCATTCTATTGAAATAAATGGATGTATTGTTCATTTTTAAATAGCCCTTTCAAAATTTTTTGATAGAACATTGGTAGGAATGTATTCAAGTGATTATAAACACTTACTTTTTACTTGTTTTTATTAACCTTAAAATAATTTTAATATACTGAAGTGAAAAATATTTCTAAACACTTTGCTGAAAAATGAGTTTATTTTATAAAATTTATTGTTATATTAACTATACTGTCTTAACACATTCACTGAACTACTCATAGCGGACAATATGAATTTACTTGCCAGCTATGAGATAATTTATTGTGACTTCCTCCCTTCAGTTACAAAGTATGAGTATTGCCAGACAAATACATACAGTATTTAGATCTATGACATTCTAAAATGGATCATATATTTCTCAAAACATATGCAATAACAAATTTTTCATAGTACAGTTTTTACCTTATTACTAATTGCAATCACATTTAAGTAAGTGTAACTGGAAAACCACTTAACAAATTTCTTAATTTACCAAAACACTGCATGAAAAGAACAATTTTTTATTGCATAATTTAACTGTTTTTTTGCTATTCAGGAAAGTGAAGTAAATGTTTTTATAATTTTACATATTTTAAGCTTTTACAAACTTTAAACTTTGTTAATTTCATAAAATTATTTCTGAAATTAAGCAAATTGCTACAAAATTATACAGCAAAATATTTTTTTATTGTCCATAATGTTACAATTATAGTTATAAATAATTTTGTATTCATCTAACAGATGGTTTGCAATGATTGCAAAAACTTACTTATTTCAGATATATTAGTGCTTAAAATTTCACTCAAAGACAAAGATCAGTAAAAATGGCCAGAAATACAATTATAGGAGAAAATTGTTGGATGTGGTCAACAGCCCTTTAAAAAAAATTCTACCACCAAAATTAACAGAATAAAATATTGTCTTCAAAACACCAAGGACTAAAACAGTTGCAATTAATGTATCCAATTCTTTGGATTGTTTCTAACTATTCTTGAAGCAAAAATATTGGAAGTCATTCTCATTCATAGAAAAGAAATAATTGCTCACCAGTGGTATCAAATTTGGGCTTTATGCTTCAATCTGGAATATGCATAATACACAATATTTTTTTTATTAGATTTTTAAATTTAGTTTTTACATCTTCATGTTTTAAAATAGCTATTTTATTTTGTGTATGTAACCACTCTTTTTTAAAAGGGTTTATCAAAAGTACTTTGGATACTTTTAAATCATTCAAACTATGTCAAATTTAAGTCAGTAGTTTCTTGTGGTTATTAAGTTTATGTAATTAATTTAATAACCTATTAAAAGCTGAAAATAACATTAACATACAATAAATCATTTTTTATTTAATACTTGCCTTTTCCTGCTTTAAAATTCTTTTTAAGTTATGTCTAGCAGATGTAGCAATAAAAAAAAAAAAAGTTTTAAAAGAACAGGATATTATTCTGGAGTTAATAAATCCTCCTTTAAAATGTTTAATTCCATTTTATATTCAATTTTATGTATGAAAAGTCTAACATAACATCACTAAAGATTACGTAGCTACTAGTGAATTAGTGAGAAATAATGACAAAGAAACAGGGTTCCTTTGTTTTCAGTGTTATTGCCCAGCTAGAAAAAAAAAAAAGATTTTTTTTTTCAGGTGGATCTTCTAAATAAATGCTCTTGCTAGCCAAAAGGGGTTTTTCAAAAATTACCTGTAGTATATTCATAATTTTTACTTTAGAGATGAAATTATTATATTTTTTCTTCAACCAGAACATGTATTTTAAAACAATTCGCACTTTTAGGTCATATCTTAAAGATATATATATATATATATATATATATATAATCTTTTAACACATTTAAGGTATTTTTAAATTTAAGTCCATCATTAAACTGTCGTATATCAATATATTGTGTAGTTAATCTGAATTAACAAAACTGATGTTCGGTCTGTCCAAATTCAATTTAGTGTAGAAATTATCATTCTGGCTACATCTTTGTTAATAGAACAACAAAACTCAAGTAGAATAAAAATTTTTTCTCTTTAGAATGAAATTATCTGCTTCCCATAGAGGTCCAAGATAAGTAAATTTTTCATAGCATAATATTCTTTTTGTATTACTACAGTGGAAACTCATGTATACGAAATTCATTTATATAAAAAACAGAGTGTCCATAGTCAAACTTTCCTAATTTAAAGTTGTTTACAGTCAAAACTGTTGTCCAGAACGTTAGGAAATGTTGTGTTGTATATAATAAAGGGATGGGAATTCATTTAAGCTTCTTTTTTATTCATCTTTTCTTTTTAAATTTTCACCAAGCAAATTTAAAAAAGAAAAGTTTAAAATTTCACCATCAGAGGGCATTTTTAGATGAATTTGACATTTACTCTAGTTAAAAAAAAAATAAATAAAAATAAAACAAAACATGTTTACCATGATAGCCATCATTTCCTATTTAAATGCCCACAATGCCTATAAAAGAAATAATTCACTTAATACAAAACATTCATGTGTATATTGGGATATCTGATCCTCTATATGAATTTTCAAACATAAATTTTATTCAGTTATATGAAGGGATCAAACATTTTTCATAAAGGAAAAGATTCTTAAATGAAGACTGGAAAAAGAGGCATTGACAATAAACATTGAGGTATCTCAGAGAGAGAGAGAGAAATTATCTGAGTATCATGTGCAAGAAATTAATGTTATTGATTAGAATAAAGACATATTTTAAATCTTGAGTACATAGTTATAAAAAAAAATTTCGTTATGCTCATGATAAAATTGATATTTCATAATTTAAGTTTGAATTTAGAATTTTTTAGAAATTTATACAGGTAAGAAGTAAGGCTGATAAATCCATATATATCACATATTTTGAAATTGAATTTGACTGAGAAATAAATTGAAATAATCCAATCATTTATTAAAAGCAAATATCACATTTTCTTCTTCTCTTAACACAATTTTCTCTTCTACATATACATTTAAAAGTCACAGTATTTTTGAATGACTAGTGTTATACTTTCTTTTTTTTATTCAGTTTTATTCATTTACAGGGTCTATAAAAGACGATGCCTTGGGAGAATGAAAAAGCATATTGGTGATTTAGCACTTCAGGCTGGTTTGCCTCTAGAAGCCCTAGCTATGTATGCTAATGCTATTGAACTTTTGAAGTCAGGCCAAGATTGGTTATGGCTTGCTGCAGCCTATGAAGGACAGTGTGCTGCATCCATAATAGTAACGTTTCCATCTAAAATTAGAAGTGCACCTCTTCAAAGGAATGCATCAGTACCTTTAGGATCTTCAAAATATAAATACAGTAATTAAAGTTTTTTGGCTATTGGAAGTTTGAGTTGCATAATTATACCATCTCTGTCTATGTAATTTAAAACACAATTTCATTTTCTAATTTATTTCTTTTGTAAAACTACTAAGCATTTTTGTTCATAAAATTCAAATATTTTAATTAAAAATTATTTAGATATGATATTAAGTTGATTGAAGTTTTTGAGGTATGAAGAGGCTATTAGCAGTCTAAGAAGTATAATTTACTGCTACTGAAGTATAATTGAATACTAATACTTTTATATGAGATAGAAGTGCACCTCTTCACAGGAATTCATTAATATAATGAGGGATGCTTTATTCAAAATTTAAATAGTTATATTCAATTTTTAAGCTACTTACAGTTTGAGTTACATAATTACCATACTACTGTATGTAGTTTCAAATATAATTTTATTTTTTCCCTACTACATGCTACTTTTACATATATGAGTTTCATAAAATATAATGTTCTGTAGTATAAATTATTAAGAATTGATTCATTTGAAATTTAAGGTAGTGTGGTAACAATAAGAAAGTTGGTAATATTTGTAATCCTTTTTTGTCAATAACTCCTTTTAGGCAACATGTATGTTTTGAACAGTGTGTGAAGAGGTATAACCTTCACTTGTAGTAAAGTATAGCATAATTTTATAACTGTTGTTTATTAATAATAAAAGAATATTAGATTTTTTTTTCAAAGGCATTGTGGAAGAGTGCTTCATTTTCAGATCAATATTTTGGTACAGTATTGTAGATATATATTAGACTTCATTGAACAATTTAAATATAGAAATTCATATTGCATGAATTTTATTACACCATTGTAACTGTATTGTGAGGAAATTTAAATGGCAAGGTTTTGACATTAGCTGAACTTTACAAAATTTTGCCACTTAAGTTTAATGAATGTAAGTAAAATAATTTGTAGTACTTTATGGATAATGTGAAACTTGTATGCTTTATGAATTATGCATTATTCAGTTTATTTCATAGTACTAACACTTTACAATTATCTATTGATTTATAAGGGACAAATCAGGTATTTTGATTAGTTAATGTGGAGTTAATTTTTAAGCCTAAAGCTTTGTTATGGCATTTATGCTCTTTAAAATTATATTTCTGTAAAATTATTAATTTTTTTTATATTGAAATTTATATTGTTTAATCCTCTGTTGGTTGCATTGTTTGGAGCAAGAAGTGCAATAGACTGGATAAGCCCAAGTAAAACAGTTGTAGTTATTGTACTATAATTTAATATTTATTAATTTTACTTTTAGTTTTCTAAAAATAATCAGAAAACTGCATAGGAATGTTGAAAAGAGTGGAAAAGGGAATTTTTTGAAAAAGGGCACATTTTTTAAGATTATGATGCATGGTAAATACATTGAAAATAGGTACTCTGGTCAATTTCTGAATTTCCTTCATGTTCTTACACCCCTGTTGAAATTGTTACTTTCTTTCTCCAAATCCTCATTTATTGAGGGAGTCTTCCTCATTGATATTATCTGGCTAACTATATTTTGCTAAAATGACTTGAATAAAATAAATCTTGTAATATCCAGCCTTTTTAGTTAAAAATCTGGAACATATATGAGAAAACACTTGTTTAAATACATGATTTAGCACCATGAACCTGGTTAGCTATGTTTTCAAAACTTGTTATACTTCCATAAAATATAGAGAAAAAATAACATTTTCTAATGTACTTCTTAAATTATTCATGGTAATAACTGCTCTCCACAAAACAGGGTGATCAGCTAAGTAAAAATGACTCAAAAGTCTTGAAAATGTTTATACTACTTAGACTCTTACCATTCCTAGGAGTGTAGAAGGGTGAAAGCAAACATTCCAGCTGGGGTTATCAGACCCATTGCAACCAACATAGGGTTAATTATCATTCTATTCAATTTACTTCTCCATGTACCTCTTTCAAAAATATATATATCTTAGTAATACTAATTGAACCAACTTATGTATCTTTCATTTTTTAGTGGATTTTTAGTTATTTGCATATATCTGTATTCTAGAAGTAATAACATTTGTTTTCTAAGGTTCATCAAATTCAAGTAAAAGCCTGCCAACTGGTATTGATATTAATGAATATAAGCATTTGGGTAAGAACATTTTGAGTGTGGATGAAGTTGCTGAGAGATTTGATGATGCCACTGAACAATATGGCAAAGTAAGAACTTTTTGTATGCAAATTTGTATGTATTTTTAAAGCACATCTCATTAATTATTACTTGTTTATAAGTTATAAAATTTTATAAAAGTCTATAATTTTTCTCGTTGACTAGAAGAAAAGAATTATAAATTTTAAACACTTAAAACAATTTAATGTATTGTCATTTTATAAAAGATTTGTAAAATCATGCATGTTAAATACGGATGAATCTTATTGATAGATTCTTGTGATGTTCTTTAGTTTTTAATTGCAGTCATGACCAAATTTATTTTTACATGCATAGGTTTATTGATTTCTCAAACTGTGAACTATTATTTTATGATTTTTTTCTGGAATGATTTATAACATTATGACACATAAATACAAATGAAATATTTTAAGATCACTGCTTATGATATATGGTTGTTGCATAGAAGAATAAAAATAATAAAATGTGACATAAAATTCAGTAAAAAAAAGAATGAATGAAGCCTTATGAATTTAATATAAAATATGATCTTTCCTAACATGTACACATAATTCTCAACATGTTTTCATGATGGCAATAAATGTTGTTAATCACAGGTTGGGGAATTAGGTTCTACTTTTCCAGAAATGCCTTCTTCAGAGCATCTACATCTTGAGAAGAGTATGTCTACATTAAACTGTTCTTCCTAAGTAATCTTAAGTTCTGTATTGGCTTCAGATCAGGAGATTTTGCTGGCCACAATATTTACTCAATGTTTTCAATGAATTTGTTAACAAGTTTTGCTTGATGTGGAAGAGCATTATTGTAAACAGTATACAGAAGGCTTAGTGAAAAAGGACTTTATCCCAGAAAGCTAAGTGTTTCACTATCCTTACATAAAAAATGAGGGATTGTTGTAAATTGCATAATGAACATCAGAACTAGAGTAAATATAAGCATTCCCATGTTCTCTTTACTGATGAGTTAAGAGTTCAGTTAAGAGTTAGTTCAGTTTTATAGGAGATTGTGTCTTTACATCTGGAGGGAGTCAGAAACACAAAATTATTCCTTGAGCATTATGAAGTATTACAGTTTCCATAGTCAAGGAGTAATGATGCATGATGGAATGATGATTGATGAATATTTTAGCAATTATTTAACAATTATAGTTATTTTAAAAATAGGGCAGATTTTAATAATTGTTGCATGCACAACATATGGACATATGCCAACTTTATTGAACTCATGTTCAGTAGTTCCTAATTTAAAAAATCTCAAAATAATATTCATTTTTGTGTATTGCATCATCTCAGGATAATGACTAACACTTATAAGTCCTTGTCTAGTTAGCCCTCATATAACAAAAAGTTGACTGCAGTGTTCTCAACTAACAACCATCTAATCTATTAAAACTGAGTGTATAAAAAATGAGGTAATTTTTATTTTTATTTTATAGTATCAAGGAGCAATTGTGGTGGAACTGGAGTGCAGTATGAAAGCTGCTAGGGTTTTAGCAATGCAAGAGGTAATAACATTTTAGTACTTTGGTTGTGAAAAGCAAATTAAAATAGGCTTCTAATGAAGTTAAAAATTTGTTGCTCAATACATTATTCCCCAAGCATTTATTACTTAACTTTTTAAAATACTTAATTTTTGTTTTATAATTATAGTAATTTATCATAATTATGCAATTCGTAATCAATACCATTATTTCATTTATTTATCAAAAGTTCTATAGTTTCCCGTAATTTATTTAATATAGTCTTTCAGTTTACTACTATTAAATTTTTTAAATTTCTCTTTTATTTTGCTTTTTATTTAAGACATATTTTTGGTCAAAATATTGCCAATATAAAACTCATAACACCCCCTCCCCCCTCAAAAAAAAACTTTATTAAATCTGAGAAATATTTTCTGTCACATTTTTTCTTTATTACTAAAATGCTTATTTCTACTTATTTTTATAATTCCTTACTTTAATAATTACAGAAATATCTAGAAGCATCGGAGTGTTTAAAAAATGTAGTTTTCTCAGCCTTACCTCAAAGTGATGTTGAAAAGGCAAGTATTTTATCCATCAGTTTGCTTTTATTCATTCATAGTGATATGTTTTGATTAGTTTTGGCTTCATATAAACATTTATTTTAATAATTATGCTAAGGTGAAAAGATGCACCATAACCCTTTGGAATGTCTGTCACCAAAATGTATATGGAGAGGGTACCCTAACAGGGTGTAATGTTTCCTTGGCAATTTGTATTACTAAGCTTAACTTTGAAAAAGAAAAATTCCTATAAATTAGTTGTTAAGTTGTTACAATTGTTGGTACATAATGTACCATAATACACTAAGGTATTTATCCAAATTAATTTTACAGCTTTATCACTATATTTTTCTTAAAAATTCTATAAAAAATAATTATAAAATAAAATATTTTGCTTTCTACTTTTGAAAAATATTTTTCTAATGATTTTGCTGCTATCAGAAGTATAAAATGTAAGATTCTGTGAAATACATTTTGTTAATTGATTGATGAGTGACAAGCATATTGTTTGAACTAAAATGCATTTTTAAATGAGTTTTGTTTAAATTATTCCCATCAAAATAATCAAACCAATAAATGCTTTCATTTGTGTTCCTGTACTGTCTGAAAATATCACCTATTTATGATTAAGATGGGGTTTTTTTTAAGGTTGTTTTGTACAAAGCTGCTTGTTTCATAAGATCCTTTACATTAAATAATTATCTTTGATAGCAGTAATATTTGGTACATTTTCATAATCAAAAGCTTTAAATCTGGAAGTGTCCTGGTTCAAAATTTGCCCATTGAGTCAGTGTCGTAAGATATAAACTGCAGTTTCTGTATGTGTTATATTGTCTGTATTCTGTTAATTTTTACTTTGAAAACACAAAATTATTACATGGTTAGTGATAGTTAAAAAAATTAGCATTTAAATATGTTACTGTAGATTGTAAATCTAAGTTTGATAATAATTAATATTAATATACTTTCCAAATAATAATAATATTAATATACTTTTCAAATGTTAACTATTAATAGCTAATAGTGGTCAGATATTTCTTTTATTTTGTTGGCTTAATAATTTGTATTTTCCAGATGCATAGGTTCAATGCATTGGCTCAAGTATACACAGAAATTGGATTTCATCGAAAAGCATCCTTTTTTAAAAGAATTGCTGCAATGCGGTGTGTCGCTCAAACCAATCCAGATCCTAACTGGACTAAGGTATTGAATCTTCAATTTAAAATTTAAAATGTATCTTTTCTCATTTGTAATTTTTTTTTTATTAAATTAGTGATTGTTTCAGTGCTATTACCTGCTTCTTGAATCTCTGGGAGGGTTTAAGTTGCCTTTGGATGCAAAAGAGTTTCCTAAAGGTATATATATTTATAAATCTAAAATTTTAACTATATGGGGTTGCTTATTTATTTATAAACTGAATTTGTTAAAAAATTTTTTTATAGATATTACTTATGGATGGCCTGGAATCCAAATTCAAATGTTGCTTGATCTAGTTGGTGTAGCTGAACAAATGAACAATCAAGCAGTAGCCGTAAGGTATAACTTTTTTTATGTTTTAAGCATGTTTTATTTATCTATGGGTAGTGTAGTTTACAGATTGGTTTTGCCTGGTTATTCTTCATAGAGGTTTCTAACCAGGGCATATATTTGTATTAATTTGTAAGGATTATAGTTATTAATGATTTCTTTGAAGTGTGTATTTTAAATTGCATATAAGACTTTTAAGATGAGAATTTAAAATAGTAAACTTATTCCAAGCCTCTAAATGTTTTTAGATGGTATTTCATACAAATTGACTGCATTCTTTAATTTTGATGTTTATTCAATATTTTCATGACCTAGATGTTTGTGTTTTACCCCAAAAATAATGTACTTGTCACAGTTCTATCAATATCATTTTCAATATGCTGTATATTTTTAAATGTTAAAATATTAGCTATTTTATAAAATTTGATAAAGATCCTGTGTTTCATACTTCATATATATTATCTTCTGTTTTTCCTTAATCTGGTTATTAGAAGTTTTAAATTCTATTTTGAAAGGGGAATACCATATATATAATTACTTTGATATTCTTATATCTTATTTAGGACAAAAATATCTTTTTATGCTGTAGCTAATTTGACTATCTCAAAAAACAACTGAACAGAAATTTAATAGATTAAATCAAAAAGAAAAGTACATAGAAAGTAAAACTATGTAAACCAAACAATATTTGCTTCATTCAGGCTTGTCTCTCTCCTAGACATACACACAAATACATATATATGGCAATTGTATGTTAGTATGCATATATATTTGTTGATATTGGGAGAAAATAGTGTCAGTTTTAAAATTTTCATTCTCCCTCTCTTAATATACCATACTAGTCAATAAAAAGTAACATAACATAAGTGTTATATGTGAGTGATTGTATGTATGTAGAGTAAGCTTAGTTTTTTTGTTGTCATAATATGCATTTTTTTTTATAAATCCTGTTTGTAATTTTTTTTTTATAAATTGGAATGAAACATAAAAGACAGGTCATTAACGTGGATTGTCTTAAAAGTATGAAACAATGAGCAAAATGGGAAAATTATAAGATTAAATTGTGATATATATTATCAGTTATATTAAATTGCATATGATTGTTTTTCTCCTTTTGTTTAGGCATATGACATTTCTTCTTCATACACTCTTGGCACATTTGAGTCCAGCAGATCAACAAAAAATTTGTGATCAGCTGGAGATGCTTACTGGAAAATGTGAAGGTGCTCCAGTTCCTTTAGCTCTTGATAATGGTTTACTAATTCCCCCAGTCAACTTGCTAAACCTTCCTCGAGTAAAGTATGTGATGTTTTTACACCAGTTTTATGGTCTTTTTACTTGTAAAATAATTTAAAATGCAGATATATGTGTTGTGCTGTAAAATGTCTTGCATTATTTACAATTTAGTATATTTATATATTCTTTAACTTTCCAAATAAATATTCTTATTCAATTTCTTAATAGTATTCTGTTTTTGAACTGAGTAGCAAATCTTGCTAATGTATATTATCTCCTGTTTTAGAACTTTCAAGCTTCAGAACCTTGCTCCTCATTTAAGACCTGTTAAAATGGTCACAAATGAATTCAAAACTGACCAAGAATCCATTTTTATATATTCACCAATACCAAGGGATCGTGAGAGGTCACCAAAAGAAAATAGTAAAATTGGTAATCATATTATCTATATTAATATTTTTGTAGGGTAAAATGTAGATTATAACATTAAATATATATGTATCTGAATACTCACATGGTTTATTATAATTTAGAACTCCCAGTTTTTACTCTGAATGTTATGTGGTGCAAATATTTTTGAGTTATGATGAAGAAATATAAGAACTTTTATATTTACTTTCAAGTATAAACTTAAAAATTTTTTAAGATAAAAAATTTTAAGTTTTTAACTTGATCGATTCAAAAACTGTTTAGTTAAAAGATGGAGTATAGTTTAAAGGTGTTCTTTTCAGTCATAGTACTGTAAGGGTTTTATACTTTGTGTGCTATGGTTAGTATGTCCTTAAATTCCTACATATTTTCCGCAGTCATTTTTAGTTATTAGAAAGTAATTATTGAATTACACATTGGTGCTAAAAAACATGGATTTAACAGCTTTCACAGCATGTTTTCCCAAATTATATTTAGTATAAAGAGATCACTTGTTTTTTGTAATTGTTCATTAAGATCACTGGGAAAAGGTATATTTGCTAACTATTATTTTAAAGTTATTAGGAGTTTTCTTTTACAATGTATAGTGTATTAAGTTTAATATAACTGTAAAGTAATCTTTCAGTAAATCAATCAAAGTAATTAAAAAAAGATGCTCCGTATTTCTTCTTCCCTTCTTAAGACAGTTCCTAGAATTTTAGGTAAAATATAAAAAGTTGTTTAGCTTTTGATGGTTAATTGCTGTTGTCAAAATGTTTTTGTTTAATGTGTCATTGTTTCTTTCATGTAAGAATAGTTTCATAGTTTTAAAATAAAAGTAAATTAATGTACATTGTTGCAGTTATATATGTTGTGACATAGATGTGTGATATGAATTGATTAGTGACCATTGTTGGAGGGTATGTATAATACATAAAAATAGATGTTCATGTAAAATGCCAATTTTTATTTTCTTAATTTGGTTTAGCACTTTTATTTTTCATTTTAGATTTTAAATGGGTTGAGGGAGATGTATGTGAAGTTGCTTTGCAAGTATTCAATCCTTTACCATTTGAATTAAAAGTTACTCATATGGTAAGTATTTTTGTATCTGTGTATTATTTGTTTAAATGTCTAATAGAAGCCCAATTGTAAGACTATTGTTAAATAATCAAATTATTTTTTTTGTGTGTGTACTCAGGTAAAATAGTTACTTTTGCTTAAAGTTGATCAATTATTTAAAACTTACTAGTTTCAATTTCTATAAATATTTTTTGTATTCATATGTTGGTATATGTTAGATATTGATCATTGGTCTGATAATTTTTATTTGGGCTTTATATTTTAATCAGAATTTTTTAAACAAAATTGTAACTTTCCATTAAGATATTTTTCTGTATAATGATTGTCATCATTATAATTGGCCAGTGCTTTCTTTAAGGATTTTTCAATGATAATTTACTCTTGATCTTTGATTTCTAGTTTTCATTAATTAGTTTAAAAAAAGAATAAAAATCAGATTCTACAAAATCAGTTTATTCCACTTGGGGTCTGCTTCATTTTCTAGTTTTGGTAGACTTACACTGCAGAACTTATTTAATAATGTTGCTATTGCTCACTTGGACCAAATGAGCTATTTAATTGATTCTATTAATTTATTTGTATTGAGTAATATCAGGTAGTTTGTAGATTCCATAAATTAAGAACTATATCTCCATCTGTAAATATTATCTTCCTTTATGTGTTACCATCATATTTTATTATTTTTGTTTCATAGTTTAAAGTTTAGATTTCTTCCAGTTTAAGAATTATCCAGATCCAGTTTAAGAATGATCCAGATTAAGAATTTTATGTTTTTCTTTTCTACTGGGGGAGTTCTTTTATGAATTAACTTGATTTTTAAAGTTGCATGCCTAGAAACTTATGTACAGAAGTTGCTGTTCTGAAAAAGTTTTTCTACTTCAATTTTTTTTCATTTAGGGCCTTTTAGCTGACAGTATACCTTTTGAGAGCTTCCCTGCCTGTCTTTCTTTACCTGCTGAGTCAGGACCTTATCCTGTTAATCTCCTAGGTACCCCTCTAAGTTCTGGTGAACTACAGATTTTAGGTAATGTATATTTAAATTATTTGTTTCAATAAATTTTTAAGTTATTTTTGTTTTAATTTTGTATTTATATAAACTAATCTGGCTCTCAAGATCTGAGACAGAAAAGGTATGAGTTTTTTTTTAATCTGACTAATCACATCAACTTCCTTTGTGTGACAAATAGGGCCCTGGATAATGAATATCCTAATAGAAGGTTATAAATGTATGATTGTTATAACTGAGATTCTCAAGTTTGCAGCTATATTCTAATGTTTATGTCAACAGGAATGACATTTTATGATTCTTATCTATACAGGCTCAACATGTCTGAGGGCTAATACTACTGAGTGTACATGATCTCTAAGATGTGAGCTATAATTGTCTTGTGTAACAGAGAATTTTTCTACTACCTTGAACTCTAATATCTGACCTTTTATACCATCTGTTGTTCTGGAATAACATCGTCCTTCATATCTGATGACTAAATTTATCAATTCTGCTCAGCTTCAGAAGCCTTGATTATTTAGATGCATGTATCTCAGAAAGGAGACTCAGTTTTTGCAACTGTTATATAAATAATTTTCTGTATCTATGGCAGTTGTAGAAAATAGTGCCCCTTATAATACAATTATTGATCTGTAATAATGGATTTTAAGCAGATTTTAAATAATTGAATAATTAAAAATATTTGATTTGTATAAAAAATTCAGAGATATTTCTAAGTTGTAATTTTTATACAGTGTCTTATGAATCAGCAGAAAAATTGTTAAGAATGGTACAATTATGTAATTGGATCATTTGAAGAAATGGTTTTGAGTGTTTTAATATGAAATTATCACTCATTTATGAGTTTATGTAATTGTTTTCAATTTTCATGATAAAAATAAATATGAGAGGAAATTTATATCTGTAGTGACAGCTATCTGTGATAAGTACCTAAAACCTATGGTCTCTAGATACTTTTATAGATACATGAATGTTTTATTTATAATTATTTTTTTGGTTAGTATAATATTATATAAAGATTCAGTAGTAGTTTTGTTAAAAAAAAATAGAAGCATAAAATAAGAAAATTGAATATATATATATATATATATATATATATATATATATATATATATATATATATGAAATTGATTAAAAAAAAATTCCTGACTATAAGAATAAGATGAATAATAAAATGGAAATCCAAAAAGAAATATTCATATGATTATAAAATTTATATATAACTTATATTACTAAATTAAGCTAGCATATCTTATATGCACCTATTCGTCTGAGGATTCATATAATTTTAAGTAAAGTTCATAATATTTATAACATTTCTTTTTTTAATTCTGATAGGTTATGCAACACATGTTTTGGGAGTAAAGAGTAACTGTCGCTTGAGAGATATTCCTGCTATCAAGAAACCATATTTTGCTGTGGATGTCATTCCACGCTTACCTCAAATTCAAGTGTCTACTTCTCTTCCTAAAGCTTCTATGTTTTCTTCTCTTGGTGATACTAGTTATGTTGTTGCAAGTGCTACTGCTACTATGTATTCTGGTGAAAGGTTTGTGTTTCAAAAGTATATTTCTGATCTTTCTTGAAATTGTTATTTGCAAATTTAATAAAACTTTTCTTATATTTTAAATATTGAGTATAAAATTTAAAAGTAAAAATACTCTGTTTTTACATTATTATTCTTATGTTATTTTATGTTATTTTTAGTCAGAGAAATATCTGAGTTGTATAAAAGCCAATTTAGTTAAGTAAAAAAAAATTTTAAAAATTGTTTTTCAATTGATTTTTTTTAAATTTTTGGTTTAATAAAAACTTGTAGGGTGGCCATACATCAGGGAAGACCAAAATATCAGAGAATTGTTAGGATACTTTACAATTCTAGAAAATATCAGGATACTTTTAAAAATTCTTGAAAATTTTTGGGAATTTTCAAAAATTTCCCCAATTTTGGAAAAGATTGTTTTAAATTGTGAAACAAGCAACCACCTTGCATGCATTTAAATTCTTATTATTTTAAATTTTAAAACAGTAGCTCTGTATTCTATTAAACAGCTTTACAGAATAATATTTTAACATGCATATTAAATTAAGATATTTTTCATTGTAATTCATGTTTAAAAAACCTTTTTAATCACTTTAATTACATTATACTCTTATATATGCTCATATATATATATACAGATGGTTTAGGACAGTTAGTTACATGCATGCAAACATTTGGGGGCTGCCCCCAATCATTGTGTATACCTAGTATTTTTTATCTGCCTGTGTGCTTGCACACACTGCACACCAAATCATCCTTGCCTCATATATATATATATATATATATATATATATATATATATATATATGTGTATACATACTAATTAAGGCTGTTTAGGGAAGAAGCTATAACTGTAATATACCACTGCAAATAGAAAAGTTTCATCTCATGGGATTTTTTAGTATTCTAACTGAACATGCTAGGAAATCCTTAGATACATTCAAATAAAAAATTATGCCAGAATAATATACTTAATGATACACCTTATATTGGTGGGGGAAAAAAAATGAACCTTACCCTTATAAAAATGTTGCCACTGCTGGAGGAAAACTGAATCTGAAAACATTTTTTTAAAAATTATTTTGGCTTGGGAAGGATTCTTATGCTGATCCCTTTTGCATTATTTTACTGCAAGTTTATTGTGGAAATATATTTTGGTCTTTTGCCTTTTTAAATATAAAAAAATTGTTTTTTTTTTTAGCCAAGAATGTACTGTTACTCTGATTAATATTGGCAAAGATATTGTGGAACGAGTGGATATAAGTTTGCATTCTAAGTTGAATAAAGGTAAATATACATTATATTATTCTTTGTCACTAAAGTGTACTTTGTTATTTGTCATTATTGAAGCTAAAATTTTATTTGGTTTTGTAATTTTAGAGAAAGAATCGGCCTTCTTTACTTGGAGCAAAGAAAATCTTGATACTCAATTGCCTATAGGTGTTGGTTGCTCTGCCAGCTTTACATTGTACATAAATGCTCTTGGAGATTTTGTTAATACTTCAAAAAAGCCAGGTATTTAATTTTATTAATATATACAGTGTAACCCACTTAAGAAGTGTTCCTATTTAAGACACTTTATTACTGTGGTTACAGTTTTATTCATATATCCATAATAGTAAGTTTCACTGTTTAAAAAGTTTTTTTTCTCTAAACCTTTCTTTTCACTCCATTGCGAGGCTTAATTAATTTTTACAGAAGAGAAATGTGAAAGATATAAGTTGTAGAAGAATTGTATGATAATAGAGAATAGCTATAAGCTTCATTTCAACATTTACATTAAATCACAATATTTTAAAAATTTGGAAGCTGTAACACTGTGCATAAGGTATGGCAGTCTTTTATAAACAAAATTAGTTTATCCTTCTTACAATAAAATCCCAGACAGGAATGAAAGTTTTGAATTAATAGCAGTAAATCTGTTAAATTAAAATAGTAATAATTTCTTTTACTTGATATTTTCTTGAATGTTAAAACTATTAATATTATTCTTGGTTAAGGTTAATACCTTATATATTTTGAAAATTTACATTCTATATTAAATTTATTGTTTTAATTTTAAAATAAATTACAAATCTATGAGAACTCACCCAGAAGTTAATAATGAATTACTTTTAGATTAAAATATTTTTGATAATAATCTTACCAGTTTTCCTTTTTAAATGACCAAATGTTTAGGGTGCTGATCTTCAGTACCGGAGTCTGTGAGTTCAAATACCACTGTGGCATGAATGTTCATAGCTATTTGGAATCATCTTTAAGTAGTAGGTCCCAGTTTTGTTAGCCTTCATGTTACAAAAAAGTAGACCGTATTGCTCATAACCAAACCAAACCCGCTTAAGAAATTTTAATATTGCAGTTCTTTGGAAAAATCCTTAGTTGGTTCCACTGAATTTTAAAGGATACTAGCATATAAGTTTTGTCACTGTAATTTAACACATTTTATCACTGTTTCATATTATTATCATCATATATAAAATTAATATAATATTAACTGTGAGCTTTGAAAGGTGGTTTTGTTGATAATTACAATCTTGCCACACTGCAATGAACACAATTTGCTCTTAGATTTTTTCTAAAAGTAATACTAATTTTCCTATAGAAATGTTTTATCATTTAATCAGGTACAAGTGAGTATTATGAAAATAAACTTTTAATTTGTAATTTTTTTTTTAAGAGGTGGAACTTAAGGTGCTAGAATTAGATCCTAAAGATAGTTTCAAATTATTTATGTAAAGATAATTTTTGTTCAATGTAATGTACAATTTTCATTATAAAATATTTGGTTTTAAATACTATGCTTTTTTCCATTAAGATTTTGTTCTATTCTTTAAGTTCTTATTAAGTAATTCTCTTTTGCATATATGAAATGATGTATTATAAGATATGAAAAAATATTTTTCAAACTGGAGTTGCTGAGATCAAATGCCATTTAGGGTCAAAATTTAATGATGCAGTAAAAATTATAGTCATATTTGATTACTGTTATATTAGTAGCTAAAATACTGTTTGCATTTAGTGAAACTTTATGATTTATGGTTATTTAGTACATTTCTTAGCTTCAGTTCATAGTTCACAATATGGTATAAATGTTATTAATTCATTATACATTTCTTTGAATGTTAACTTTTAACATTAAGTTGTTAAAGTAAATATAGAAAAATTAATTTCAAAATTTGAATAGTTTTGAATTGAATAATGTTTTAATGACATTAATAACATTAATCTAATTAAATAATTTCCTAATGAAATATACAATGAATTGCTTATAAATTGCTTAGGTAGCAAATATTTTTTTCACTTTGATTATTCTATAGGTATTACAGGTTGCAAACAGATTATTCTGATTGCTCATTTAAACATTGCTTTCCAGACTTTTATTTTAATATTCATTATATAAAAATTTTATTGCAGATTGTAATGAATTAAATTCTGCTGGTCCTAGAGGGTCTCGATCCTCATCTACATCTTCATTTAGTGGAACACCAAGTAGGCGTAAGCCTCAACCAATATGTAGTCCTGAGCCCTTCCCACCAAAAGTATTAAATAAGTCTTGTTAAAATATCTTACAGCCTCTTTCATACCTTTTCAATGTTTGTGTAAATGCATTATCTGAGCTATAATTTTGAACATATTTATTTTGTTATTGTTTGCTATTTGAATTAAATTTTAGGATGAATCTCAGTTTATTGGGCTTGCTGATAGTTGCAGAATCTAATACCTTTTTTTTTTATTTTTGGAAACCTGTTTTATTTTGTTGATTCAACAGGAAGTGAAAATATAACAATTGAAAAAAGATTACAATATCCTGGTAGTAATGAAATAATCTAACTCCTCCACGCCTCTAAAAAAAGTCTTAGTCTGCTGTTTTTTTATTTATTTATTTATTTTTTTTATCTGGAGTCTGTTCTAATTGTATTTTCTGTATATCCCCATGGTATTCATGATTTCTCAGTTCATATTTATTTTCAATCATGAAATTTAAAAATTTTTATAAATATTTTGAGTGAAAATTTTCTAACAGTAGGGGAAACCGGGGTAAAATGGTCCGCTTTTGTGAATTTTGAGTATTTGCTCTCAAACTAATGATTTTTTTAATCTGAAAATATATATGCACATTGCCTATATATTAGGCTTTATATTACACTTAGTCAAAACCAATTATTATAATTACTTTTTCTATTATAATTTTTTTAATAGCAAGTGACAAAGTAGACCATTTTACCCCGACCCCGGGGTAAAATGGTCCATGGCACGGGGTAAAATGGAACACAAAAAATTTCTACAGATAACTTAAATGTAGTACATTATTTAATAGTATGTATTATATTTATTTTCTATAGCTTCAATCTGTACACATAAAGCATAATATTAGCGAATATTGAAGTTAATGAATGATACACCAAAAGATTTGTGTGTTACTGAAAGTCTGCTATTTTCTTGAGAAGCAGTAGGATCTGGAAGACTCATCATAGTATCTTGAACATTTCCGAGCAATTCATTAACATTGTGAGGGAGAATGAACACATTTTGATTAGGTTTTTGCCCTTTAAATTTCACAAGAGCATAAACTTCATCATTTTTTCCTGTTATTAAACCAACCAAATGAACCACTTTCTTTTTTGTCAAAAATTTAACCAAAACATACTTGCCAACTTTTAATTCATTATCAGAATTAGCATCATGCTGTGAATTGCTTTCTTTATCACTGTGTTGTGTATCATTATAAACAGACATATTTTCCAAATCACTCGAACTTTCTGATCCACATAAATTTTCTTTATTTGCTTTAAAATTCACAGTTTTATCATTTTTCTGCTTAGTTAAGACTAACATTTTTTCTAAATTCTTCTTATCTTTAACTAAAGCAGCATTTTCTGTTTTAATTTTTTCTCTTCCTTCTCTTTGACATTTTTTTTCAATTATTCTTTTCACTTGTGTATCAGTTAGAATTTTTGATGCACACTTCTTTCGTTTCTTTGTTGTCTTGCTCATGCTAGCTTTTGCCAAGGGGCGTAATTCAAAAGGTTATATTGTTTTCAACTGATGATTTTCACTTTGTACTGATTGTGATGTATTTGGTTGCTGATTACCTGTGCTTGGTTGACGATCAGCTGTACATGTTAATTCAAAATCTGGTGACGGTTGATCAGTCACATATGATGAGAGATATTGGATATCCTCAAAGACATTTTCATTGAATTGCCATATATCTGTTACTTTAAATCCTGCATGTTTTTTAAAGTATCACACATAAAATCAATTTAGAAAGCATTACAAAAATAAAAATTAAAAAAAAAAACACAACCTGGAAAATGGATCATGGTCCATTTTACCCCATGTGTCATTCTGACAAAAGTGTCAGAAAAAAAAAGAACTAATCTTATATTAAATTGTTTTAGCTACATTAAATATAATAATACATCATCTGAGCTCTTTATTGTGAGAAGTTAAATCCTCCAAATCACAATTCTCAAATGAAGAGAAGATATATTATGATGAAAATACTTACTTCTGACTACCACAAATCAACTTTCCAGAATAAAATGCCTAAATTGTCAGCTAAACACACAATTACACATTCATTTTCAAGACTGCAGTGCTGTCAGCTATGTATCAAAGTATTAAATATTAAAATTAATAAATAAAAAAATAATAGGGGATGGTCCATTTTACCCCCGTCTCCCCTACTCGATAACTTTCTATTCTAGACTGTTTTAGGAGATTTTTAAAAGGTATGTTATTAAGGATTTTTTTGTGGGGAGGGACATTAAGTTAAAGAAAAATTCACTGTTAATCTATAATAGTGATGCTTTTATTCTTCCTTCAAGAACTTACATTGGCAATTTACTCATATACTTTTAAATGATACCAAAAGCATTTTAACCTATTGTAATCCTTAGTAGGATTTAGAAGGTAATTCAGTAAAGATGTTAACCAAAGTTTACTTAATTGGCCCTCTAAATCAGGATTCTACCTCTGTCCTGTGAAAAATCACATTCTTTCACATCTTTAAATGTTTTGAAACATTTTGATCTATATTTATTTATTTATCTTGAATCATAATTTGTCAGTAAATATAATGATTTATATATATATATATATATATATATATATATATATATATATATATATATATATATATATATATATATATATATGTGCATTTTGTTATTGTATTGTTGTTTACAGAAAGTTGGAGGTTTTGTTATATAAAAGCATTTTTTAAGGCATGTATGATTGAAATTTACCATTTCTGAGATTTACAAAAATATGTGGTCTCTCTTATCTCTTTTACTAATAGGTTATAGAAGCTGTGCTTCAAATACAGTACTCAGGTGGTCCTGGTATGGTTGCTGGATACTGTCGGCAATGTGCAGTGTCATTGACTGTTGAGGTCTTGCCATCAGTTGTGATAACAAAGTGGGATGTGCTTCCTTCAGAAATGTGAGTGTGCAATTATATTTCATATATTAATCTAAACCCTGAAAATTTAAAATTTTTACTATTATGTTGAAAGTTTCAACTATTTAAAATAAGTTTTATTTTGACATGATTATAAGAAACAATATATTAATAATCTAGTAAGTAGTACTATGTAATCCTTGAAATGCATTTTAGTCATAAGTTAAGGTATTACTGTTGTAAGTTAATGGGCATTTCATTAAACAGAGTTATTGATAAGATATTTCATTAAATAAAATTGTTTACTATTATTTCTTACCAGAACTCTTAAGTTTTTTATTTAAAAAAATAAGTATTATTTTTTTGAAAGTCGTTTTTTAAGTGAGAGAAACTTATTGTTTACCTTATTTTTATTTGTAATTTATAGATTTTTGAGTTCTTTGTCTTGATATTTTGTTGCTTCAATAGTAATCATGAAATAACTAATATTTCAGACCTACTCATTGTTATCTAGTCCTTGATATACTTAACTCAACTACACATGAGATGGAAGTACAGTATGCATCCAATAAGCGAATACTAATAGAAGCGCATGACATATGCCGTATTCCAGTTTCTGTTGAAAGATGCCCTCTCTCAGGGTATGACAAATTCTTAGATATATGTGGTGCTCAGCGAAAATCAAATCTTCTTGCAGCTTGTCGAAACCATCTTGTTAACTTAGTGGATTTACAGTGGACATTAATATCCTTTCACTGTCATAATAAATATATTTAGTAACTTTGAAGGGTTTTTTTTACTCATGTTTTTAAACTTTTATTTTTTCTTTCTAACACTTCTCTCTTTTTTTCTTTTTGTATGTCATTTTTTTAAATGTATTTTGCCAATTAGTCTTCTGTCTAACTTAAAATTAACTGTGACACTTAACACAACTGTTTTCTATTGCATACTCAGATATTGCATTAATTGTAGGCAATTTTATTACTCATTTGCTCAACTCATTTTGATGTTAGTTTGTAGTTTTTGTATCTTCACCAGGTTAAGGCTTGTATATTTTAGATTTCCTCTTAATGTTATAAGATTTTAAATTGGTAAGCAGTAAATATTTCATAATTTATCTATCATTAAAAGTATTTATATTTAAGTTGATAGTAAATTTCTAAAATATAACTTGTCTGTTTTGTAATCAGACTAAATCAATATTATACATTGCATAGTTTTTATGTTTATAGGATGCAAAATGAAAAGCACATCAAAATGTGAGCAGAAACTTAACAAAGTATGTTAAAATTGTTTTAGCTTCCCATCCTTTCACATTGATCACATCCTTTTTTTAGGTCTGAGCCCTTGCGTTGCAAAAAAGTAGACCATAGTGCTCCAACCAAACCAAATCCATCCTTTCACACAGTTGTGTAAATGTTATTCATGTTAACAGTAATGTTTATGTGACCTAGGTTTTAATTTTATAATTATCATAATTTTGAAAATTCAGCCTCTTTTATTACATCATTATTAGGAAGTTACTTTAAGTAGATGTTAGATTTTTTATTATTGCATTGAATTATATTTAAAGGTAAATTAAATTTTTATGAAATGTCTTACAATTTAATATGATGAAATATAATTATCTAAAATTTGCTTGTTTTGAAATAAAATTAATATCTAAAATTTGCTTGTTTTGTTCATAAAGCAGAAATTCTTATTAACATACTGGTAACTTTCCTTAACATAATTACTCTTCTATAGAAATTAGTGGCAGAGCTTCTATTTCAGACATTGTTTGGACAGATTCTATGTTGGGATTCATCCTTATGTCACCTATACAGTGGGGTAAGTTGCAAATTATGTTAAGGGATATATGGAAAAAAAAACTAGTCATTTCAATATATGTTTGCATCTTATATTTATTGAAGTTTCTTGGTTTCCTTGTGTTAGATCAGTTAATGTTTAAAAATAAAAATCCTTACAGTTAAGTAAACAGAACAAAATCCTTAGATTATGCTATGTGGACTCTCTAATAAGTTTAAGTTTATGAAAAGTTGTTTTTATCCAAATAAATGAATGAAGCAATTATTGACATATTTTTTACTGTCTTTTAAAATATACCTACATTTTTCATACTATACTTTACAGGGAAAATGTTCTAAGTTTGGTCTATTAATCAAACTCTTCAATCTTAAACATTATTTTGAAAAGATAACAGATATGAATGAAATAGTATTTCTAAAATGAAATTGAAACTGTACAACAGTTCTTTCTGCCTTGAAATTTATAATTCCTATATTCATAATTATAAATTTATGCATCTTTTATATTTTGTTTTGAAATATGCTTATACTTTTAATAATAGCTTTTATAAATAAGGTAGCAAAAAAAACCAAGAATCATCACTGTGTTTTGAGAATATGGGGAAAGTGAGGAAAAGTTACTTCTCACCTTGGAAGCTTTTATTTTTTCCAATTTGTATCTGATGTGAACTTTAGCATGTATAGCTGATCATTTATTTTACTCTAGTAGAACAAAATTTGTTCAGAACCGATGGAAAAACAGACATGAACTTCACAAGCTATTCATTCATGAGGGATGCTAGAACAAAAATTTACTATGGGACAGAATATGTGATGCCATCACAGTCAAGTGTCTAGGGAAGAAGTACGATACTTCAGCAAGACTAACTGCATAGCCTGACATTGTTTGGATATATCAAATATCATTCTCTTCTAAGCAAAGAGGGTCATATGAGTCTGCTGATTTAAATAGCAAATACTTTGTAGATGCATGATGTTTTAAATTTTTTAAAGAGTATGGAACCCCTAAAAATTATATAAATAAAGCCTCTAAAAAGATTATTAGATGAAAAAATGTTTTTTAATCTGCAATTTCAGTGAAAATTTTTAATCTTCTATCCAGACGCATAGAGTGTCGCCAGATACACCAGAAAAAAAGTTTTGTGTTATTATTATAAAAACATATTGGAAAGTTATTCTTTTTTTAGGGTTAGAAATTTAAAAAGGAAAATCTGACAGGGAAGTAATTACAGCCAAAATAGTTCATAAAGTAAATGGATGTTTCCAATTTATCTATTACTTAAATTATTAATAACTTGTACTCATGTATGCTCATGAAGAGTTTTTTGAAAAAAGTTTCCTCTCATTTAGTTAAGCAACTGGTATGATTAAGTAAAAAATAGTCATGATATATACAAAAATTAAGGTAATTTCCACAGCAAGCTTTAAAAATTAGTTTTGTTAGTTCTTGTAATTCTGTATCATTGCAATTAGAACAATTTGCCCGCAGAGTCTCTATCAAATGGCAATTCTAAATTTAATTTTCATACCAAAATTTCATTTATTTGATCACATGTATATCATTATTATTGAAATAAACTTAATATATGTTTGGTAAGATAACAGTGTAGAAATTTTAGTAGATTTCTCACTAATAAAGTTTGAAATTCTTTGTGTAATAAATAATTTTTGTACACAGTAATTTACAATATTTATCAGACATGTACTTTTTTATTTGTAAAAATTGAATTTTTTGCATATAAATTTTTATTTTCTAGTTATTTGAACTAGAATTTTCTAAAATTCTAAGAAATATGTTTATTTTAAAGTTGTTGGGTGTACTAAGAGTTTTAACTGTTTCATTGACAAATTATGTTTCATAGTCTTTTTTGTCTTTCCCTATTAAACAATTTGAAATTTTTTGTCTTTGATATTATATTTTTTACTTTTAGATATCCTGTTGAATGGTAGATTATTCAAAGCTGAATATGAATTTAGTTTCATTGTTGGGGATTTAGTTACCATTACAATAAAACTTCATAATGTTTCTGGTATGTAAACATTTTTTCCAACACTTAATGAAAGGAACTCTTTATTTTATAAATTTTGCAAACCTTATAAGAGAGTAAAATTTGGCTTTTAAAATGTAATTTAAGATTTTGGTGTAAATTTATATAGATTTTGAGTATGTCATTTTTCCTTTAAATTTTATTTTAGATGTGGTTCTACATTCTTTGCATTTGTTTGTAAGAGGCTATCAGGATCATCAAAATGGTCATCAGAGTTACCGTTTGGAAACTAAAAGAGCTGTTGTAGGAAGTGAAAAAGTGTTTATTGAAGAGGTAAATAAATAGCTTACATTGATATCTAAGATTTCTATTGAAAGCTATCTCTTTTTGTAAAAATAGCTTTTTTTTTTTCATAGTTTCATTATAATAAGTGTAAAGTAATCTTTATACAACATGCATTGGATTTTTAAATATTTCTCATTTCCTACTTCATTTATAGTTTATATAGGATGACATTTTCATCAATATTATTTTATAGAGATTATTTTAAGAAATGTTTTATTAATTATATTACATGGGAAAATATTTTGTTTCCATTCAAGTTTATATGTTTTCAAAATATATGTTAAATAGTCTTCAGCATTAATGAAAAATCTCATTCATGCTTTGCCAATAAGAAATTTTGTTCTGGAGTTCCATATTATACATTTGGGGATTTTGTGAGTTATAATAAATATTTGATGAAAATGTAATAAAATGATTAATTAAATTGAGTATATGACATTAAACTGAAGATGACACCAATAAAGCTAAGCTTTGATAGTGAAAAGGTGAGCAAAAACACCCCTGATACTAAATACAATGCAAATGTATGCAATACTTTGAGTACTAGTTAATGTTACTAATGAGAGAATTACATTACTTTTATGTTATTTTGTTAAAATAAAACATTGAATATTTTGTCTTTACATAAATTACCTGTAACACCTTGGTCTACTTTAAATATTATTTTATGATACATTTTTCTGAGGGCCAGATGGGGTTCCCCAAAAAAGACTATACACTGACCTATGAATTAGAAGCCTAGGAATAATAGTTTATTAAGCTATCTTTTCTCAAATACAAGCCTTGTATTCATAAGGGCATCAATTCTACAAGCTTCTGGTGTGCATTTACATACAGAGAATACTATGCATTAGCTACAGAGGACTTATGATAAAAAGAAAAAAATAAGAACTTTAAGTACCTATAACATTTTGATGTGCTTTAAGATACATTTTTCTACAGGCGGAATTTAGTTCCTAATGAGTTTGTCAGCCAGAGTTAAAAGACCACTGGTTCAAATAATCAGCTTCTGATTCAAAATATTTTATTTATGTTATGTTAGTTTCAGATTTAGAAATTTTTATGTATGGCTATTATATTCTGTGATGATTTTTAACTGCAAGATATTTGTTATTTTATAATATATTCTTTTAATTGTTTTAGATTTTACCTCATGATGAGTATTCCCATGAGTTTGGATTTGTATTTTTCCATTCTGGAGTCTATAAATTAGATATACTTTGTAGTCACAAAGACCAAGGTCTTTGGCCCCAAAGTATCTCTGATACAGAGTCCCAGTTATCTGATAGAAGCAATACGTCTTTTCCTCCATCATGGACCAGTGATGTTTGTGGCCAAATGCAAAAGTGTGCACCTTCTATTGATATTACAATTGTAGAAGATTAAGGTCTCATATGGTTGTATTTGGTTAGTTTTTAATCTGTTATATGATTATAATATGAGCTTTAATTAAAAGAAAATCTAACTAGGAGTCTTAACTAATGGGATTCTGTGAACATCTGTAATGAACCTACAGATCTGTAAAAAAAATGTGGATGTGTGCAAATTATGTATAGCTACATGCAAACATACATGCATATATGGGTATGAATATAATTTTGTATTGAATCTAGAATGATAGGAACCTTTCATAAACTATTAAAAATGTTATTTTGAAAATATTTAGAAAATAAATTGAAATGCATTTGTCATGTTCATCAGAAATCTATACATTGCTGTTAAGACACCTTGGTATGAAATGTTGTTTTTAGTTTTGTTTTGTTATTATTTGTTAAAATTATTTAGAATGTCAAAACCATGATAAAACTAATTTATTCAAGTTTAAAAATTCCTTTTCTAAATAAATTGTTTTAAAGTATCTGTGTTACATAAAAATGGATTGTTAATATTACAAGTCCATTTTTTCTTGGATAAAAGATTAATATTTATGTTATTTATTTTGACCTATACAAAAATTTACTCTTTTATTTGAAAGCATTCATTTTATTGATGTAATGAAATTTTATAAATGAGATTGTATAGGGCATGTATCTAAAGCATTAACTTAAAACAATGAAAAATGGCCTTGAATTTCTATCAAGATAAATGTTTATGTTTGTCTGAAGTGCAATTCCTTTAATCTTTATACTGTTATAATAATTAAGTAATATGATTGATGAAATTGTGTTATTGATATTTCAGCATCTTTCCTACAAATTTTTATTTTTCAAATTCATAAGTTCTTCAAAACAAATGGGCAAGGGATATAATACCTGTCCTTTATGTAAACAATTTTTCTTTGTCTTTTTTTTAACAGAAAATAAATTTTTTATAAGATTATTCATTTGAAGAATTCTACACTATTGTTTTACAAAAAGAAAAAATTTAGTTCCTTGTTTTTGCTGTATAAAAGAACATTTTTTAAAAGTTTATTAATAGTTTATAACTTTATTTTAAAATTGTTATGAGTCAGATTTTGATCTGCTGTCAGAGATTTTTTTTATAATACTGTTGTATAAGCATTATTATAATATATAAAAAAAAGTTTTAATTCAGGTATGGAATTCAAAATCTGAAGATTATTTTATAATTAAGAAACTTTTAATTCTACTGTAGATTTCTGATCTCTTTAGATTATAAAATAAGTATTTTTTAGTTGTTTAGTATGCATGACACTGTAGCATTTCTTTTTGAAATATTTAATAATTCTTTCATAAATCTTTATTATTTTACTGGAGGAATTAATTTTTAAAAATAAGGATTATGAGAAGTTACAGAAAATTTAAAGTTGTTTATAATAATTATAATAATCTATAATCTATTGAGCAGATTACAAGTACTCATCCTAGCATCACTTTAAAATTTTACTATTTTAAAAAAATCATCACTTATCTTCTTAAAATATTTGCTCACATCAAGGCAGTTTGCTATGAAAGGATTAATTAACAGTGTAATTTGTAAAATCTCTGAAAGACCACATTTAGCGTTCTAATTTTTCAGCAAAAATTGTTAATTTAGGTATCATGTTCCTTCTTCTACAATTTCATAAGTCACTTTAAGATCACCTTTTTGGAATCAATATTATGCACCTGAACAATTGATATATTAATTTTGTCTTGAGTGAGATGCATGTTCTCTTTTTAAGAAAAGTGTTTAGTTTTTTATATTATTAAGCATTTAATTCAATAATGCACTGTATAAAAATATATTTTACATATTTTTATAAAGTAATAAGGTTCTTGTAACCTTTTTTCCCTCTATACAATCTGTACCTCATGGGGAAAAGTATTTTATCACTTCTATCAAATATCTTTTTCCCTCAATTTTCAATCTTAAAATTTTACATATTGCATTTGATTTAAATTCATCCAAATAGTTACAAAAATTAGAATTGGGGGAGGGGAGGTCCTAGAATAAAAATTAATTTTAATGTGTTGGTTTTTCTTGAGAAATTTTTCTCATGTTATGAATTTCAAATATTTTAGGTTTGTGTACACTTAATACATAATATTAATAATCTTTTATTTATTTGTAACTGTAGCATGTATTGTAAATCCCTTCTTTGAAAGCATTCTCTTTTAGATATAAAATCAAGATTAAAAATATACAAAAGTTTTGAATGCAACTGCATTGGAGAAATAAAAGTATTCTATGAAGATTTCCTGGTCCATGCATTAAAATAAAATTCAACTCAACATTTATCAATTTCTGCATTAACATTTTCAATTTAATTTAAAATTAAATTTAAATTAAACTCAGAAATATTTTTGTATAAATGGAAGAAAAAATTTAGTTCTGAATTTCAAAAATAAGGTGCAATGAATTTTCATTAAATAAAACAAAATGTACCAAACTGTTACTAGGTTATAATACCTATCAAGCCTTTTCTTTTTGTTTTGTAGAAAGGACTATAGATTGATCAATCTTAGTAAATCATAAATTTTAAAAATTAGCACAGCTCTCTTAATTCTACCAAAAAAATTTATTTATAATTACCTAACAGCACAATTTATTTATTAGGTTTACATTTTATATAAAGCAATAATTGCAATGAAGTAGTTGATAATTCTTTTGTATTTTTAAATCACCTATCAAAAAATGTAATATATTATACTATGAACATTTCCTTTGAATATTTTTCAAAGTATTTTTTTTTAAATGTTGGCTTGAAAATAAAACATTTCCTTGTAGAGTTATAAAATGTTAACCACTGGAATTTCTTTATATCATTGATTTATGTTTGTTATGTGATGTAATTTTCTTTTGTCTCTGTTTGTTAAATCTATTCTTTTAGCATATACTGTGAATTTTTGTTGATAAAATCCTCTGGAAGATTATTAAACTATTGATAGAGATTCTTCTTAATCATGAGCTATCAGAAGGTGAGAAGAAAAGATAGAATAGTACGTATAAGCTGAATCTTGATCTACTATTTTATGCTAAGAAGTATCTGCTGCATATGCAATGAATAATATAAAATATGAATTATTTACTGTATAAGTATTTTTTCAGATTATCATTTCAGGTGATAATCAACATATTACTTAATATTAGAATTATGGCTTGGATCATTTTGATTCCTTCAGGTTTTCATTTTTCATAAAATGCTTGTATTTTTCCTTTCTCAGCTTTTAAAACTGATTTCCTTACCATTAAACTTCAATATTTTCAATAAACTTCAATTAGTTGAGGTATACCATAATGGTAATTAAAATAAATAGGTTTTTTCTCTCTTTTTTTTTTTTTAAATAACAAACCTTTTTCTAGGTATAGACAGGTTTATAAAATCATATAGTTTTTTATAGCAAACCCTTATAATTAACTCTTATAAAACTAGATATAGACAATTTGTAAAATCTCATTACAAAAGTGCTGAAAATGCATGATTCTCTTTTTGTTACATTACTTCATTTGCATTCATTAAATTTACAAAATTGTATAGAAGGCAAATTTATGTAAATGTTCATTTTTTATGTGAATATAGAGCAGTCATATCATTAATGGGAACATTTCCCCTGTTAAAATTATATTTTCAATTCTGTAACAAGATAACACAGTAGCAGGTTTTCACCATTCATAGTTGTATTATAAAAAAAAAAAAAAAAAATTGTATAATTTGTAACGTAACTTACAAGTTTATAATATTCTAGAACATAATTAATATTTCATGCAAAACATTAAGATCAATGTTGGATTATTCTGGAATAGTTTATTCAACTGATCAGTACCAAATCCAAAATAAAGTAACATAGTTTAATTAAACTAAGATGAAACTTTAATTTTATAAATTGATTCAATTTATATTGGATAATGAATTTATAAAACCAAGACATAAGGTAGTCCAATGGAAATGTCTGTAATATTACTTTTTGGAATGAGATAATTCAGAATACATAGTTTAGAACATATGTGTCAAGTTTGAAAATGTAAAATTAAAAATTTTGGAGTTTGAGAGCAGAAAATGCAGCACACTCTTTTAATGCAGGTACATGAATCACTAATAACTCCATATAAAAGTGCTTGATATATAAGAATTGAGAGAGAACATCTTGAGGTAGGGTTACTAATGAATCCATGCTGAACAAGGCTCTTTTGTTAGCATATGCCCACCAAATGACAGATGCCATGTTTGATGGTTAGGTGTGAAACTGTACAATAGTCATGAATAAAGGCATTATAGCAAAATAGTTTGATATCATACTCTTCATGTGGCTGCAGGCCTGACACACACACACACACACACACACACACACACACACACACACACACACACACACATATATATATATATATATATATATGGCTATATGATGTAATAATTGCGATAATTACACAAATTATTTTGATTATGTAGATTGAAATTTTATTAAAATACTTATTAAAATATTAAAAGATACTGTTTACAACACAGGATTCAATATAACCCTTGCCATAATTCTAGTTTTAAAATACAACCAGATATTTTAAATTTCTACTGCAATTATGAAAATTGCTTTGCATCAGTCTTTTAAGTGTTTTAAAAAAAGGTGTTTGAAAGTAGTCTATCATATTTATTCTTTATCAAAATATTTTTATAGCATCAAAGTATATGTTGAGATTTTTTTTATGTGCTATTCTTTTTTATTAAAATGTAGAAAATTGTTTTGTGCATTTTATCTACATATCTTTGTGTTTAGTAACTTATAATCAAAGTATCAAAATCAGTTTATGGCTCTTGTTGATATAACTTTTGTTTTATAATTTTTTTATCAGTATTAATTTCTCAATCTTGAATTTTATTAATAAAACATTATAATTGTTGTTTTTGTATTTAATTTTGTCAGTTTAAGTTAGATTTGATTATACTCTGTGAGATCTGATGTACGTTTCCTTGTTATGTTAATATGTACATTTGTATATCACTCTCAGTAATTTTGTTTTGAATGAGTATGATCCATAGTCAGTCAGAGTTTTTATTGTTCTCAATTTTATATACATTTGTTGTTAAGTAATTGATGAATCAAATTACAGGTGCTTGAAAATTACAAAATTATATCAGTGGATAGTGTTGCTTAAGTTATTAACATATGAACCTTTTTTCCACACTTATGGTATTTTTTGTGTTAGCCTATATTGGCATTATTAAATGTAATTGATAGCTTTTAGCATTTAAATATAGATTGTTTGAACCAATTAACTTTGATTAAATAGTTAACTAGAAAAAATAAAGTTAAAAATTCATGTTTATGCAGTTTATTGTGAATATGATCTACAGTCATTAACATAATAGTTTTAATTATACTAATTTTTTGTTAATATTTTTATTGTTTAAGTAAGAATTAATCAAGTTTTAATTCTGGAGAGCTAATAAAATACTCAAATACATAATGTTGATTTAGTGTTTTGAAAGCTTTTTATGTTTGTGTTGGCACTTTTTGTATATTTCCTTATGTTGAAATTATTATGTGCATCAAACAGCATTTAATTGTATACAGATCCAGTAAGATACAAATAATTAGGAGAAAAAAGTTTAAAACATAATCATTCAATTATTAGTAATTGTAATCATTTTGTTGTTTAATTAAATTCACTTATACCCTGTCTAGTGAAGATAATGGTTCAAACATTTCTTTAAATAATCTGTTGATTTTTACATATTTATGTTAGAGGTCTTGAGAGTTCCTCTCTTCTCATATGAATTGTGTTTAAATTAATTTGAAAGTGATTCATATTGTGGCTAAACAGGCATTAGTAAAAGGAAATTAATGTATTAATTTTAAAATATAGCATGAGAAATTTCTAATTTATTGCAATGAAGCTTGCAAGAAATCTAGGTTTATAAAGAAAAGACACTTTAAAACATGCTTTCTATTATTATATAATTATTCAATGTATAGTTTTAACCTAACATTTAATATAGTTTAATGGTATTTAAAATTTTTTGCTTAATATATTTTCCCTTAAGGTTACTCTAAAATTTCTATCATATTGCTGTTAATATTCATATTCTAAGTTTAAGCATTTGTATAACAATACTGATTTACCAGAAACTACTAATTTTACTTATATGCCATATGCCATAAAGCAATAAAAAATTTTAGTTTTACTTTAAAATTAATGTAATCTTACTTTCTTTTTTAATTAAGCCTATGAGGATTTCATCTTCCAAACCCTTCTTTTGATTTATGATTCTTTACCACATATTAGTGTATATTTTATCAAACTTGTATTGATAAAAGTTAGCTAATCCTTTTATATTTTTAGGTTTTTGTTTTTGATCATATATATGAATTATTTTATATTAGGTCTAAAATGTAAGTATATATTCTACTAGCATTCTTTAAGAATTCAAATTAAAAAAAAAGTTTCTTGCTCTGAATTGTGGAAATGGTGCAATTTAACATAGTTTTAGCTTTTAATGATAGAATTGAAGATTGAGTGTATCCCCTTTTTTATTGCTTGGAAGAGTTATCTAAGATAAAAATTTGGGTATGTATTAAGTATTAGAGAAATTATAGATCGTTTTAAAAATAGTACTGGGCCAGTTCTGAATATTTGTTTTTACAATTACATTTTAAAATTAGTATTAAATTAAGGGCTACTTTAATGATTACAATAATTACCTTCCTCCATGTAATTTGCTGCTGGAATTTAAACCCAGTTCTAAACAAATAAATATTGTAAAAAATGGTTACACATATTTATTTATTTTTTTTAGAGCCATATGATAAATACAGTTTGAAGTATTTTAAATTTGTTTGTTTTTCCTGTGATTCAGTAAATTGTTGCTTAGGACTGTTAAAAATTTTACCTAATTTTTAATGGTTTAAATGTTTATTTTGTATGATTATGCTATATATTTATAAATTCAGTCATTAATAATGTGGAATCTTTTGTATTTTGTATAGCCTGTATAGAAGTCCACAAAAATAATACAAAGACTGATAAATTTTATTTTTCTATAGTTATTTTAGCAGAATCAAATTTAGAGTAAATATTTTTGTCTAAGTATGCAATTGTATTTGTTCAAAGTAATTATTTCATGTTTCATAGAATATTAATTGCTGTGCATGTTGTCATTTTTTTTCTTCTTGTTAGTTCAGAAATTGTTTTAGCTTAACTACCACTCTTTGTATCATAAAATATTCTTGAAATATGTTATATTTTTCTGACAGTATTGTGTAGCGTTTTTACTCGCTTCTCAATTAAACCTTTTCCATATTCTGCTATATTGGTTCATATATCACGAATCACTTACTGCAATATTTTTTTATGTCCTATGTGGAAAAAAATCTTAAAATTGCTATCATATTTGTACCAAATAATTCTGATGAATGTGTATATGAAGTATATAATTGTAAATATGTTCAATGTGTATATTTAAGGATGTAATGGTCACAACGGAAGACTGATTCATCCTTCACCAATTCATTCCAAGTGAACATACGGTTTGTTGTACAGTTGGTTGTTAATATAGTTGTTGAAACACATATTCCATTGGTCCATGTTTTCCATTCATTTTTTTTATGAATGGAAATTGTAAAGAAAAATAAATAAAGATTATATAGTATGTTTTTATATTGTTTTGAGGATGTTTTATTATAAACATACTAGAGGAACTAACAGCATGTATGAGATTTTACTGTCACGTATGCACTATAGCAGCAGTTCTTGAACTTTTTTCACTGCAGCACCCAGTTTGAAAACTGCAGAGGTAGAGGAACGGTTGCACCTTGAGAGAAATACAAGGACAATTCTTAGTACATTTCGACAATGGCACAGTAGCAAGAAAAGACATCTTAAATTTTTACTTTTATGTATCTTTCTGCCTTCTATAATTTCACAATTTTTAGCAGACATTTTTTGATTATTTCCATACCTAGTTTGATAACCACATCCCTAAAGCACCATTTATACATTTCTCATTTATCCAACATTTTATCACAGTCTTTATACCATCGAAACAGGGTGCAGCTATGGATGGAACTAAAGGGTCTCAAGTTCCTTCCAGGTGTTGGTATTTTTTTATTGGTTTTTAAAAATTTTAATTATGTAGTTACCAGAATACAAAATAATAAAAGTTTCAAAATATTTAATACACTTATTAATTTTTCAAAGCCTTATAAAAATTATTGCATAATTTTATTGTTTTCATTATTTAGTAAAGGGGAGCAAATGCCATTTTTATAATTTTATGTATTTTAGGTTAATGTAAGTACAAGATTCACCTTTAAAAATTTGAACATATTACAAGCCATCATAAAATTGAGTTTTTTTTCTTCCAAGTGAAACTTATTTTTAGAAGGTAATTCAGTACAAAAGAAGCAAATTGAAAGGATTACGATAAGTTACAAAGGCGTAAATACGTTTTTTAATGGCACTCTTCAAAACAGGGCACCATTCTTCTGACTGGTATCTTGATTCACAACTAATATTTTACCTATATTCACCCATCATCGTAAGCACACTACACACACTCTTGTTGGATTCTGGCACATATTTATTTAGCTGTTGTCTGCTACATATTAAATGATACAAAGTAGCTTGTAATCATTTTTTTACAGCTCTAAACCAGAGCCCACCAGTGGCATCAATCCGGCTTACAAGTAGTATTGAGTCTACCTGTTACCGTGAATATTGTGTAGCAATTTATTCTGCTCTAGGAGATATATCCAAACTAATGTACTTTTCAGAAGTAAAACATTGACCATAGTGCTCCCAAGCAACCTACTTGCCTATGTGTGTATGCTGCCTTCCCACACATGTAATTTTGCTCGACCCACAATCTAACTCAGATGTACAGAAGACTATGTAAATTGCAGTAAAATGCTCCACAGTACTGATATAGATTGGAGTAAATACCTGCCTTCAAACCTTCACTAGACTTGATTCTCTCTATGTTCTTAGATTGTGGAGGGACTATATCTTAGTAAGCTATCCCCGACTGTTTAGTACATCTTCCCTTGCAACACTGCAATTAGGCCATCTAAGAAGGTTTCGCTGTTTTATACCATTTGGCTCCAAGTCAGTTCGAGTTGTCTGCTCTTCCTCTTACCTTTCGCTACTCAGTTGGGAACTACTGGAGTTGTTCTGGTGGGATCAGATGTAGATAATCTTAGTATATGCCCTATTCTGGACTATCTACGCTTTTTAATTTCTGTGGGTTTGAAATAACTCTGAGTTTGGTATTTTATTTGGTATCTTTAAAATTCTGAAGCCATTTTGCCTGAAAACTGTAAAGTATATATTCATGTTGTATGGTTAAATTCCAAAACTCGCTACCGTAAAGTAAGGATGATATAACTGTTGCAATTATAATTTAAGGTGATTTGAGCTGCAGGTTTTGTGTAGGCTTATTGCATGTAGGGTAAAATATGGGTGTGTTACCCACATTGTGCCTTTTTAATCCTTACTGAAATATCTTCAGTCAGTCCACAGTTAGTTTTGCCCTCAGTGGTTATGTTTGATTCAAGGTAATTGAATGTTCAATTTCTTCTCTATTAATATAAATAATACTCGCTGTACTGTATGTACTGCACTTTTGTTAATCATAAGTAATTTTTTCTTAATTTCCTTAATCAGTTCAGTAGTCTAATTAGCCTTGCATTATTTTCTAATTAGCAGTCGTTAATTTCAAATCTTTCCTATATTCTGTTGTCCAATAGTAGCCTTCTGTAGTCCAATCTTATTCAATCAAGTTCGAGGACTAAAGTATATTGGTGCCTACCTAATCTTTTAAATATATTTTGGTATATAAACAAGGTCTTCTAAATATATTTTGCGCCCCTTCCAACCAGCGTGAGAAAATAGATTGAAAATTTCGTAGGTGGCTTCTGAAATACTACAGAATTCTCTCGTTTATCTTTTTTAAAAAAGATAAACGAGACTACTAATACTGACTATTTCAAAGGTCTTAACGAAAGACCTGCTTGTGTCGAATGTCTATTTAATAGATATATTTTAAATCTTAAAGGTTGTACTTATTTAGTACTTAGAGTTTATAATAACCTCGAGCAATGTTCTGTTAAGAAATATCTTAAGTTTTGTTATAGCAGTTTCTATAAAATTTAGGGTAAAACTGTATGTTTTTCCCCCATCCAACGCGGGGGTATTTGTCTATTCGCCTGTACAATACCGCAAGATTGTTGACTGTAACTTTTAATTGATGGCTATAAATAACATAACTGTCAATTATTCTAGAAATCTATAGAAACAAATAATTAGATGTCATCACCACTTTAAAACAAAGCCTTTCCTAAAATGAGGAGATAAAATGAAGAAAAGGTTTCAGCTTCATTGAAAATTGGAAAAATGAGTTATTTAAATAAAAGCTACAAATAAAATGGAAAATTAAGTCAAAACGAGGAGAAAGCGAGTTTTTGATCTTATCATATATCTTTCAATAACGATGCTAATTTTTTCAATTTCTTCTGCATTTTTGGTTGATTATCACCGTTTTTCAGAAAAATTAGGGGTATGTATATACAAGAGAATTTTCCATTCTTCGATTCTCGTAAGAAAATAAATTGAATGCTTTGTACTCTAGAGAGAGAATTTTAAATATTTTGAAATCTAAAAGTTTCTTTCTAGCTTAGAGTTACTGAGAGGTAGAGTACACATAATGGTAAATAAAATGCATATTTTTGGGTAAGGGCTCTCATCACAAACTTATAACGGATCTTAGGCTGATTTAGTTTGATTTGGTTTGGAGTGCTACGGTCTGCTTTTTGCAACACGAGGGCTAATGAGACCGGGACCTACTGCTTAAAGCCGATTCCGAACGGCTACAAACATCCATGCCATAGTGGGATTCGAACCCACGAACTCCGGTTCCGAAGGCCAGCACCCTAACCATTCGGCCATCGTTCGGTTTAGGCTGATTTAGAGATTGATTCAGTAGAGTAATTCGGAAATTTTTGGCATCAAAGCTCAGTCTAAATCTGATCTGTTGAACTAACGTCGGTCATGTAGGATGAAATCGTTATTATTTTATTTTTTATTGTAGATATAAGGCAGTTAAAAGAAGATAAAATATCTTTATTACATGAATATCTTGTGCAACTGAGTTATCACATTACTTCAGAATGTGAGGAAAATTTCCTAATTATCTTCTACTTTTTTAATTTCAAGTTTGAGTCTATTTCTCTGCCTTGAAGCTAATATTAGTTTGAAATTTCCTTTTTTGAGAAGATAAAAAAAGAGATTTTTTTTCTTAATCTGGAAATATAGATGTACTTAACACTAGATTTACGGATGTTGATCATATACCTATTTTTACTGAAGTGAGCCAATTTGACTCATACAAGAAAATTGAAGTTTTTTACAAAGAAAATAGTTCCAAATTACTTTAAATAAAATGTTTATTATAAAAAAATTCATAGAAAACATTTTTTTACATATAAAATATTTTTTTGAAACACATTTTCCGCAAACATTTCTATTACATTTAGCACAATTGTTTCTACATCTGTTTCTTTTGCATAATTGTTGAACTTGACAATTCTTCCGTGCGTCAGTAGCATGAATTTCTGTCATTGGAATGGAAGTGTTCTCGACTTCTCTATAGTCACTTTATACTATACATTATATACTTTATACATTATATGTACTTTATACTATATTTATTGCTGTATTTATTTATTTTCATATACATTCTATGAGTCAAACTGGCTCACAACCATGAAAATAGGTATATCACATTTGATAATACGAAATGAAGGGGTCTGCGGGGAAGAGGAATGAAAGTTTACATATATTTTATTACTTAACTAAAAACCAACATAAATTTTAATCAGTCAAATTGGCTCAGTCCGTAAATCTAGTGTTAAAGTGGCTAGAGACCTTTAAAATCGTAGGTTTCGAACAAAAAAATTTTTTTTAATCTTGAAAGAGTCAAGAAAAGAAAGTAAGTTGAACTCCTCAAATATTGCAAATAAACCATTTGTATATGTGATAATCTTTCTAAAAATTAATTAAGCCGTAAAAATGCTTGTAAAAGGCTACGTGAAGCCAATAATTATGTACATTCAGATCGAAGGCTGGTCTCGAAGCGACTGTTAAAAAAATGAAGAAAGAACAATTCGATTTGGGTAAATGAGATTCTTAAGAAACCTGATATATTAAATGTTAAATAAAGATTTTTTTATGCTACTCTGATAATACTATGACGACGCTTTCTGTTCAAGCTAGAAAAGTCTAGTTAGTCACTGAAGGTCTGGTTTCGAAGCGACTGTTAAAAAAATGAAGAAAGAACAATTCGATTTGGGTAATATTCCCGTTAGATTGATAACTTTACCTAATGCATAGAAACTTACTATTAAGTTTATACTATTGCTCCCTATAATTGACTAGGGATGAATAAAGTTAAAAAAACTATGCAGCATATATTCATTTAAAGTTTATTAAAATTGATAGCCTATCGAAAGAAGCAATACTCATAAACTACATACTTTTTGTTTTCTTATTTGTCAGTTTATTGAAAAATTCTGACAATAAATTATTACACAATTTCTTTTCAATTGCTAATAATTCTATCTAAAGAGATAAAGGTGCAATTTAGTATCAAGAATATACATCATAACTTCTTACATTTTACCCCTTCTTACATATCAGTTTTAGACTTTTTTAGCTGTCATTTCTGAAAGTTTTTTAAGTAAACTCTCCTTTAAAAAAGATTTAGTATATTGCAAATCAACCTCTTTTTAAATAAGAATGTATATGAAAAAATATTCATTAAAAACTAACCCAGGTGTACGACAAAAAATATTTACAGGTGCGAGAGGTCAAGAGAAAAAAATTAGATTCTTTCACTAAAATGTTTAAGTAGTACGTCACAATGACGAGAGTGTATGAAAGGGGTATATAAGGAATGGTGGCAAAGAAGTAAAATTGTTCACAAGCGCTTTAAAAGCCTTTCAGTGCAATAACCGCATAGTTATGGCACAAAGGAAGCATTTGGATGATTTTTTAGGTGGTAGAATTATCGGACGACTGGAATGTGGACGTACCCAGCTGGAAGTATCCGAGGAACTTGGAATCGCCCAGAGTGTCATCTTCAGGCTTTGGCAACGATTCAAACATGATGGTAATGGGAGTAGATGTTACAGCACAGGTCGCCCCCGAGTTACTACGCCGAATGATGACCGGTATTTGGTAGTTACTGCCAAAAGAAACAGACGGAGCACAGCATCAGACCTGTCTCGTCAGCTCTCTTCAGCTACCGGTACGACAGTTTCAAGGCAGACCGTGTACAGACACTTAGGGAACATTTGTCTATATGCTCGTAGGCCTGTCAGATGTGTTCCCCTTACCGCAACTCACTGTCGCCTGCGATTATGCTGGGGTAGAGAGCATGCATTGTGGACACCGCAACAGTGGTCTTGTGTGGTGTTTTCCGACGAGTCCAGGTTCAGTTTACATTCTGATTCTCGCCGGACTTTCATATGGAGAGCGCCAGGTACCCGTTACCACCAAGAGAACACCATTGAACGACACCGTTACGGTGGTGCAGGATGGCTCGTTTGGGGAGGAATTATTCTTGGTTCCAGAACTGACCTGCATGTTCAGAGTGCAACGATGACAGGCCACATCTATCGGGATGTCATTCTGGAACAACATGTACGTTTGTTTCGGGGCGCCATGGGTCCTGAATTTCTGTATATGGATGACAACGCCCGACCTCACAGTGCAAACATTGTAGACGAATGCCTTCAATCGGAGGATATCACCCGTATGGATTGGCCAGCATACTCACCGGACTTGAATCCAATAGAGCATGTGTGGGACATGCTTGGCCGACGAATTGCAGCCCGTCAACCCCCTCTCAACTGTCTATCGGAACTTCGGAGGGCATTGCTTGATGAGTGGTGTAATTTTCCTCAAGATCAGATTGATAATCTGATACTCAGCATGCGTAGGCGTTGTAACGCTTGTATTGCATCGTCCGGGAGACATACTCCGTATTAACCATCATACTAACCATGTTATACTGTTTTCTGTAAATAGGTTCTTTTTTGAAATTTGCTCCAGGGAGTAAAAATCGCAATTTTTATTAATTATGTCAAACATATAGCATCTTTTTTGCTCTTTACCTTTTGTTTAATAAATAGACTTTACAAATAAGTCAAATTTGTTTTGCTTTTGTCTCTTTCATTGCCTGAACTTCATTATCCTTAATTTATGGACATGAGGGTATATGTGTGTGTGTGTGCATAATCCTTTTTGTAATAAATGCAGTACCACATATTTCAGAATGCACCTTATACTTCACAATTGTATGAGATAAGTATATGAAATTTTCAGGCAAATTTCGCCCATCTGAACTTCCCCTGTATCTTTAATAGGATCATACTACACAGTATTTTTCTACATAATCTAGAATACCATTTTAGGCATAACAATTCAGAAAATTATTATTTTTTATTATTTTTATGTAATAAGAGAGCAAGAGGGTAAATAAGTTTTCACATCACGATGTTTTAGATTGAGTTGACACAGTTCTAATGTTCCTTTGTAGAAGAGATTTATGTATTTACATTAACTTTAATAACTCTTCTGGAAAAAAAGTATAACAATTCAGAAAACTATTTTTTACTATACTTCTTACATAATAAGAGAGCGAGAGGGTAAATAAATTTTCCAACCAAAATGTTTTAATTGAGTCAACATTTTCTAATGTTCTTTTGTAGAAGAGGTTTATTTATCTACATTAAACTTAAGAATTCTTCTGAAAGCAAAATAAAAGGACAATAATTCACAGTATTACTAATTATTAATTTTACATAATAATTGAGCGAGTGGGTAAATAAGATATCCTATCAAAAGGTTTTAGATTGAGACAACACTTTTCTAATGTTCCTTTACAGAAGATGTTTATTTATCTATATTAACCTTAAGAAATCTTCTCAGAGCAAAACAAAAGGACTGCACACAGATAAAAGGAATTGTCCTCATTAATATTATCCAACAGGAAAAGTGATGATAACAGATAATTTTGGTACTGAATTAGGCCTCTTTTTTTTCACCCTTATTTATATAAGCTTTGATCTTGATTCGTTTAAAGGATATCTATTGTTTCTTACTTCACTTCACAATCATTCGTAAAGTGATACTTACTCCGCATGTTGGACTGATGACTTTTCTTAAGAGTAGATTACTTGTTTGACTGTAGTATCAATTACAGTTTCCGTAGAAGCTTTAGATTTGTTTGCATCCTTAATGATTATTTGGATTATTTAGTCTTTTATTAGCAGTAAGTATAATTTATCTACAATTCTAACCCTACCATTTAAATGCGCATCAGACCTATATTATCATAATGGGGGAGCAAATACCTAAGTAGATTTCAGTAATTTTAATGCTTTTAAGGAATTTCAAGTCTACTGATGAGTAAAAATTGAACAGTAATTCACTTTTTCAGTTATTTTGTTAAGCATCTTTAAGCCTCCTTTTCAATTGGTATTTTTGTCTTCTAAATAAGAGATATCTAAATTTCAATAAAAAATTTATAATGATGTTTATTTGAAAAATAATTTTTTTTGGAGATTTTACTTCCATGAACGAAGTAAAGATACTATTCTAATGGCACAAAACTTCGGTGTTCATAATTCAATGGAAATAACAATTTGGATCACGCTTGAGTCAATTTTTACTAGTTTCGGTTTTACGTCTGTACGTACCTACTAGGAAACCTTAACTTTGATTGTACGTTGATCCTTTAACTATTCATTCTAACCATCCCTAAATGAATTTTGACCAGATTAAACATGACTTCTGTATGTACGAACATACTTACGTATATTTTGTTAGATACATAACGTAAGTACGTATGCATCTAGCAAAACTCAAAGATTAACCCTAGTATACAGCAATTTTATATTTAGGACTGCAGTAACATATAGAAGTGCAGCTCCTATTTTAATTGCAATCATCTCTCAATAAAACGAAAAATTTTAATATAACATATGACATGCCAGGCATAATTCAAAAACGTTTAGTCGTAGAAAGTTGAAAGTTATATTTAAGACTGTAGTAGCATCTAGTTATACAGTGTATATAACTAAAATATTGCAATCCGCACTGTATATAATGAAAATTCTCGCTATAACAGATATTAATGCCACCGGTTTCCCAAATGGCATTACTTGAATTCTACTGGTTTTTGAGCTGATATACACTTTCATTGTTGAATACAATTCTACTCATTGTTGAACTAATATTGTTTAAATTTTTTATGTTATCAATTTGCAATTTTGTTATTTCTGTTGTTTTGTCGTTAATAAGTAAATAAGATTAATGCATCTGAATAATTTGTTTACAATAGAAATAGACAATGAAAAAACTGAATTCAAGTCTTATATCCATTATCAAACCATGCTGCAAGTAGAAAAAATATATATATATATATATATATATATATATATATACAATATATATATATATATATATATATACACACAAATATATTACATACATATATATATATATATATATACACACAAATATATTACATACATATACATATATGTATATATATACAATTATGTTACACATATATGTATGTGTATTTATTAAGGGTAAAATAATAGAAATAGCAAAATTGCAAATTGACAAATTGATAAAAAAAGTGTTTGTGAAATGTAATCTTTATTAAGCATTAAAGGAATTGTTATTAGATACTATACACTAAATGGAACTATATATATATATATATATATATCTATCTATATATATATATATATATATATATATATATATATATATATATATATATATATATATATATGGGGGATAATATAATACGGCCCGATTTCAGTAGGTAATAAAATGGAGTAAGTTCAACCTTAATTATCCCTTGAGTTGCAAAAAAAATTGAGCGTAGAGTTCACGAAAAAGTATTTTGGAATTAACATGAAATGAGTATTTAAGAAAAACTGCCAGTCATGAAAGTGTCAAAAATGTAAAAAAAAGCCATAAATTATTCGTAATTTCGTAGTTTGCAATTCGTTTTTTAGAGGGTTGCCCTTTGTCGATTGTTTAGGTTAATATATACAGTGATTTCTCTGTACTGTTTAATTTAGAATTTTCTAAGAAGAAATAAAGTTTAAAAAATCCAACAAAACTGAAAAAGAATTTATAATACTTTTTAAAAATGTTTTTATCATTTGTCTTTACTGTAGACACATTTCTTTTACTGCCATATATATTCAAATTCAAGACTATATGCATAAAAACACTTTCCTTTTATTTATGTTAAAATATTATTTGATTCACATCCGTTATCCATATTTTATTTCTTTTATTACACCATAAATAAAGAAATATATTAACTAAGGTTATTTTCCTCACTTTGAGTGATAAGCAACATTTTTTTTAGTTTTAATATAGTAGAGTAAATTACAATTTTAAGGGAACATATTTCCCTTAAAAATTCATTTAAAATCTTTCTTATAACAACCCATTTTCAATTCATCATAAAATAAAATGTTCTGCTTCTATCAGAATGAATTTTTGACATGTTCTTTAATAACACTCTAACATTAGAAAAATTATTTAGTTTTGTCAATCCAAACAGTATGATTTTAAAAACAATATAAATTATAGTCAACAAATGAAAATAAATTAACTTACCCGCAAAGAATTATAGTAGAAGCTAAATTCTTTATATCATATTTATGATAAATATATGTTTAATTCTACAAACTTAGGTGCCACTTTAAAAAAAAGAAATTGAGAAATTTAAAAATTCAAAAATTTTTTATCACTGTATAAAATAGAATATATTGCTAGTATTAATATAAATGAGGTTCACAGAATAAACAATACAAAGAAAGATAATTACATTTTATTTAATATAGCAAATTAGTTTTTAATTTACATGTTATAAGAGTTATTTCGCCAAACGATGGCCGAAAGGTAGAGCGCTGCTCTTCGGTACCGGAGTTTACGGTTTCACAATCCCGCTGCATGTGTGGATATTCGTAGCCATTCGGAATCGGCTTTAAGCAGTAGGTCCCGGTCTCATTTAGACCTGGTGAGCAAAACAGGAGACCGTAATGCTGTTGACCAAACCAAACCAAAGTTATTTTGCAATATGTAATACTTTTGTAATATATATGTTTAGTAAGCAGATTTGTAGTCTTTTCCCTTTGTATGTACACACACATACACACACAAATACACATACGAACACACCCATATATATATATATATATATATATATATATATATATATATATATATATATATATATATATATATATATATATATATATATATATATATATATATATATATATATATATATATAATGAATTGCTTTATTTAACCAAACTAAATAATTATTATAAGTTTAACTTGGAAATATAGGAAAAGCTTTATTTTAAACAAATTAGAACTTTTTATTTCGCCTGAATAAATACAGGTTGTTTAAATAAAGATTTCTCAGCTCGAAAGATGCTATGTCTCCTTAAACACGGACATAATATGATGTATTAAAGTAAAATAGATTTCTTAATGAGTGGCATAATTTATACCAATTTAAAGAACATATGCAATTTATGATAATTGAACTCTATAACTTAACAACGGAAACTAATATTTAAACTACATACAGACTGTCATATGACGGGACAGTAAAATTTTTAATTTTTTAGAATTGTAAAGTACCTTATAAGTCGGATAAAAAAATGGTTTGTTTTTTGGCTGAGAATTATCTGGTACAAGCTCAATAATTTGTTTATCTTCACTGACCGTATGTTAGTTGCCAACTTTAATTTATCTTGTCATATTACGTGATAGGATGGACAGCAGTGATTTTAATATTGACCGCGATTATTTGGAGGTATATATGAATGATGTCCAAAATTTAGCTAATCGATTGGAAACCGTGTGGTTATGTATAAAAACAAACACACAAACGAACAAACTTCTTAATTTTCAAAGATATATAACTTAAACGCTAGATATTTATTAGTTCATGAAATAGACTTTTAGACTTTTATGAAAAGAATTTGTTCTTATGTGATAAAATTTTCATTGCAACAAAAAATAATCGATGATTAAATTTAAAATTATCACATATGCACCTAATCTATTATTTAAGCCAAATATAAAAGAAAATTATTTACGTCATATCTAAGTTCAGTGATAAAACGTATGAAAATAATGCAGACGATATTTAAATAATTTAAAATAAGAAATGATTAAATGAGATGGTTAAAGAAATGACGTCATAATGCTAGAAAAAAAATTTATTTTTACCTATTTATTATGTGATAAATTTAATCTCCTGCTCTTAACCAGGGACAATAGAGCTTGAAATAATGGCATTAAACGATCGAAAAGGGGAAAGGGGTGGATTTCGAACGTTTTTGAACTCGCTTTGAATTTTGCTAACCCTAACTCATCAAAAATCCAATATGGATGCCTCTATCCATTCCAGGTCCAACCGCTTCATAAATTCGAGGACAGACTGACAGATAATTTAGGCTATTATTATATGGGGGATAATCCAAACTCAGTCAGTTAAATTCAGTAGTTCCCTTAAGCACATTTTTTCAGGGCTTCGAACCGGAACTGAACCGAAAACCGAAAACCGGAAAAAACCGTTATTTTGGTCGGAACGAAAACCGAAACTGAACCGAAAAAAATATCGGTTTATTTCGGTTCGATATATCTTTCAGTCATTTTGTTACTGTTACCAACTTATCAATATTTTCTAATTTAACGTCAACTTTATAATTATCATTACATGTATACTGCTTCTCGATTTCCTATTTTGATATTCACTAGTATTTTTCTGTTTCAGTTTCGCATGAAACTACTTGTAGAAGACATATTTAATTCAGTTGATTAAGCTAGAAGTATAGATGATTTTTTAAGAAAAATATCGAGTTATATTTTATTTTTCACATCTCAGCATGCGATCATCCACGGATGTTTGTATAGACTGTTTAGATCAGGGAGGAGTAAATAGACAGGAGAGGCCCTAAGTGACGTAGCATGAAGCATCTATCAAATCTTCTGCGCATCAAATGGGTGTTTGGTAATGGCGGCGATTCAAATGTTTCGTAATAATAGTATTTCATTAGGCCTGCTGTTTGTATCAAATTCACATAGTGTACCAATTATAAAAAGAATAAAATCTTCTAAATTTTGATAGAATTACATTTTTTGTTTATGATAGAATTATATTTTTAGTACAAATAAGAATATACATAAAATGAAATTATTCATTTGGAACTGAAACGAAAACAGTTATTTTTGGCGGAGCGAAAACCGGAACTGAACCGAAAACCGTTATTTTTGGCGGAGCGAAAACCGGAACTGAACCGATATTAATTTTTTAGTTGAACCGGAACAAAAAAAAAATTACGGTTCGAAGCCCTGCATTTTTTCTTGACTAGGAAGATCAAAATATTGAGAGAACTAACAGAGAAAACACACTAAAAGTTTTAACTCAAAAGTTTCACCTGATTAAAAAATGTTTTAAAGGATAAATTTAAAAAAAAATCCAGTAACGTTATCTGTAAAATTTATATTCAAAGATGTTATGAGCATAAATATTTTTTAGACCTTTTTTGTCTTTCGATAACATACTTAAGTTATCTATTAAGTTTCCCCACAAAACAAGTGCTTTTAATGCAGCGTTTACTTGCACACACACTTTGCAGTTATCTCACTAACTTACCTCTCTCATAGAAAAAACTGCACAGGCGCAATTACCTAAGAGCTCTGTAAAAACAATAGGAGATTTCAAGTCTTCTTTTTTAATTCAGTTGATTAAGCTAGAAGTATAGATGATTTTTTAGAAAATATCGAGTTATATTTTTTTTACATCTCAGCATGCGATCATCCACGGATGTTTGTATAGACTGTTTAGATCAGGGAGGAGTAAATAGACAGGAGAGGCCCTAAGTGACGTAGCATGAAGCATCTATCAAATCTTCTGCGCATCAAATGGGTGTTTGGTAATGGCGGCGATTCAAATGTTTCGTAATAATAGTATTTCATTAGGCCTGCTGTTTGTATCAATTCACATAGTGTACCAATTATAAAAAGAATAAAATCTTCTAAATTTTAATAGAATTACATTTTTTGTTTATGATAGAATTATATTTTTAGTACAAATAAGAATATACATAAAATGAAATTATTCATTTGGAACTGAAACGAAAACAGTTATTTTTGGCGGAGCGAAAACCGGAACTGAACCGAAAACCGTTATTTTTGGCGGAGCGAAAACCGGAACTGAACCGATATTAATTTTTTAGTTGAACCGGAACGAAAACCGGAACAAAAAAATTACGGTTCGAAGCCCTGCATTTTTTCTTGACTAGGAAGATCAAAATATTGAGAGAACTAACAGAGAAAACACACTAAAAGTTTTAACTCAAAAGTTTCACCTGATTAAAAAATGTTTTAAAGGATAAATTTAAAAAAAAATCCAGTAACGTTATCTGTAAAATTTATATTCAAAGATGTTATGAGCATAAATATTTTTTAGACCTTTTTTGTCTTTCGATAACATACTTAAGTTATCTATTAAGTTTCCCCACAAAACAAGTGCTTTTAATGCAGCGTTTACTTGCACACACACTTTGCAGTTATCTCACTAACTTACCTCTCTCATAGAAAAAACTGCACAGGCGCAATTACCTAAGAGCTCTGTAAAAACAATAGGTGATTTTCAAGTCTTCTTTGATAACAGTACACGATAAACAATAAGAAAATTGTTTGTAACATCTTAAGACGAATTTCTTACAGCATCTAGCTCATTCTATTTTGTCTAATTTGATAAACATAAACATATTATCAAAAACAAGAAATTTGACTTAAAAGTTACTTCATAACTCTAACGGATATTGAAGCGTCAAAGCCTTACTTCATTGTGTGGATATTGCATGATATTGCTACAGAATTATTTCTACAAAACAGTTTTTTTTTCTATATAAAACATAATTAATGGGGTTTAAAAGGTACAGTACTAATTTTTAGATTTGTATGTTATTTTACCTTTTTGAATGTGTGTAGTGGAAAAATTTCCTTTCATAACCATTTTTTCTAGTCAAATATACAATTTCTTTATTTTGACTAAAGATTTAAATATTTTTGGTTTGCCTATAATCTTGTTAATAATTGCATCTATTTTGCTCCAACCATATAATGCTCTTTGGTACCGGAGTTTGAATTCCACTGATGGCATAGGTTAGCTCTACATAAATGTGTTTACATTTGTATTAAACAAACTACATTATGTTTGTTTAATACAAACTATATTATGTTATACAAACAAACTATACAAAAACAAACATAATGTAGTTTGTTACAAAAACAAACTATATTATGTTATACAAACTACATTTGTATGTTACTTTACCTTTTTGAATGTGTGTAATGGAAAAATTTCTTTTCATAACCATTTTTGGCATAGGTTACCATTGGCATAGGTTAGCTCTACATAAATGTGTTTACATTTGTATTAAACAAACTACATTATGTTTGTTTAATACAAACTATATTATGTTATACAAACAAACTATACAAAAACAAACATAATGTAGTTTGTTACAAAAACAAACTAGATTATGTTACACAAACTACATTTGTATGTTACTTTACCTTTTTGAATGTGTGTAGTGGAAAAATTTCTTTTCATAACCATTTTTTCTAGTCAAATATACAATTTCTTTATTTTGACTAAAGATTTAAATATTTTTGGTTTGCCTATAATCTTGTTAATAATTGCATCTATTTTGCTCCAACCATATAATGCTCTTTGGTACCGGAGTTTGAATTCCACTGATGGCATAGGTTAGCTTTACATAAATGTGTTTACATTTGTATTAAACAAACTACATTATGTTTGTTTAATACAAACTATATTATATTATACAAACAAACTATACAAAACAAACATAATGTAGTTTGTTACAAAAACAAACTATATTATGCTCTACAAACTACATTTATATGTTACTTTACCTTTTTGAATGTGTGTAGTGGAAAAATTTCTTTTCATAAACATTTTTCTAGTCAAATATACAATTTCTTTATTTTGACTAAAGATTTAAATATTTTTGGTTTGCCTATAATCTTGTTAATAATTGCATCTATTTTGCTCCAACCATATAATGCTCTTTGGTACCGGAGTTTGAATTCCACTGATGGCATAGGTTAGCTCTACATAAATGTGTTTACATTTGTATTAAACAAACTACATTATGTTTGTTTAATATAAACTATATTATGTTCTACAAACAAACTATACAAAAACAAACATATTAAACAAACTATATTATGTTATACAAACTACATTTGTATGTTACTTTACCTTTTTGAATGTGTGTAATGGAAAAATTTCTTTTCATAACCATTTTTTCTAGTCAAATATACAATTTCTTTATTTTGACTAAAGATTTAAATATTTTTGGTTTGCCTATAATCTTGTTAATAATTGCATCTATTTTGCTCCAACCATATAATGCTCTTTGGTACCGGAGTTTGAATTCCACTGATGGCATAGGTTAGCTCTACATAAATGTTTTTTCTATATAAAACATATTGGGATTTAAAAGGTATAGTACGAGTTTTTAGTTTTATATGCTTTTTTAATGTGTTTACTGGAAAAATTTCTTTTCTTAACCTTTTTTCTTGTCAGATCTACAATTTCTCTGTTTTTACTAGAGATCTAAATAAAAATTAACATTTTTGAATTGCCTATAATCCTGTTAATATTTACGTTTTTCTAATTTACTCCAATTATATATTGTTCTGTGTTATCGGAGTTCATGGGTTTGAATTCCACTGCTGGCATGGATGTTTGTGGCCGTTCAGAATTTATTTTAAGCAGTAGGTCTTGGTCTCATTAGCCTTTTTATAGCAAAAGAAAGTGGATTGCAGTGTTCAAAACCAATTATATATTCATTGATATAATTGGAGTAATGGCTGTAACATAATGAAGTCTTCTTATCATTACTATATAATTAAATTATAGAAGTTCTGTTACTGAAACTTTTAAGATGCTTCCAAACCATCTACATATTGTGATTGCTACGTGACAGTCATTCATAACATACATTTATACAGCATTTAAATTATTTTTATCAATTGCTATTATTATAGCTACGATACATCTGGGGGTGGCAGGACAAACCTGGGGGTCTTGGTCCCTGCTTCTAAATTATAAGGACCCAGCGGGGGCATTGTTACTGACGTCCTAAGCCTTCCTTAAGCTATACGTACTCCTCGCGTGGTGCTAAATGAGAAACAACTTCGTAACCATGTTTGGTATAAAGATATATGTCTGTATTGTCAGCTGCATTAGAATAAAAATATTATTAGAACTGGAATCAAAAGAATAGCGGTTAAAGAATAAAAGTTTAGAGAAAAAAATGAAATTTCGCTTATTAGGTATACATTTTTCGAAAATTATTTAAATCTAAGACGACAATGGACTTTTTAAGCTAATTTTTTTAATTAGATATACATTTTTCGAAAATTACTTTAATCTAAAACTGCAATGAACTTTTAAAACTAATTTTTTTTATTAGGTACACATTTTTCGAAAATTACTTTAATCTAAAACTGCAATGAACTTTTAAAACTAATTTTTTTTATTAGGTACACATTTTTCGAAAATTACTTAAATATAAGACGACAATGGATTTTCAAAGCTAACTTTTTATTTAATCTGCTTGATAGTTTGTTATGAATTTAGCAATATATTTATGTTAATATGGCTTAAACTT
>CM063503.1:62918729-63018729 GCA_032207245.1 Pardosa pseudoannulata
GAGCACGAAAATTTAGTCGAGTGCTTGAAACCCATATTAAGTGGGGGAAAATGGAAAACTTACTCTACCATCGTTAAGTTTTAATAAATTATTGTACGAGGTAATTGTGTTTGTCATGAACTATATTGTGTCATATTTACTTTAATTTTACTGTTATTTACCTGATAATTAATTCCCTCAACAAACCTGGTGCTCTTTTTATCCTATAGGTTATAGCATATTTATAAGACAGATTATTAGCTACGTACCACTATAAACCATTAAATCATCTCATCAATTTAAATAATTTTTAATTCTAATTATTATTTATTTTCTTCACCACAAAGATTGTGAGTGCGATACGGTAAAAATAAAAAAAGTTGGACACTCTAGGTCTTTAAAAGTCCTTAATTTTTAGCATGGCTAAACAGAGATAATAATGATTACGTAAGATGAAATTTTGGTGTTTTTGATTTTGAATATTACTTTAATGCTAATTTCTTAAATATGTTTTCTAATTCAATGTTATAATTTTTATATGGCTGTAAGTATGATAATAACCTGTCGCTATAAATTTTCATGCGGGTGGAGGGCACAAAAATTGGATTGTGCCCTGGGCACAAAAGTATCTTAGTCGGGCCCTGATAGGTTTGTTTATATATTCACATTATTTCATTTTTTTTTTTTTTTTTACATTTCATCATACGTTTCTTTTGTGAACGTCTCTATAGACCGTGACCAATTTCTTTTTTCCACTTGACTATTCATCTTTTCATATTCATTTTTCATATTTCCACTTTTCAATGAAATATCCCAGACTCCATTGAGACTTCTGTTTGATTGTCATCTCACTGAAATAACAGGCTTGTCATTTACTTTGACATGTTAGGAATATTTTAATTTTTCACAGTGTGTAACGCTTCAACCACGTTTTTATTTATTATTTATTTATTTTTAATCCCACAAGATGGTGCTTCACCTCATTGGAGTGCCATCACAATAGTTCGTTTTTTTTTTTGGAAGACCACAGGAATATGGATTAGGCGAGGTGACCCAATTCCTTAGCCATCTAGATCATCTGAATTAATGTTATGAATATTTTGTGTTTCACAACTCAAGTTTCAGCTACATGTCTTTTTTACAAACATAAAAAATAAACAAAAAATAAAAAAAGATGGTATATTACTTTATTGAGGTACCATCACCATCGTTCGTAGTTGTAATGTAACACCACTGGTCCTTTTCCTTTGGGGATTTAAAAAGAACAACCTTTACAGGAGAAAAGCGTCAAACATCGATAAGCTAAAGGCTAGAATAACGGACTTCCATTTGATGGTAATTTCACTGATAAGACACATCTGTCATTTACTTTGACGTTTTATGAATATTTTGTGTTTTCACAACTTGAAGAGCTTCAGCCATATGTCTTTTTTACAAGATAGTGTACTACCTCATTTGAGTACCATCACCATCATTCGTAGTCCTTTAAAGACCATGACGAATATAGATTGGGCTAGGTGGCCTATTCCTTGGTCATCTAGAACACCTAATGTAACACAGCTGATTTTTTCCCTTTGGGGATTTAAAAAAAACAACAATTACAGGAGGAAAACGTGGAAAATTGATAACTTAAAGTCTAGGATAACGGACTTCCATTTGATTGTAATTTCACTGATAAGACACATCTGTCATTTATTTTGACATGTTATGAATATTTTGCTTTTTCACAACTTGAAGAGCTTCAGCCAAGTGTCTTTTTTACAACAAAATAGTGTCTTGGAGTATCATCCCCATCGTTTGTAGTTCTTTAAAAGACCACGATGAATATAGATTGGACGAGGTGGCCCTATTCCTTGGTCATTTAGAACACCTAAAGCAACACTGCTGATCATTTTCCTTTGGGAATTAAAAAAAGACAACAATTACAGGAGGAAAGCGTCGAACATTGATAACTTAAAGGCTAGGATAACGGACTTCCATTTGATTGTAATTTCACTGAAAAGACACATCTGTTATTTACTTTGACAGGCTATGAATATTTTTTGTTTACACAACTCGAGATTCAGCTATATGTCTTATATTAAAAAAAATGATGATAATAATAATGGCGTACTACCTCATTGAGGTTCCATCACCATCGTTCGTAGTTCTTTGAAAGACTATAGATTGGGCAAGGTGGCCCAATTCTTTGGCTATCTGGATCACCTGATGTACAGATTTAAACAGTAACACGTTTACAGGAATAAAGCGTTGAACATTGATGACCTAAAGGTCAGGATGACAACCGTCATAATCACTGTGGATTCTGATATGCTAACTCGTAACCTTTATAAGGCATGAAATCGACTTCGATCTTGATATTCTATGTGCTATGAAGGACGAACATGTGGAAGGTTATTGACAAGAACCATAAGTTTTTATAATCTATCTAACTGTTAATATTATTAATTTTAAGTTATCTTCGTTATTTTTTTTATTTATCAAGCACCAAACTGTGTCAGACCCTTTGTAGACTCTGTATGATTTCAAAAATTTGCAGTATAATTAAAACAACTAATAGATTTTTTTTGAATGGGGGTGTTACAGAGATATCTGAAATCAAATTTTATTAAAATAAAATACGAAATTCTTAATTGCAAAATCTGAATTAGAACTATTTTTACGTATGTTGTGGTAAAATGGATAATAACCGAGAAAGATAAAGAAAGATATTCTTGCTGTATTAGAAAAAAATATTTCTAAGAAGTATATTTTCTTAGTGGAATAAAAGATGAAAATTTATGGAGTAGAACTATCTTAGAATTACATAAAGTATATAAAGACCCACATATCATTAAGTTCATATCAATTCAGAGACTAAAATTGGCTTGACATATAATCAGAATAGATGAGGAGAAGACAACCAAAACATTTCCTCCACTAAAATATTGTGTTTCTACAACAGTGATAGACCCAAATTAAGGTAAATTGCAAGCTGGAAGAGGACTTACAAATAGGGTTACAAAGGGTTACAAATTGACAATCCTTGTCACAATTAAGAAATTTATTGGGAGACAAGGAAATTCATTGGAAGTCTGTTTTCCATATTGGACTGTTCTGCCAACAAAAAAGAAAATATTTTCAAAATAATTGCAAAATCTGTTATCACTTAAATTTAAGATCAGTGCTTTTCAAGTCTCTAGATAACAGTGTGGAAAATAAAAATAGCACTCTCTTGTGATGCCATCTGTAGATAACATTATTTCTGTTTATTAGACGTGTTAAAGCGAAAGATTACTTTTATGTAATACAGTACAAAGTTTTATCCTAAAATATACATAGAAGCATGAAAAAGCCAGTGTGATTAAGGCACAAAAATTAGTGTTTCAATTTTCATTCAGTTTTTATGCTTTTAGGCAGACATACAATTCCTGATATAACAGAATCAAATAGAAAATTTAAAGTTCTGAAAAATGAAAAAATCAATGCTATTGAACTGAGAATATGAAGTGCTCAATACTATGAGGGTGAATTGTAGGTAACTATTACAACGATACTGAGTTCAAATAGAATTTGTTTGGTTTGAAGTGTTACGGTGAATGTTTTACAACACGAGGACTACTTAGATTGAGATCTATTGCTTAAAGCCGATTTCGAATGGCTATGACCATCTATCCAATACTGGAATTTCTACGCATGAATTCTACCAGAAGGTATTACACCATCTATCTGCTTATCTTTCAGAAAACTCATCAGTAAGTTCTTTACTATTACAACGGTAGAAAAATCTTACCTACTGGAACGGTAGTTAGGTATCAATTTGTCTTCTAAATAAAAATTACTGAATTATCAAGGATAAAACGATTTTAAATACTATAAATTGGCAACAATATATAATTTAAGTGTATTTCATACTCAAAACCTTTGATATCTTCAGAGAAAGTAAAATTTTTGTGAGCTAACATATCTAACATTTTACTGAAAAAATTCTGTTACATCTATCATCACTAATTAATATGTTGCATTAACTATATTTTTTTGCTAATCAAAAAAGTATAACTTAAGATTTTTGTTCATTAATATTTTAATATTTGAGATCTTATGTTTAATATATCAAAGTTTTGTACTTGAGGGATTGTTTAAGTAATTCACGAAAAAAAAAACTTCAAATATGTGTCTATGTTTATCAACATTTGGTATGAAAAATTATTTTAATTAGTTCTGAATTCCTTTTATTTATTTCCAAATATAATGCTCATTAGTTATTATATTTTAATCAAATTTAACTAAACTTTGAAAGATTTAAAATGTATTGGATTTAAATGTCATTTAAAGACATGTTATTGGCATTTATGATAGAAACATACTAAGTTTTATTGTATTTTAAGTTACTCCATTTACGGTAACTCACTTTTACTTTAGAATTTCACTATTCTAATAGTTTAATACAAGCATGAGCAATATGTGTCTACATTTATGGAAGTAAATGGGATAAGTTTAACTTTTTTTTATAATTAGGATATTTTCGTAAAGTGAAAAATGTTTTAAAAATAATTTTTGCTCAATTTGTGGACACTGTTGATGAGACACTGCATCATTAAACCTTTGTTTTTTTAGTCTTATGTTTAGCTTTGTTTTCGTTTCTCATTATGAACTTCCACTTTTAAAGTATGTAAAACTGAAATGTAATTTCCTTTGACCACATGTATGCTCTCCGTTGACCTACGTTGTCCCTAGTGACTCCATATCCGTTTCCATATCCGTGTCCATATCCGTTTCGTAACTCAGTTCCATGAAATCTGGAAATTTTCTTATTGAATTTCATGCAATGTATTTCATTTTCTATTTTGGGTTTTTTTACAGATCTACTTACATTTGAGAAACCAAGACATTGATTTTTATAATACACGAGAAATACACAAATCGATCTTGGGAAAGCCGTAGAGAGAAATATTTTGTCTGACTTTTTTCTTTAGGACCAAACTGTGTTAACAAAATTATTATGTTACTAGTAATAGATAAAATTATAACCATTGACATACAAGTTTACTTCTAATGAGTATTATGAAGGAAATAAATTTATTGTTTTAAGGGTTCACACACCCCTTAAGAAGTCAAAATATTCAGGACTGAAGATGTATTCACATAAGAATACTAGCATATAGCCCATCATATGACGGGATCAGTAAAATTTTTAATATTCCAGAACTGTTAAGTACCCAATGAGGCAGGTAATAAAATGGTTTGTTTTTTGGCTGAGAATTATCTGGTTCACTCTCAATAGTTTATTTATCGTCATACTCCTCTAGAGTCTCCCGATCCTGTAATGCAGTTTAGAATCACATTCAATTCATTTAGTCAAACCATGTGGTTATGTATAACAAACAAACAAACTTCTTAATTTCCAAATATATATAAATTAAAAGTTAGATATTTAGTCCTCGACTTATATGAAAAGAATTTATTGTTAATACCGATGATAAAATTTTCATTACAACAAAAAATAATCGATGATTGAATTTAAAATTATCACTTATATACTTAATCTATTATTTAAGTCAAATATAAAAGAAAATTATTTGCTTAATATGTAAGTTCAGCGATAAAACGTATGAAAATAATGCACGCGATATTTAAATAATTTAAAACAAGAAATGATTATATGAGATGGTTAAAGGAATGACGTCATAATGCTAGAAAAAAAATGTTATTTTTACCTATTTATTACGTGAATAAATTGATAAATTTAATCGTCTGCCCTTAGCCGAGGAATCCATTCCAGGTACAACCGCTTCAAAAATTTGCCGACAGACACCTTAGGCTATTATTATATAGGGGATATCTTCAGTTCATGACTTTTTTCATTGACATAATGATTTCACGTTATTATCATGACTTCTTATATTCACATTAGAAGTCATAATATTCATAACTGAATATGGTTTTTTGTGAAACCTAGATTACATACTAACTAATTAACTAACACCTAATTTTTTCTTTAAATTTACGACATTTTCACTTTTAAGTGTAATAAGTAATTTATATTAAACTTATCAAAGACTAATTTTTTTCTTTTGTGTGATATGTAATATTTAAAAATTAACATATATGTAGTTTTCAGGAGTGATTAAAACAATTCCTTATATACAAAACCTTTGATATCTTTATAAGAACTAAAATTTTTGTGAGCTAAGTTTTAATATTTTACTACAAAATTTCTGCTACTTCTACCATCATTTTTTAATATACTGCATTAATAATATTTTTCACTAATCAAAAAGCAGTAACGTAAGAAATTAATGTTTAGTTTAAGATTTTAATATTTGCGATCTTATGTTTAATATATCAAAATTTAGTGTGTGAGAGATTGTTTAAATAATGCACAAAAACTTCGAGTAGGTTTTTATGTTTAAAAAATTTTGGTATGACTGAAAAATTATTTTAATTAGTTCTGAATTACTTTAACTTATTTTCAAATTTAATCCTAATTTGTTATAATATTTAAAAAGTGCAAATGTTATAAAACTAGTAAAAATAATTTTGTTGTTAATTTAATTAGTATATAGTTTAGATCTCCCCAAATAACGACACTATTTGTTGTAGCATATTTACATATTTCCAAAGGGATTAAGGGATATGTGGTAAAGGTTTAAATTTTAATTATGATAATGAATTCGTACCTTTTTATATGAAAGATAATCGTTATATATATATATATATATATATATATATATATATATATATATATATATATATATATATAGCCTGTCACAAGGGTAAGAAAATTCATATTGGTTTTTGGGTGGTCGTATGTATAAGCGTTGCCCTAAGAGAAATGAAAAATTTTGTACGAAGAGAAATGCAGTTTATTATATTATCATCTTCTGAAGACTTCTGGGGGTGAAAAACCCGTACATCAAAATTTATAGGTGTGTGAGCCAACCAATCAGTGCTTAAGTGGTTAGTCATACGATGATGCGGAGGAAGCGAAACTAATTATGTAAAGAGTTATATAAGAAGTACTGACTGAAGCAAGAATTAATTTTGGTGTTTATGAATTCGCCAACTCGATAGAAAGAACAAAAAGATAGTCGCCACGTTTTGGTATAAAAGGATAGAATGGTCCAAAAATTATTTTAAGGTACATTTATAATTACTTTGGTCAGTTTTTTTTCGGTTAAAAATATCATTACACACACATATATATGTGTGTGTGTGTATGTATATATATATATATATATATATATATATATATATATATATGTAATGAGACTGACTTCTCGATGGGGGGTTGCAGCCATGGCCATAAAAATGATACCGTTTCAGCTAAAGACCTTTATTAAGATAACTTTGAAGGACGGGTTCCCACTTCATCATAGGGACAAACTGAAGGGTCAGCTAGCATGAAGTTCTATGTACAAGACAAGTAACACCTGGGTCAACATCTGTGGGAAAATATCTCTAGAAAAATCTGTCTCCGCTAGCGTGTGTCTCCTTTTTATTTGGAAATTTCCTAAATTGTCCGCTAGGGTCATGTAGGTTTATAATTGGCCAGGCCCCTTCTCTGAGGGCGTAACCTGTAGCCCCAGTGGTCAATTTAGGTTAGGGGTTAAAAAGGGGAATGGAAAATGACGCGGGAATTTTACCCTTGATTTAAGTTTTGAAAACCCCTGAGAATTTTCCTTACACACACACACACACACACACACACACACTATATATATATATATATATATATATATATATATATATATATATATATATATATATATATATATATATATATATAATTATTTCACGTATGAAATAAATTAAAGTTTTTTATATTTCATGTTTTTTTTCTTCAAAATTTTGAAAACACTTTAAGACGATCGGTTCTTGAATCAGTTGAATCCTATCATTATCAGACAATTCAGCTTTAATTAAAGATTTTAATTTCTAATGTAATAACAGGGTTTAGTTGTGAATCTAGATGCCTTTTCTAACACTTTCTAAAGCTTCTCGTTTCACCTTAGTCATTAATTAGGCAATATCATGACACTGAATTGTATATCAATTAACCTTCTTATTCAGGGCCGTAGCCAAAGGAAGAATGGCTCGAGGGGCTCAAGCCCACCTCCTTAAAATTCTGGAAATTATTATATTGCATTTTAACGTTGAAATAAAAATCCATTTTCATAATGGGTGGAGCTCTACTTCTCAGAACCGGAGTTTGTGGATTCGAATTCCACATCTGATATAGATGTACGTAACCGTTCGGAACTGGCTCTAACCAGTAGGTCTCGGTCTTATTATCTCTTATGTAGCAAAACGACAGATTGTAGCTCTCCAAACCAAAACAAATTTATTCTTTAAATAAAAAAATTCAGTTTTTAAAATTTCTCCCTACTTTTTTAATTTCAGTATTTTTGCTCCAAATTATTTTCAAATTTTACTGAAACATATTATGCAACATTGTGCATAGCATTTTAAGTATATCTAATATTAAATTTTATATAATATTTAATGTAATTAATAGTATTAAATATTAATATCAAATTTATATAATTTTTTGATAAATTTTATGTTTTTTAGTTAAATACCAAAGAAATATGGAGAGGGCTAAGTCCACTTTACCCCTCCCCTCGAAAAAAATCCTGGCTACGGCCCTGCTACTTGAAACTTATGAGCTTTCTAATTTAAATAATAAAGTGTAAAATAATTTTTCCTCAGACAGCTACGTTCAGCGACATCTGTTATTCATCTAGACTTAATCGGTAGCTTCAAATTCAGTATAGTAATCTATAAGATTTCGTAGCACAACAATTACAAGTTTATGTTTGATTTGTTTTGGAGCGCTACTGTTTTTGTTACACGAGGGCTAATGAGACCGAAATCTACAGCTTAAAGACAATTTCGAACGGCTACGAACAACCATGCCAGTAGCGGTATTCGAATCTGTAGACTCCGGTACCGAAGGGCAGCGCTCTATCATTCGTCGAGCCATAAATCTATGTTTGAGATTTGATGTAAAATGAATGTAGAAACAAAAGATTATGGGTGATGCTCTGTCGCTTTAGAAATATCGAATTTTTAAACACTATTTGTAACGATATAAAATGCTAATACGTATAAAACATACCTAGATTACTGTTTATTTATTTAGTTTTTTTAAATGTAAATGCATTTGTATTCCCTTCAGCCCAACCCATTTAAAATCTGTTATGAGGCTCTTTGAATTTTACTTAATTAGATCATTGTCGTGTAGTCCTCGTTATATATTTATTAACAACCTGTGATCAAATGTATAGTGGTATTTATTTTAAATTGCGTTGTGTTAAATATTTGTTTTACTACAATTTAACCACAAGTTCTGAGCAACTACAGACATAAATATGAAGAATCAACTAACCTCTAAAATAATAGCAACTGAGACTAGCTTGATATAAAAAAAAGTAGATTTATTATAAAAATATTTATATATCTATTTACAAAAAAAGTAATAAGTCAATAAATAAGCTTAGTCAGTCTATTTAAATTACTTCTGACAAACTTTATATACACTTAGGAAATTTTTTGTAAGTATAGAGAGAGGATCTAATCTCGATTTCAAAATGTAATGCAAAAAAATGGGTACCTTTGTGGGTCTAAAGTGTTGGACCCGGAACACTTCTGGTTGAAGGGTATGAGAGGGAATCTTTACATCAACCGTTGATCTGGGACTTTCTCCTGAATCTCTGTGGTGCGGCCGTACTATTTTGCGCAGGAAACTTTCTGGCGGACTTGGCTGGAGTATTGAGCAACTTCCTTTTGAGACCTCCGAAACGAACTTCTCTTCTGGGACCTTCTAACCAAACTCTCTGAGTCCTTCTCATCCAACTCTCGTTCTGGGACCTTCTATCCTAACTCTCTGGGGCCTTCTCATCCAACTCTCTGGGGCCTTCTCCTGCAATTCTCTGGGGGCCTTCTCATCCAACTCAAACTTAGTCCCCTCCTTCTTCTTGACTCCCAATCGGGATCGTTGCCAGAAAGTCATTGGTCTCAGCAAACCCCGCCCTGAGACCACCAACGTGAGTAACCTTATCACCTCTAATTGGGCCCTGTCCCTTAGGGACTCATAAATACTCCACAAAGGTACATTCTTATTTAATGTCAAGTACGGAGACGGGATTCTTATCTGGGACTGGAATCAGACCCCCGTACAAGACTACAATAATCCGTTAAATTATGGTCCTCTATCTCTAACGATGTGATGAGGTCAGATTTAGATCCCGAACATTTTACTTCTTTTATGAATGAATCAATTATATATCAGATCTAAATCGCCTCATCACAATCATACTGAGCATATATTTTTTCTACATCAACTAGCGTTCTATTTTAACACTTTGACGGATACTTGCGTCTATAGCCACCAAAGCGAAGTTCACTATGTGGCATGAAGGCAATAGCCGTCCAAAACGAAACGGTCATTTTTAGACACTACGGCTATAGCGGCACAAATGTGCATTTACCGCCGTACAAAAAGAAGCGTAATGTCCTGTTTTGGAAACAATTTTTTAGGTTGAATTTCGTTTTCCACACCGAAAATAATGTGTAATAATTATAAAATTATAATAATTTTTTTTTGTCCTTTATTTATTTTTGTTCTATTATGAACTAACTTTTCGTGTAAAACTCCCAAAAATATTTCATTGCACACAAAAAATTCCTTATTTGAGTCATTAAAGCTATCATTTACGTTTTTAAATTTTTGCTGTTAAAGCCGCCATCGTCCCAGTACTTAGTGTCTAGAGTCCGCTGGCGCCATGACGGTTATAGCCTCAACCCAATTAAAGGTGATGAATTAATCAAAATTAAGTTTATTTAAGTAGAAAGAGTAAAACTGTACTTCTAATATTCTAAAAATTACAAAAACATATAGTGTTAATTTTCGAACTTTACTTGTTCCTTCTGTCCGTCAATGTGTTAAGTTTATAATTCATAAGTAGATTTTTTTCTTTACATATAATATAAGCGAGAGAGTAAAAAAGGGATTATATCGTTAGTCACAAATTAAAAAGTTTGTGCACGTGTCTTGAAATTTTCTTTTTTACCTCGGTTAAAGACCTTTTAAAGTCCAGAAAAAACTTTTACACAAAGAGATGTAACCAATTAGAACTTGCCATGATATTATGACTGAAAGAAAGAATGTAGAATATTTCACCAAATTTGCATTTGAATAGTGCGCTTAATACATTAATATCCTTCCATGATATTCTCCTTATTACATCTTGAAATTAATTTCGGTCTTCTTAATTCTAACCTACCTTACACATAACGGCAGATGATTCTAAAAAAATATTTTTTTTATTTTCGTCTTAATTTATTATTGTGTGAAGTAGGGAAGAACATTATTGTTAAGTTTTTATTTGTTGCTTCTTGGAAATCATTATGTTTAGTACTGTTAAAAAACATTAATTCAGGTTAAAAATTCCCTATTTACAAAGCATAAATTTAAGATAGTTATGCAAAAAATTTCTATTTTTAAAAGCTCTTGAAAAGTCGTGATGTGTAATATATACTAGAAATTTCGTGTTTAAATATGAAATTAAGAAACCAACGTAGAAAATACAGAAATAAAGCAAAGGTGAAATGTGACAGTTCGCTGCAGAAACTTTGCATTTGCAACCAATGAGCTTCTAAGTTTTTATTAATGAGTGTCCTTCTGTCATACGCTGGTGTAAAAAAGTTTAAACCCAAAAGAACTTTCATGATACTTTTTCTACTTTTTTTTCATTACTTTTATTTCCTACAAGCACCGTCTCCAAGCTATGCTACTATATATACTAATATTAGTCAAATCATTGCATTTTTTCCCCGGGTGCATAACTTTGTAAATTCTTGGCAGTGCAGAAAATGAGCAACCAATGAGCTTCTTAGTTTCTGTTAATGAGTGTCCTGTCATACGCTGGTGTAAAAAAGTTTAAACTCGAAAGAACTTTCATCATACTTTTTCTACTTTCTTTCATTGCTTTTATTTCCTACAAGCAAGGTGCCCGAGAGATGCTACGATAATATTAGCCAAATCAATGTATTTTTTCCCGGATGTATAACTTTGTAAATTCTTGGCAGTGCAGAAAATGAGCAACCAATGAGTTTCTTAGTTTCTGTTAATGAGTGTCCTGTCATACGCTGATGTAAAAAAGTTTAAACTCGAAAGAACTTTCATCATACTTTTTCTACTTTTTTTCTTTACTTTTATTTCCTTCAAACACGGTGCTCGAGCTATGCTACGATAATATTAGTCAAATCATCGTATTTTTTTTCGGGTGTATAACTTTGTAAATACTTGGCAGTGCAGAAAATCAGCAACCAATGAGCTTCTTAGTTTCTGTTAATGAGTGTACTTCTGCCATACGCTGGGGTAAAAAAGTTTAAACTCGAAAGAACTTTCATCATACTTTTTCTACATTTTTTCATTACTTTTATTTCCTACAAGCACGGTGCCCTAGCTATACTACGATATATTTTAATATTAGTCAAATCATTGTATTCTTTTCGGGTGCATAACTTTGTAAAATCTTGGCAGTGCAGAAAATGAGCAACCAAGGAGCTTCTTAGTTTCTGTTAATGAGTGTACTTCTGTCATACGCTGGTGTAAAAAAGTTTAAACTCCAAAGAACTGTCATCATATTTTTTTCTACTTTATATCATTACTTTTATTTCCTACAAGCACGGTGCCCGTTCTATGCTATGATATATATTAATATTAGTCAAATCATTGCATTTTTTCCCGGGTGCATAACTTTGTAAATTCTTGGCAGTGCAGAAAATGAGCAGCCAATGAGCTTCTTAGTTTTTGTAAATGAGTGCCCTTCTGTCATACGCTGGTGTAAAAAAGATTAAACTCAAAAGAACTTTCATCATACGTTTTCTACTTTTCTTCATTACTTGTATTTCCTACAAGCAAGGTGCCCGAGCTATGTTACAATATATACTAATACTAGTCAAATCATTGTATTTTTCCCCGGGTTCATAACTTTATAAATTCTTGGCAGTGCAGACAAAGTCACTGACGAATAATCATCTACCTTTATAGTACCCATATATTACAATCACATTCCATGAGTGTTAAGCCCAAAGGAAATGTGAAACTCCAGTACCAAACTATGGTGATAATTACTAAGAACTTGGCATGCCTATCATACTTCCATTTAATTAGTTGATTTGGTGAAACTTTCCCTATATCTACAAGTAAGATTTTAAGTAGAATTGTTTTCCTCAAATTTATTTATATCTTAATGCAATAGATATTTTAATAAAGCAGTGTGAACAATTTTGTTTCCAGATTAATTAGTATTTGTTAAACTACGCATTATCTAGCATATTTGTTGCACGTGGTTAAAAAAATAAAAATAGCACTCAGGTACTCTAATTTAACGTTCACGGGCAACATTAACATTTCTTTTATTGTCATATCACTGAAGAGGATGGGCTGGAGAACTTTCAATACCGACAGGTATTAAAGAATGCTGTCTGAAATTTTACAAAATGTAGTGACTCTATGACAAACCTTGTAAATTTGTATGAAAAAACGCTGATACAAACGGACACTTTTTTAGATATATAAATAAATTAGAGATGGATAAATTTTTAGCGGCCAATGAATGAACGTGTGTCGCTGCAGCGCATCTTAATTGCGCAACTGACAGGATATTTACGATTAGGTTAGGTTTGGAGCGCTACGGTTTATATTTGTGCATCACGAGGGCTAATGAGAACGGGATCTACTGCTTAAAGCCGACTATGAACGAGTACGAATATCCATGCCACAGTGGGATTCGAACCCACGAATTCAGGTACTGAAGATCAGCGCCCTAACCATTCGACCCTCATTCGGCTAGGATATTTACGTGGAGAAATTTCGATTCCAGGTCATAAATTCTTTGCGAATTTCATTCCGTGTACTCAGACAGTAACGATGCCTCCCATCCAGGTGCGCGAATGATAAGCGCAGATGTCAGCATTTGAGAGATAGCGTGTAGTTGGGGTCAAAGAAGCCGGCTGGTCTAATCTGAGAATAGCTCGACATTTCAGCAGGATCGATGCCATTATTAAACGATAGTGGCAGGAATGAGTGAACCATGGCTGAACACAGCGTTAAGAAGACAGCGGTTGGCTTAGAGAAACGACAGAACATGAGGACCGAGTGTGGTATAGCCACATTCTATGTAAAAGGGAATGCCAGGAATTGCCGGCCTCCTGACCCCTTATTTTATGGAATGGGGCTTGTCCATGTCCGAGTCACCTTGAATTTTCCCGCGCTGACCATCCGTGGGTTGCCGTTTTGCTCTCCCCATCTTTCATCTTTTGTCCAGCTTGAGCGCTGCTTGGCGCCCTAAGATTCCTAGGCTGTTGTTCCTACTCAAGCTACGTTTGGCGATCATCTTGGGTTCCCGCTGGCGGGATTTTTCCACTGACCTCGCCATTCGCGGTGTAGAATGGACATCATTCTGGCCGAATTTGGGGGAGAGATCACCCGCATCATTTTAAGAAGAAAAAATATTTCTTTTGAGCCATTTTGCTCCTTTTTCTTTGATTTTTGTGTCATGTCGAGGGACGAGTATTTTTCTGACAAAGTCAGCAAGGAATAATCTATAATAAAATTCTTTTAAGCTATCAACTGATCTGGACTATATTTATTTTCGTGAACTTGAATTTTTCTTTGTTAAAAGAGTCTGGAGCATTCCAAATGAGGATAGTGAGTCGTGTCTGCCGCCATACTGTTCCACCAAAGAACCGGTCAAAGGTTATTGCGACTATGAAAAAAAAGGAATATCCAACAACAACCGTTATTCTTCAATAATTATTCAACAATCCAAATTCAACAATGACTAAATATTCTTTGCTAAGCAAGTGATCAATAATGCGTGTGCTACTCAAGCGATTCTTAGTGTTCCTTTGAATTGCAAGCATGCTGATGTCAAACTTGGATACACATTAACATCCTTCAAAAAGTTTTGTCAAACATTTAATTCAACACCGAGCAATCGTGAGAGCGGTACTCACAGCCCCAGATACATGATTATCATCGATTGTGCATGTAACTAGTTCTTCAGTCACAAAGTGATGGTCTGGGGTGCCATTTCATTTCATAGTAGGATCTGTTTGGTTATCATCCGTGGTAACCTTACAGCACAGCGGTACGTCGACGAAGTTCTATGTCCCGTTGTGTTACCTTTTAGGCCACGCCATCATGGGCTTACATTTCAACAAGATAATGGCCAGTCCCTCACTGTACGTGTTTCTACTGTTTGTCTTTGTGCTTGCCGAACGCTATCTTGGCCAGCAAGGATCTCTCTCCTATTGAGCACACTTGGAGGATTATGGGTAGGACCCTCCAACCAGTTCTGGATTTTGAAGATGTAACATGCCAGTTGGACAGAATTTGCCCCGATATCCCTCAAGAAGACATCTACCCCCTCTATCAACCAATGCCAAGCCGAATAACTGCTTGCATAAAGGCCAGAGGTGGACAAACGCGTTGCTGAGTTTTTCACTTTGTGAAGCTCTGTCACATGAATAAATCATCCAATTTTACTCGAATTGTAATCATTTGTTTTTCTGTACATGTACATCACATCTACCGATTTTCGTTCCATTCCTCCTTCTTGGTATGACTTTTTTTTGTCTAAAAGTATATTTGCCTACATGGAATTCGTACTTACAAGAAATATTTTGTTGACAGAATATTGAGGATACAAATTTTATTGTATAGTAAAAATTAATCGGGGATTAAATTTAAAATTTCTAACTTGGATTTAAATGAAAACTATATTTATAGTTAAACATCGAACACTTAAATCAATGCACAACAACAACAAGGGTAACCCGTTGGTAACGGTCATATTGCCAACGGGTGATAAATAAATATATGGAGATTATAGTAGACGATTGCAAATGAATAAATAAGATATTCATTGGAATGACGTCATAGTGCTAAAAATGTTATTTCTAGCTGAATTGTGACGTCATAAATAAATAAATTTGCCACCTGCGATGAAACGTGGCAGTAATGTATGAAATAACGGCAAACAACTTTTGAAAAAGAAGGGAAAATATGGAATTCAAAAGTTCTAATGAAGACAATTTATTCTGCTGTATTTTAAAATATAAGTGTACGAAGTTTCTTTGGAATCGGTCTGATATCTTAGTAAACCACGTGAATAAAGTTACATACATATAATGACTTTAATTTATATAAAGATTCATATTATAAACCTATAATGTAGTTAAGACCAAAAGTATTTTAAGTTGAATATTTGTTTTACAGGTTCCCTATGTGGCTCCGAAATTTCTCCTTAATTCAGGAATACTAATTGTGGGTGTTACGTGTGTATTATTTGGGTACGTATGTTTATAAACGCTTTCAGCTATAGTGGCTGAGTTACTTAGAATTAAATATTTATATCTCTTTTAACTTATGAAACATTCTCGTTAAGTTTGACAAGCTGCAGATTAATAAAAAGCTCTGATAAAAATTTGCAGAAAATAATGATAACGATAAAAAATAAGAATATTAAATATTTAATTAAAAATATGATAGAAAAGTAATTTTAAGTGAAAAATATACAGAAAAAAAAACTGCAGAAATATCAATTATTTAAAGTGGTATTTAAAATTAGGCTTCCCCTCATTCCAACTTCATTTCATACTCATACTTTTCCTCCAGTGAGGCGTCAGTTTAATAACACTGTCTACCGTTTTCTTTATGAGCCGCGGTAGCTCTGTAGGTAAAGGCAAAGATCTCGTAATTGAGAGGTTGCTTGTTTGGAACCCTAGCCGGCCTAAACCTAGTCGCCGTGTTCGTTAAAGGTAACTGGGGCAGGTAAAATATGTTCTTGGTCACAATGTCCTCCAAGTTCTCAATCAATACATCTAGAGGTGGCAGGCTAAGTATCTAGGCCTTCTGCTTGGTCCCTGCTTTAAAATTACGAGGACCAATTTGAGCATAAGTCATACTTTCACCCTTGTGGTGCTCGTTATAAAAGAAAGGCTCACCCCATTGCCTTAATACTCCGGCTGAATCATGCTTGGTTTCCCCAAGTGGCATAAGTCAGCAACAACAGTCGATTTATATAATTATACGATGATAGCCGGCGCACAAACTAAGTTCGAACTCTCCCTTGAACAAGATAAAAAAAAAAACCAACTTTTAAAACCTTCCTATACCTGGACGAAGCCGCTGTTTGTCGCTTGCTGTCAGGGGCTCATATTCCATTGCTGGTATGGATATTCGTAACCTTAAGGATTCAGCTTTAAGCAATAGGTTCTGGTTTGAGTAGACATCATTTAACCTTTTAATGACGGAATATTTCTGCTTACTTGTGAAGACAAAGATGAGAGTCTTAGATTCATTGCTTCCTTTAACCCTTAATTTGACAAGATTTTTTTTCAAATATTTTTTAATTTCTGTTATTTTCCCATGTCTGTATATACATTAGGATCTCTGTAAAATCCCTCAGGATCTTCGTAATAGAAATATATTTTAAAGTTTTTTTTAGAGATTTAAGCCGTACAAAAGTTTTCATTAACCCGCCAGATTTTATTTATTTGATTGTTCGTTGTAGCGGACTTAGCCAAATTAAGGGTTAAAAGCAATTTTTTTTTTATATTTTTATTAATATGTTTTAGATATGTTTCAAATAGAGTAGTTTTATATAGAATGTCGTTTCTAGCGCAAAAAATTTAGCCGTCATATTAAACAAAATTATTTGGGATCACGATTGCTTATTTTGCTTTCATTAAATCAATGTACAGTACAATGGCACAATTTAGCACAGTACTTCCATTTTTAGTATCCATCTTCCAATAATTTTCACACTGTCCCCATCCAATCATTTTCAGATAGAATATGTTTTAGATATGTTTCACATAGAATAGTTTTTTTATAGAATGTCGTTTCTAGCGCATAAAATTTAGCCGTCATATTAAACAAAACTATTATGGATACCGACTGCTTATTTTGCTTTCTTTAAATCAACGTACAGTACATTGGCACAATTTAACACAGTAGTTCCATTTTTAGTAACCATCTTCCAATCATTTCCATACTATCACCATCCAATCATTTTCATACAGAATATGTGTTAGATATGTTTCAAATAAAATAGTTTTATATAGAATGTCGTTTCTAGCGCATAAAATTTAGCCGTCATATTAAACAAAATTATTATGGATACCGACTGCTTATTTTGCTTTCTTTAAATCAATGTACATTACAATGGCACAATTTAACACAGTACTTCCATTTTTAGTAACCAAATTCCAGTCATTTTCACACTATCACCATCCAATTTCACATAGAATATGTTTTAGATATGTTTCACATAGAGTAGTTTTATATAGAATGTCGTTTCTAGCGCATAACATTTAGCCATCATATTAAACAAAATTGTTTTGGATCACGATTGCTTATTTTGCTTTCTTTAAATCAATGTACAGTACAATGTTACAATTTAACACAGTACTTCCATTTTTAGTAACCATCTTAAAATGATGTTTCCAGAAATTATATATAATACGACCAGCTTGCCAAACCTAGGTACTTAGTCTGTATAATTAAATTTCAATTCAAATATACTATCATTAAAAGTCATAACTGAAAATTTTCAATTGTGTACCAAACTAATATCGATGTTTTTATTCCAACAGGTCTTTAGATCTCGTTCGAGGTCGGGAAGCTTTTGTAGCTTTAGCATTTGTTATTCGTACTGTGGAAGGAGTAGGGGCAGCTGCTCTTCGAACATCCTGTTATACTATCATAGCCTCCCAGTTTTCTGAAGGAATTGGGACAACTTTCGTAAGTGTTGTGATATAAATAAATACTTTTCAAGATTGTCTTATCAGTGTTGGGATTTTGTAAATATTCTTCTCTTCCTGTAGGCTGTTTTAGAAACTTTCCTAGGAATTGGCCTCATTACTGGTCCTACCCTTGGTGGAGCCTTATATGACGTAAGAAGCTTTAAACTTCATTTTTTTCCTATTGGTATTTACAGCGAGACCTGCCTATAATGGTACTCTATAGCTGCGGTTCTCGGAATGGGTGACAAAAGCGTATTAAAGGATGTCGCAGAAATAATGAAAAATTCAGCAAGTTTTAATCCTGACATTAACCCTTTGTGCTCCAAATATATTTCCCCCATTCACAGTAGTCTGGTACAAATTAATATTTGAATTATATCAATTTATTGGAGACCTATAATGGTACTCTAGAGCTGCGGTTCTCTTAATGGGTTTCAAAAGCGTATGCCTGGATGTCGCAGAAATAATGAAAAATAATGAAATTTTCAGCCAGTTTTAATCTTGACATTAACCCTTTGTGCTTTAAATTTATTTTCCCCATTCTCAGTAGTCTGGTACAAATTAATATTTGAATTATATCAATTTAATGAAGACCTATAATGATAGTCTAAAGCTGCGGTTCTCGGAATGGATGGCAAAAGCGTATGCCAGGATGTCGCAGAACTAATGATAAATTCAGCCAGTTTTAATCCTGACATTAACCCTTTGTGCTCCAAATTTATTTTCCCCATTCCCAGTAGTCTGGTACAAATTAATATTTGAATTATATCAATTTAATGAAGACCTATAATGATACTCTAGAGCTGCGGTTCTCGGAATGAGTGGCAAAAGCGTATGCCAGGATGTCGCAGAAATAATGAAAAATAATGAAAATTTCAGCTATTTTTAATCTTGACATTAACCCTTTGTGCTTTAAATTTATTTTCCCCATTCCCAGTAGTCTGGTACAAATTAATATTTGAATTATATCAATTTGAAGACCTATAATGTTACTTTAAAGCTCCGGATCTGGGAATGGATTTCAAAAGCGTATGCCTGGATGTCGCAGAAATAATGAAAAATAATGAAAATTTCAGCCAGTTTTAATCTTAATATTAACTCTTTGTGCTCCAAATTTGTTTTCCCCATTCCCAGTAGTCTGGTACAAATTAATATTTGAATTATATCAATTTATTGAAGACCTATAATGGGACTCTAGAGCTCCGGATCTGGGAATGGGTTTCAAAAGCGTATGCCTGGATGTCGCAGAAATAATGAAAAAGAATGAAAAATTCAGCCAGTTTTAATATTAACATTAACCCTTTGTTTTCCAAATTTATTCTCCCCTTTCCCAGTAGTCTGGTACAAATTAATATATGAAAGCGGATGTCGCAGAAATAATGAACCTATAATGGCACTCTAGAGCTGCGGTTCTCGGAATGGGTGGCAAAAGCGTATGCCAGGATGTCGCAGAACTAATGATAAATTCAGCCAGTTTTAATCCTGACATTAACCCTTTGTGCTCTAAATTTATTTTCCCCATTCCCAGTAGTCTGGTACAAATTAATATTTGCATTATATCAATTTATTGAAGACCTAACAATTTTAATTGAGTTAAACAACAGTGAACAGTAATTCTCAAATTTACAAACCGTGTCAAGCCATATTCGACGTTATACTTACAAAAAGAAAGATGATGTCGAGACAGACTGCACAATGAAACTCAAAAGGGTTAAAGACAAATGATCATTGAATTTCACTTTTTTTCTTTCCATTTCCTTTATTCAAATCATTTTAAGAGTAGCTGTGACGCGAATTTTTTTTCAATCCGATACATGAACTAAGGAAAAAAAAATTGAGAAAAGCTGTTTCCTAAACGATGTTACCGAAACGAATATTGTTATACATTACAAACAGTTTGAGTATTTGATCATCTGTTGTACGTCCTGTGCATGCAGGAGCGTAGTGATATATTGTTCATGGGTAGGTTTTCCCCTTTAACTCATATCTGAAAATTAATATAGAATTCGTCACACACACACACACACATATATATATATATATATACACATACATAATATCATGTGTATATACATACACATATATCACACACATATATATATATATATATATATATATATATATATATATATATATATATACATATATCCATATATATATATAGCAATTCTCAAGGGGGTGGTTACAATCCTCACTTCGTTACTGTGTGCATGTAATATACTGGGCTGTATTTAAAGATTTAACTGTATTCTTTACATACAGTTATTAACACATTCGCTGCCACTAAAAATGATATTACCATCCTCAGAAGTCGCATTACAAAACAGGGTTTTAATGGTTTAAATGTTCGTTATATTTTACTACGAAAATCAGAAAAACGAGAAACATATTTCCTGTTTAGAAGAGCGTTTTTTTTCCGACGCTCTGGAGCGCTCTGGAGCACACAGACTCAACCTCTCTTCGTGAGTGCCACTGACGCTCCAGCGAGTCTGATGAATATTCTCAGATATTACTGGTATTTTGCATAAAATAGCAGTTTAAAAGGAATAAAACGGAATACCGTTCATATATACGTTCATATATATTCATTTATTCCATTTATGAAACAATACTGAAAACATTTACAAATAATAAGCACAATATACAGATATTGGCATTGTTGAATTATTACTTCTATTTCTAGATGTTGAAGCAAAATAATAATTAAACATAATAATGCAAAAGTACTATCAACTCTAAATATTAAATTAATGTAGCAAAGTATATATAACACATAAACGATATAGTAAAAAAAAAAAAAATAATGCAAACAAAAATTTGGAAAACTAACCCAAAAAATTAAAAAATAATGCTTCACTAACGTGCCGAAACAACCTCGCCGTTCAATTTCCAAAGCCACACTAAACACAGAGCATATAACTTATCAAAGTCCGTCGCCGCGTTAGTGCGTCGTCGGCATACCAGGAGGTGCCGCTCTGACGCGCCAGTGCGTCGGTGGCAGCGAACGTGTTAATGTCGCTGTTACTAATATCATAGTTACTAAAATAAATAATCACAACTTACTAATTAATAAGCATTAATATGCGCAATTTAATCCCTTAGTGATTTTAAGTTTTCCCCAATGAGTATTAAAATAAACATAAAATATATTTACCCCAACGCACAAAACTTTTGCTGACAAATTTATTTTGCATTGCTACGTACAAAAAGCATATTATTTTATGATTTGATATTAACAAAGCTTTTCATTTGCATTTCGATAAAATTGGAATTTTAGTTAAAAATTTTATTAAAAATAATAACAAAATGCATAAAAGAAAGATGAATTTTATTTCATATTAAACTTTAAAAAAATCATAATTTTATCTGTTTATTTCCCGTTTTTCATTGTGGGGGTTTGGTTTTTCTATAAAGAAACGAGGATATCTTTCGTGTTGTTGTATAATATTAAAAGAACTAATATATGCATGTATATATTAGTATATAACACGGCGAAAATTAATTCGCTGGTCACATCGAATTAATTCCCTACTGTATTTACTTACTCTGACTTGCTGGGAAAGGAGAAGACCTAATTATTCTTGCAGTCGTGACACCATGAAAGAGACAACAATCCAAGTAGAACTTAAGTTGTATTTAAGAGCTGCTAAAAAAAGACATGTTTAACAGTCAAAGGCAGACGAGAGAATGATCATCGAAACATGTGCTGGAACAGGGTTGGACCCCAGAGTGAGCGACGCTTAGTATTTTCCCTAAGGGACAGACAATTTAGAAACGTTAACAATAAAAGTAATTTAGATCAGCTGAAAAACCGAGCCATTTGCCAGCGACAGCTGGCAACTGCGGTGAGTGGACCAAAAATTTGCATCTATTGCAGAGAAAGCTTTGGGGAATGGGAAGAATTTTAAGTCGCTTACAATCCTTTAATTATGATATTTTGTGGCTGTGAAAATAGATTTGAAGGAATAAGAATGGAAAGGGGAGAAAGAAGTATTATCTTGAAATGATTTTAATATATTACATATATATATATATATATATATATATATATATATATATATATATATATATATGAGCATATAAGTATATATCTCTAAGTATAAATATAGCTTTGTGGCATAGCATTGTAAGAGAACAACCCTATACCACTAAATCAACGCAATAAATTCCTAATATATCCATAAAGCTTGGAGATTTAGGTGTCCAGAACCTGCTGTAGGAATGAACATGGACACATGAGTGCCAACTTTCGGGACGGCATTGTGACTGTGAGTGTGAGAATGTTATTCATTTTTTATATACCCAATTAATTGAAATTTTTACACTTTTTCGCTAAAAATTTCGTATTATATAGTAAAAATTCGTATTTATATAGATTAAGTCTAAAAGTTAAACAGTTTGCAAGCCTTAATGATTAAAAAATGAAAAGTAGCTATAAAAGAGGACGTACAGTGAATGATCAAATACTCAAACTGTCTATAATGTATTTTTTAACTAAGTTTACCAAAAATAGCACCATTTTAATGATTTACTTGGAAATTGCTAGTCAAGTTAACTTGAAAGGTGTGATAAAAATGTTTGTACAGCTAAAAACAAAATGAAATAAATTCTTGCGATTTCAGCAGTTGAGGTAGTTGGTGTTATTTTCATGTAATTATGCAATAGTTCATTTTTCAATAGAATTAAAAATATTTTTAAAAAAATGTACGTGGCTAACAGTTTATGCCGTTCTTAGTTTATTTCTATTCAGTTTTTTTAATTAATTTATTAATTTACTAGCTTATTAATTTCGCACTACTTGATTATAAATTTTATGTTAATATTTTTTCTAAATGTATGTTTACCATAATTTAAAACAATTCATCTTTTATTTTGAAATTTAAAACAGAATATTTTTAAGCATAAGTTTTAAAGACGGCTTTTTTTTCCTGCCCGGGGCTGCCTAACCGCTAGAATGGACGCTTAGGGGCCACAGTCTTTTTATCTGCTTCCCTGTGTGATAATCGGGTCGCAAGGTAAAAATAATTTGCTCCCAGCAAATTATTTTTACCTTGCATAAAATTTGCATCTATGATTTTTTCGACTCTAATTTTGTTTCTTCTTTTCTCGTAAGTTAATAAAGATTTTCATCTGGAAATTTCCTGTAATAGCTAACTATGACAATTCGCAGTAATTTTTTTTTTTTTTTTTTTTTGCTTTACGGTTGATGAACAAAAATTAAAAAAAAAAAATCAAAAACTAGTCGTATATATACATAAACTGTAGAAAATTAATGTATTTAAATTAATTAAATAATATCAAACTTTAAGTATGAAACTCTCCTCTTCCTACGATCTATAAATAAATATAATTCTTACCTGATTATTTACGCAATGCATTCCACTTACGTAATCATTCAATAGATGGCGCCAATATTTCCTTAATGATTGTTTAGAGGTCTTTCACCTCTATGCAAGATAGGTTTCCTTCAGATCTTTAATTATTTCTTATGTAACTTTCCTTTAATACTTTTGATTAAAAAAATATTTTTTTTTACCAACTCGTATTTCTCGGATGTTAAAAACTGACTTTTAAAATTTTACATCAACTTTTTTTCTTTTCTGTCGTGTGAATAATTATTTCGTACCTATTAATATCATAATTATTATTATTGCTATTATTGTTGTTGTTATTATTGGTATTATTGACATTTAATGCATTTTCTCGATCAATATTTTCAATTTTAACCAACTTTCCCATAACATTCAATATTTCAATCTTCTCAGCTTTCTCCGAAATGAATGATTCCGATTTCAAAATATATAACTCGTTCGTTTCTGAATGAATCATTCACATAAATTCCCGGGAAAGAACTAATTAATTTGTAATTTTATTTATTTATTTATTCGCCGTCTTTAACCCTTCTTTGCATAATGATGGAAATTTTCATCATAACATTTAGTATATATATGTCACGTCTAAAAAGGGGGTAGTTATAAACGTGAGTTTATATTACGTGAGTTATAAACGATTTTAAAAGGGAAATATCGTAGAATAAAATAAATGAAAAAGACCCACGCTGGCGTAACCTTTTGGAGTAATGTGGTCAAGCGCAGAGATATTTCACATTAAGTTGATGACTAAGCGAGAAGAATAAGTTAGAGCATGGACATGGAGCTGTCAACACATTCCACGCTTTTCGCTCCGCCACGAATAAATGAAAATGGCGCAAGTGTGGCTTTTAAATGAAATTATGACTTAATAAACTTGTTATTATAAAGAAAGACTGTTTTCCACGCCTTAACACTGGATCACGATATATATATATATATATATATATATATATATATATATATATATATAGACATATATACTAAATGTTATGATGTATGATGTAATACACACACACACACACACACACATATATAATATATTTATATATATATATATATATATATATATAATATATATATATATATATATATATATATATATATATATATATATATATATATATATATATATATATACACACATATTTAGACATACACTAGGATTTTTTTAAACATTTTTTTAGAGCATAAATTATATCACTCTAATTTTTTTTTCATTAAAAAAATACTTTTTTTAAATTCAAATGGTCAATAGATTTATTTTATATTTACATCGAAAGAATGAATTTCACTTATGATCATTTAATCTTACAAACCTACTTGTCCGATTACGAGGTGATTAAAGATAAATAAATGATTGAAAAGATGAGAAAAACTCTAACAGATGATAATTTCCACCAGTACAAAAGAAAAAGAATGAAACAATGACTGTTTGAAATGAAACACAGCAAGAGCCTATATTTAATAACACTTTAGTATTAAAAGTATTTAGTTTTATCATTTCAAGTTGTATATATTTATTATAATAACGAAAAAAAGATACAAAAGGAAAATAAATTCTTTTACCCGTAAGATAGCATTCAAAATACATATATTAGAAACAAATTTTTATAACAAATGGAAACAAATTATATTTTTTATTCTATAAACCTAAAACCTTTAGAAACATTTAACGGTTCAATATATTTTAAAATAAATAAAAAAAAATGATGAGCTTAGAAACGGAAAAATTAAAAAAAAATTGACGTTTATCATACAATAAAATAAAATATATCGCTAACATAATTAAGGTTCACGAAATAAAAATTATAATTAGCTTATATTTACTATGAGAAACTATTTTCTAATTTACATATTTCAAAACTTATTTTAATAAGTATTTCTATTATATCTTTGTATATGTTTTTTTTAATAAAAAAAAGATAACGAAATTAAATAATTTTTTATAGAGTCAAATCCTTATTAATGATCACGGAAAAGGTTATTCTAAACAGATAAGAACTTTTTTATATTGAATATAAAGTAGATTGTTAAAATAAAACGTTTTTTTAAATTCTAAATACTTAAAAAACTTATAAATTATAAAAAAATAAATTAGAATGGATAAAATTTCGAAAAAAAAAATAAAAGAAATGACTTAATTTAGAAGTTACAAAGTAAGTCATTAAAAGCATCAAAATGGGGGGGGGGGGAGGGAGAATTCAATTATATTTTAAAATTATAATTTTAAGATATTTATATAATTTAAAAATTTTCAAATATTTTATATTATATAAATATTTTTTTGGAAAAAAATATTTTTTTTCTAAGGCCATGGTTAATATACGTATAAAATTACTATATTAAATGATAGTAAAGGTTATTCTCAGATCTGCTTTTTTATATTTTGTAGACTTATAAAAAAAAGGTAAGTTGTTGTTTTATAAGGTTTCAAAATTAAAGGTTTTTGAATAAGAAAAGAAAACCACAATGAAGCCAATTTTTTTCTGCATAACCCTTCGTTTATTTGATTCCAATGTTCGATACAAATTCTTTTTAGATTAAGCATTCAAAATTTTAAAATTATAATTTTAAGATATTTATATAATTTAAAAATTTTCAAATATTTTATATTATATAAATATTTTAAAGGGAGATTAAAAATATTTTAACTCTTTCTAAGGCCATGGTTAATATACGTATCACCAAAGTTACTATATTTAAATGTTTATAGTAAACCGGTTTACCGTGTCTCATTGGATCTGCTTTTTGTTAAATTTTAGACTTATAAAAAAAATGGTAAGTTGTTGACTTTATAACAAGGTTTCAATAATTAAAGGTAGCTTTGAATAAAGAAAAGAAAACCACAATAGGAAGCCAATTTTTTCTGCATATAACCCTTCGTTTATTTGATTCCAATATGTTCGATACAAATTCTTTTTAGATTATAGCAGTTGCAAAATGTGCTTTATAACTATTATATAGTATATCATCAAAAGAAATAAACATAAATTTCATTTTAAAATATTTTATATGATATAAATATTTCAAATGGATAATTAAAAATATTTTAATTCTTCCTAAGGCCATGGCTAATATACGTATCACCAAAGTTACTATGTTTAAATGTTCATGGTAAGCCAGTTTACCTTGTCTCATTGGATCTGCTTTTTATTAATGGCTCCAAATTTAACAAAAAAAAAAAAAATGGCAAATTGTTGATTTTATAACATGATTTCAAAAATTAAAGGTAGCTTTGAATAAAGAAGAGGGAACAATAATAGGAAGCCAATTTTTTCTGCATGTAACCCTTCATTTATTCCATTTCAATGTGTTCGATACAAATTCTTTTTAGATTATAGTAATTGCAAAATATGCTTTATAACTATTACATAGTATACCATCAAAAGAAATAAGCATAAATTTCATTTTAAAATATTTTATATGATATAAATATTTCAAAGGGATAATTAAAAATATTTTAATTCTTGCTAAGGCCATGGCTAATATACGTATCACCAAAGTTACTATGTTTAAATGTTCATGGTAAGCCAGTTTACCTTGTCTCATTGGATCTGCTTTTTATTAACGGCTCCAAATTTAACAAAAAAAAAATGGCAAATTGTTGATTTTATAACATGATTTCAAAAGTTAAAGGTAGCTTTGAATAAAGAAGAGGGAACAATAATAGGAAGCCAATTTTTTCTGCATATAACCCTTCGTTTATTTGATTCCAATGTGTTCGATACAAATTCTTTTTAGATTATAGCAGTTGCAAAATGTGCTTTATAACTATTATATAGTATATCATCAAAAGAAATAAACATAAATTTCATTTTAAAATATTTTATATGATATAAATATTTCAAAGGGATAATTAAAAATATTTTAATTCTTGCTAAGGCCATGGCTAATATACGTATCACCAAAGTTACTAAGTTTAAATGTTTATGGTAAGCCGGTTTACCGTGCCTCATTGGATCTGCTTTTTATTAATGGCTCCAAACTTAACAAAAAAGAAGAAAAAAAGGGTAAATAGTTGATTTTATATGGTATATCATCAGAAGAAATAAGCATAAAATTCATTTCCTTTCAAGATCTCCAGATGGCGATGATAAACGTACCTTCCACCAAAAAAAAAAAAAAAAAAAAAAAAAAAAAAAAAAAAAAAATTAAAATTAAATTAATTTAATAATCTAAATGAATTCATTTTCTCAAATCGTTCTCATACTAGAAGTATTTAATCTGGGGAAAAAAAGACTTTAGAAAGAATTAAACCAATAAATTCGCTGCAAAACTTTCGCATTTTGCTTGTAAGTAAAGAGTAAGCCTAGCTTGACCTTTTTTTAGAAAAAACAAACTAACAAAAAAACACCATTTTATATTTATTTTCGGTCAAACTCTGGCGTTTTGATCCCTTGTTCAAAACATCCTCACATGTACTCATTTTCAATCGTAACACTGGCATTTACAGCTAATACGTGTTGTATTGTAGCGTGCTCTATTTAAAAAAGCAAACTTTGGAATCGCAGTTTCACCTAACGAAGCTCATTCGTCTCGCAAACACAGCAGCAGCTAACTCATTGGTGTGAGTCGCTAAATGATACGTACAGCTGATGTGGGTCACAGATTCCCTTCGTTCCTTCATGCGTCTGTCGGAGCAACTTTCTTTGAGAGCAGACGCATCTTCCCTTTCAAGTACATCGATGTCTTTGACCTCCTTTCAAATTCAAGACAAAATGTCCCCAACATCACAATTTTCTTCCAGTAAACTGGTATTATTTTTTTCCGGTTAGCTTGATAGACGAAGAATGTAGGACATGAAGCAACTAGCCGTTATTAAAGTGAATGAGAGATGCGTGTAAAAGGAAAAAATGTCGTTATTTGAATTTAATTTTTAATAAGAATTCGTTTATTAAAGAAAGTGTCAAAGAAAAAGCTCTAAGCACTAGCTTAATATACACTGCACTAAAAAACTTTGAACCATTAATTTATCTTCTATCGTTCAAGCTAACTCGTACTTTTTTTCCAGTTAATTTATGGTGGATCTGCTCCTGTCATATTGGATTCCCCTTGCTCTTAATCTATAGGGAAAATAAAATTTAATCTGTCTTGGTCGCATTTTCAAAAATCCATTAAAAAAATTATATTTCGTGAAGGAATAGCAAATTCTCTAATATGCTATCTTTTTCTTTTTTTTTTTAAACTTATATCTGTTAAATGTTCTTACTTGTATTTGAAAAAGAGTGTAACAAAATTACTTACAAATAGTTTAAAATTAAATATATTTTCTTGGTGTTTGTACTTTTAAAATGGAAAGAGAGTTGTTCTAGAGAATTGGCCACTCTATCACATGGTATAGTTTTTCAAAGAATTCTTAAAATGTGAGCCAACCTATTGGAAATTTTTCGCCATGGGTTAACATTGAACGAGAGGATTCAAATATGACAAATACAGAACCGTTTTTATAGAGAAAGAAAACAAAACATGATTCAACTAACAACTATTAACTTGATGAGAGATGCGTTTAAAGTGAAAAATTGTCATATTTCAGATTTACAAGGTGTGTCAAAAGGTCGTACCTAAACTCATCTGGTCAGTCATATTAGGATAAACAAAATTTATATAGAAACTTGTGTCCGGAAATGAAAACGACCACCATGAACGATGTTTACAGGGTTATGATAAGAGAGGGTAGCGGGATAATTTCAGACAAGGACATTGCAGGAAAAGAATAAATCAGATTCCTAACTCAGAATTGGCCGGTATGCATTACATGTACGGTATCACGGTTGAAAAGTGATGAACCGCGGTAGAGATGCACCTTCAACGCTTCCCAAACAGACATTAGGTAAGTTGTGCTTTGTGTAGACAATTGCATTGTAGATTGCGTGAGGCAGGAAGCAGTGCTGCTGAAATTGGAGTGGAACCGAGCAAGCTCACTTGTCTTGATTGTACATCCTTCCACCGTTATGGATATACTACTCGAGGACACTCTACATCTCAACCTCGTCTAAAGTGTGAGACATTGTGTGATGCTGATCATCCCCCAACAAGTTGCATTCGCATGTTATTATTTTCAAGAACAAGTGGCACTGACGGATTTTCCATCGTGGATTTTGTTTTTCCGATGAATCTTCAAGGACTGTGCTTTTTCATGTGTCTAAACCTGCACAACATGCACATTTGGGCACATGAAAATAATGTGTACACTTACCCGTTCAAGTACCTCTAATCTTTTAATCATCGTCTGACTTTTAGTGCATTGATTTCTTTTTACTGTTCTGTGGTAATCAGGAAGATATAACGAAGGATCAACATGATGACTTAGCTTTTGTATTCATAGAGATCAATGAAATTATATTGTTTTATTTATTATATATTTTTGTTTTATTTTGATAATCTTTATAAGCATAGAGGTTCAGTTTAATATTCCGTTAAAAGGTCACTTGGAAGTCAACAGGACCTTAGAAGTCAAATGGATACTTAATGGAATTTACGTACTTTTAGGGAAATGATTGCAATTTTAAAAAATTTTGACAGCATATCAAAAATCATTTAATACATTATTTTAATATAAATTTCAAAACTATATTTTTAGATAGGAGGTTATGGCTTACCTTTCTATGGTGTTGGAAGCATCGTCATTATTGATGCCATCATCATATTTTTTGTGCTTCCTAATGTTGGTAAGTTGAAATGCTTAATATATTATTAAGGCACAATAAAAAAGAAAGTGTTCAAATTTTATGAAATTTTTTGTATCAAGCTCATTTTTCAGGTGTATTTTAAGTTTATAGGTTTTGTTTTTGTTACTTTTCTATCCTAAAGCTTATATTGCAATACTATTTAGGTTAATTTGCTTTTAAACCGTAAATTTGAATAGGTGTTTCACGATTTTCAATTTTATTAAACCAGTCAAATAACATTATGACTTTAGGTGAAGTAACAATAATAGGGAAAAATCATATGCAAACACAGAATGTTTTAATATTACTTTTATTATTATTAAAATTTCTAAATTATAAATTTGTAACAATAAACAAAGGGATGATACTTTAATGTTTTTTTTTGTTGTTGCAATACACAAAATTTAATTTTAAATATATAAATAATACAATTTTAATGTGCTTTTAATGTACCATAAATTTACTTTTAATGTACTTTATAAATGTACTCTTAATGTCCCAGTTTAGGTTAATTATAAGTTATAGCGTTGTGTTTAAGAACTTCTTAGCTAGTGTTAGGATAACTAAAAACTCCACAAAAGGTTGACTTTTCTTGGTTAATTTATACTGATGAAATCTGATATACTGATGTAATGTTAATTTTAAAGGTATAAATACCATAAATGTACTTCTAATATCATAGTTTAGACATTCTTAAAAGTGCTAGTGTTTTATTTATGGACCTCTTAACTAGTGTCAAAACAATTAGGAAAAGATCCACAAAATATTAACTTATCTGTGTTAATATTTTTAATGTATTGTTGTAACAAGTTTCTTTTTTTAACTCTCTGGATCACTTATAATGCGAATACCAAAAGTAAAATCAATTTGGAAATTTTCCTACTTTAAATGGCATTTTGATTAGGTAGATAAATAATTTGTGTATTATGATCCTATAAAGTAACATACAAAGGGTCTCAAAAAATTTTGAGTGATTGGAGGAACAACAAATACAGTGAATTTAGTTTAATTTGGAGAGCTTAAGGCCTACTTTTTGGCTAAACAGAGGCAAATGAAACCTGGACTTACTGCTTAATGCCGATTCCGAAAGTCTACAAACAATCATGCCAGCAACGGGATTCGTACCCGTGGACTCCGGTACAAGAGCGAGGCTCTACCCTTTGACCATCAACTGGCACAAATACAGTGGAACTTCAAATTATCGTTCCCCTATTATTTCTCTTCCGGCATTTATCTTAATTCCGTTGGTCCCGAATTTAGTCCCATAAAACCAATGTTAGTTTTCCGAATTCTTCGTTTTCCCGCATTTGTTACCGAAAGCGTTTGGCCTCATTTCTTTGTCTTCTCCTCGAAAGTATCGTCTTTGAGGAATTTATAAGATTTGGAGTTCGTTCGATTCATTTATCTCTAATTTAGTCCCATAAAACCAATGTTAGTTTTCCGTATTCATCGTTTTTCCGCACCATCACACATCTATTACCAAAAACGTATTTCTCTATCTTTTTGTCTTCCCGGACGTATCTTTTTTGAAGAATTTGATATCTGGAAATCGTTTGATTCATTTGGTCTTGAATTTAGTCTCATACAACCAATGTTAGTTTTCCGTATTCTTCGTTTTTCCTCACCAATCACCGAAAATGTTCAGTCTCACCGTTTTGTCTTTTCCCCGAATGTATCGTTTTTGATGAATTTATGAGAACTGGAGAAATGAGTTTTTCAAACTGATAAGAATGTCTAAATATCGTGTAGACGGCAAAAATATTTCTGTCTCATCACTGGTCATTCCTAGATCACCAGAAAGATTAGATTCTTTTTTTAAATCGGGATGATGACTTGAGTTGGAACTTGAATGACTACAGCAGAGGAAGACCTATGCACAGCTAAGAAACAAGATCATGAAAAGATCATGAGAAGATCAAGAAAATGAGAAACGTACCGGATTCGGTACCACTTTTTTCTGAAGCTCACGAAGCTTTGTCAAAAATAAAATCATTTACGTATGCAAAAGTAAAGTATAAACAAACAACACTTCATCTTGTTTCCGTACTAAGATAGTAGTCATATTCGAAGAACTTTTAGTGTGACGTCACGGACGGTTGATTCAGGCGATTACCCCCTAAAAAATAAGGGTTTTTTAGGCGATATAGTTCAGGCTTGAACCTTCCTTCTAGCAGGGTTTGAGTGACTATGATCAGTGAAAGATATATATTCAATCAGTGCAGTAACCCGATCCTGGGAAGAACTGGGATCAAAGTGACTATAATTGATCATGTTGCTCAATTGTTCATTAAATAAAAAAATTACCTTTTATTGTTCATTGCTGTAATTTCTGCAACCGTGATTCGGATTAGAGAAAATTTTATAATTTTTTTTTGTGTATAATGCAACAAAGAACTCCAGAACTTCCACTGTTTGTGTGAGAAAAAAATTATTAATTTTACTGTGTTATGAAATTAGTGACTAAATACCCCTGCGGAAAGATTTCAAAGCAAAAAAATTCTGTAGACTATTAAGGAAAGGGTTCATTATATCCGATTTTAAGATTTTGAATATTTACTCTTAAAGTACATTGTGACACAAAGAACGAGAATTTTTGAAATGCATAGTGGCAGCCATGAGTAAGTGGCAGCACTGCGGGATTTTGAGCAAGTGAACACTTTGCCCTTTTAGGAACCATGAATCAGAGGAACGTGAGTTCATTATAAAAATGTTTTATAAAAACAGTGATAGTTTGGAAGCCGTGCAGTTCCGACGTTTTTACAACTTCGCCATGATGTCGTCCCAACAAAACACTCTATAAAAAGTTGATTAATAATTTAGAAGAGATTGGATCTCCTTTAAAAATGACCTTAAAGCGGTTTCAACAAGATTGAGCAACATCACATACTGCAAAGAATTAATAAAGTCAATGTGATAATTGTTCGATTATCGCGTGATCTCAAGATTAGGTAATGTTCCCTAGTTCCCTACATAGCCAGATTTGTGTGCTTGGGATTTTCTCTTGTGTTGCTATCTCAAGACTGGGGTATAACAGCGGTCAATGAAGAATCTCAACAGCAGATTTCAAGAAATCATTTTGTACAGGAAAACGACTTCTAAAAGGACGTAATTTTAAAAAACATAATAAATTCCATTAATGTTTCTTAAATGAAAAATTTTAAGGTTTCAATTAGTATGAATAAAATGTTTTACTTCCATCGCACTTGGTTTTATTGGATTGTTAAAAAGTTTTTTGTGTGTGACCCTATATAAATTAATATTAAAAGTAATAAGAACACAGTGAGACCATAATTTTAGTTCGTTATATCCAAGAATTCTTTAGATGCCGGTTTCACTATAGTGGGTTTTGACTGTTTTAGGTATTTTTCATAAAAGCCTGTGCAAATCAAGGAAAACACTATACATTACGAAGATAAAAAACAATACTTATATAATGTTCTTTTAACATAGTTTCATTTCATATATTTGTGTAGATAAAGCTGCAATGCCCGAGAAAGGCAATTTGGTTCGTTTTTGGATGGATCCTACTGTTTTGATTTATGCGCTGAGTGTCTTTACTTCCTTCAACTACATCGGTTTTAATCAAGCCACTTTAGAACCCCATATACGAAAGGTAGGTTTTTTTTTTGTAACATATTTACTAAAATCTGTATCAAAAAGTACAAGATTAAGATTAACATTTTTTACTATGGAGAGAGAAAACATCGGAGTTGATGATATATTATTATTTTTTTTTAGATAAAAACATTTTTTAACCTTTCTTTACCTCAGTAATTCTTTGGTTTTTTTCATCACCATATCCTGGAGTCAAAAAGTGTTTAGTTTGAAAGGAAAACCCTAAACATATGCATCGACACTGGTATGCAAAACTTAAGCAACAGGTGGTTCTTTTTTGCCGTAACTCCACGAGAAATCATCTGAGAGACATGAAATTCAGAAATGACGGAGGGTTTATGTACATAAAGGATGACGAAAGCATCGGCGCTGAAAAAGGAATACAATGCATACGGTATGGAATCAAACAAAAACAAGCTTTATTGAATGCATAGTATCGAGACTCATGATTGTCTATCCAAGAGGAAGAGCTACTGGAAAGTGAAGATATCACTTGAATGGATTGGACAGCGTACTTCCCTGATTTAAATCCCATCGAACATGTGTGGGATGCTTTGGGGCGAAGCATTGCAGCTCCTTGCTTACATCCTCCGGAGAACACCCAACAACTCAAACAGATGCTGATTGCGGAATGGGTACTTCTACAGCAAGAAATGTTGGATCAGTTGGTTCTGAGTATGCGAAGACGATGCGAAGCAACCATTGAAGTTAGAGGAGGTCATATCCCATATTAAGGAACATCTGCTTGTTGATCTTCCTCTTGGATAGACAATCATGAGTCACGATACTATGCGTTCAACAAAGATTGTTTTTGTTTGATTCCATATCGTATGTATTGTATTCCTTTTTTCAGCGCCGATGCTTTCGTCATCCTTTACGTACATAATACTCTCCATCATTTCTGAATTTCATGTCTCTCAGATGATTTCTTGTGGAGTTATGCCTGTTGCTTAAGTTTTGCACACCAGTGTATATTATTTCAGTAGTTTTAAAGTCGAATTTATAATTATCAAATGGAATTCACACATATATTCTCTCCATATGTCCAGTTATATATGTTATCTGCCATGCAGACATTGTATTCCAAAATACATCAGATAAATTTTACACTCTACTGAACTTTCGGTAGAGATACTCTCTTATTCTATGATTTTTCGAAAAAATAACTGACGAGTTATTTTTGAATACAAAGGATTGACTCGTCCATCGAGTTGTGTTTTTAAACTTTCCAGACGATTGACAACAGTAGGTATTTCCTCCCATTCATTTCAACCGGGAAAAATAGCATGACATTTGCTTAACCACATAGGTTAACAGAAACGTCAGAGATTTTCTCAACGTTCATGCCAAGGAAAAAACTTATTATCCAGATATATAATTTCCATTTTGGGTTCACAATGAGGTTGATATTTCAAACTTTTCAACGCTAAATATATAACAACAACAAATGGTTGTAATTAATTTAATCCTTTTTGTTCTAGAAGTCCTTTATTTTCCAGGCATTCATTGAAGAATGCACTTTATATGATTTACATACTTATCAACGCTATAACCATAGTCAGTGATTTAAATTTCCAAATTTAACCCCTCATCGTCACATTTCATCGTCTTTTGAGAAATGTCAGATAGGGTTGTGTATAAGAAAAAAGAATCAGCAAAACTTTTACTGCATTTCTCAGAACTAGTTAGCCAATATCTGCTCTTATAATAAGAAATGTAGAAAAAAGGTTCAGCGAAATATATGCCATCCATATATCCAATCATATATGCTATTCGTATTGATATTTGAAGAACATTTAGATGGTAAAAAAAATAATAGAAATACTTGTAATGAGAATTTTTTACATGGTGTTAGTTCATCATGGGCAGTATGGACAGAAATAATTAAATTCTACTTCGAACAGATTTATACAGATCTCTTACATAAGATAATGGGATCTATACAATCTCTCCTGTGAAATATCTACCAATTCTGCTGGTGTTGACCTCCTCTCACTTGTCATGATATTCCCATAAAGGTTCAATAACGTTAAGGTCTAGAGACTGAAGATACCAAGATAACTGTCCGTCTTTATCATCATGTTCATTAAATGAACTTGTGATGCAGATTATTTGGATGGGGGGACATTGCCTCCGTGTTCATTTTTAGCAAAAGATTGATGTTTTGAGAAACGATAGTACTATGTGGAATTACCATTTTTAGAAATATTTTTTGTTAGATATTTCTTCGAGAAAAGAATTAATCAATAAGTTATGCCTCAGATTTCCTTTAATTTTTAATATGCAGTTAATAGATTATTGGACAGTTGGATGGGAGCATTATTTGTACGACATATTGGCAACCACCATGAAAGACTGTCTGCACAAATAGTTAAACATAATTCTGGTGAAAATTCAAATAGCTTTGGACTATTATCACAGCATTTAGGATGAACATTTTCCCTAAAAAATACCATGAAATGGCTCCTCCACACTGCCAAAGATTCCCTTCCATGCTTTGCAGTTGAAACCAAGCAGTCAAAAGTAATGCTTTAGCGGGACGTAAATAAACATAAATTATACCTGAGAAAAAGAAGGTGAATCACGATTTCTCAGGCCAAATAACATATTTCTGGTCAACAAGATTCCAGGTTTTATGTTCTCTGCACTTTTTTTATTCGGTTTTTATCAATGATATCAGTAATGAGCAGTTTGCACTCTGCAGCACGCCCATTGGTATCTAATTATTGAAGCTACCGAGGAACAGTTCTATTTGAAATGAAGTCCATTCGACCGATTTTTAAATCACTGTTATTTTCTCTGCTGTAAATTTGCATTTTTTCGTATCATTGATCTCTGATCCTTGAATAAAATCTTTCTTTTCCATAAACATTTTCAAGATTTAAAAGCAGCAGGTTGTTTTTCTTCCCCTCTTCATTATGTTAGAGAAAATTGCTGTCCACACCCATAACTTCTACTGTTTTATTCACTGAAGCCCTTTTTAAGCAAAAATCCCAAAGTATATCTTTCTGAAATTCCTTGATCTGCCAATTTTAAATAATATTACGTAATTGGTGTTTATCTGTAATGGTAGCACTTATAGTTAATCACTGGCTACCATATTCGTATATTTAGCAATAACTTTACTGTTTTATTCACTGAAGACTTACTAAGCAAAAATCCCAAACTATATCTTTCTGAAATTCCTTGATCTGTCAATTTTAAATAATATTACGTAATCGGTTTTTATCTGTAATTCAAGCACTTATAGTTAATCACTGGTTACCATATTCATATATTTAACAATTACACACATTTTTAATACGATTTTGTAAAATATAAGTAAATATAAAAATTTTATTATTTGGTTTACCCCTTGTATATTGTTCATATATGTAAGCTTTGTATATAAGTTTGGAGTTATTGGCATATAATTAATGCTATTAAAACCAAACTTCCCTCTTACTTTAAGTTTTTCAATTAAATAGCAATTTTGTCTTGTTAAATGCTAATGGTAATTATAAACCAAAAGTCTTACCCTGGAAATTTTGAAGATTACGCAGCTTCAAGTACATCAGTACTGAAATTAAAAAAAAAAGACAATTTCGAAGGTTTGGTTTATAATATTAATTTTTATTTGTTTATTTTCTTGGGAGCTTCGCTTTTACTTTTAAAGTATTACATAATTAAAGACTTATACATAATTTATTCCTTTTTGTACTTATAGTTTGGACTATCAGGGCTGTTCCTTGGAATGATGTTTGCTCTCAGTGGGACTATATATGCCTTAAGTGCTCCCGCATGGGGCTGGTTATGCGACAAAAAGGTAATTTTCCTTGATTATTAAATGTATCTATTTTTTGTTAGTGACATAAATAAAATGCATGTGATATAAATAAATGCTAATACAGTTTTAATTTTGCAAATGTTCATGACATTACTAGTAACAGAATAGACTGACGTGAATAGAGGTTCACATGAAATTTTAAAAAATGGATAAAATTAAATATTTAAAGTGGGTCTTGACTTAGGATCGATTCGACTAGCTTAAAGCCATTCCATGGTCAACTTCAAAGTACCGGGGAAGTTCCGATAGTGGGAGTTCCCATTCGTGGGACTTCCGATATCAATCCTCTTCTCCCGAACTCCCCTCTTGAGAAAGAGCTTTATTTGAAAGGACAGATGTTCGATAATAATAGAAAGCAAAAGATCAGTAGGATAAGTTTTACCCACGATTGGTGAAGATTCTGATGTTAGTGGTCAGTATATCGAATGCTTTTGTTGTTGGTTGTACCTTTTTCTCCTGTTTTCTCAAAAAGTTTTAGTCCAGTAAGTAGGGAAAATAAAGAATGGGCGGATATAATGCTTTCAGATAAGGATAGGCCTTGCTTAATAATGGATACCAAAATAGAATTAGTGTGAAGAACAAAAATATCATGTCTTGGTAATATTTTTAAAAAATGACAAAAATAATTATACAAAGAAAGAGTGAAAACTAATCAACAGAATATTATTCTAAGTAAAACGAAGCATTCTTTAGTTCTAAAATTCCTAGTAACATAATAAACTAAAATGAATAGAGGTTCACATGAAATATTTTTAAAAATAGATAAAATTCAATATTTAAAGTAGACCTTGACTAGGATTAATTCGACCAGCCTAAAGCCATCCAGTGGCCACCTGAAAGTACCGGGGAAGTTCCGATAGTGGGAGTTCCCATTCATGGGACTTCCTATATCAATCCTCTTCTCCCAAACTCCCCTCTTTAGAAAGACCTCTATTCCAAATGACAGATGTTCGACAATAATAGAAAGCAAAAGATCAGTAGGATAAGTTTTACCCACGATTGGTGAAGATTCTGATGTTAGTGGTCAGTATATCGAATGCTTTTGTTGTTGGTTGTACCTTTTTCTCCTGTTTTCTCAAAAAGTTTTAGTCTCTCGTTTTAGTCTGGTAAGTAGTGAAAATAAACAATTGGCGGATATAATGCTTTCAGATAAGGATAGGCTTGCTTAATAATGGATACCAAAATAGAATTAGTGTGAAGAACAAGAATACCATGTCTTGGTAATATTTTTAAAAAATGAAAAAAAAATAATTATACAAAGAAAGAGTAAAAAATTATCAACAGAATATTATTCTAAGTAAAACGAAGCATTCTTTGGTTCTTAAATTACTAGTAACATAATAGACTAAAGTGAATAGAGGTTCACATGAAATTAAAAAGGAAGAAATATTTTTAAAAATAGATAAAATTCAATATTTAAAGTAGGTCTTGACTAGGATTAATTCGACAAGCCTAAAGCCATCCAGTGGCCACCTGAAAGTACAGGGGAAGTTCCGATAGTGGGAGTTCCGATTCGTGGGACTTTCGATATCAATCCTCTTCTCCCAAACTCCCCTTTTAAGAAAGAGCTTTATTCTAGATGACAGATGTTTGATAATAATAGAAAGCAAAAGATTAGTAGGACAAGTTTTACCCACGGTTGGTGAAGATTCTGATGTTAGTGGTCAGTATATCGAATGCTTTTGTTGTTGGTTGTACGTTTTTCTCCTGTTTTCTCAAAAAGTTTTAGTCTCTCGTTTAAGTCCGGTAAGTAGTGAAAATAAAGAATTGGCGGATATAAGTCTTTCAGATAAGGATAGACTTGCTTAATAATGGATACCAAAATAGAATTAGTGTGAATAACAAAAATACCATGTCTTGGTAATATTTTTTAAAAAAGAAAAAAATAATAATACAAAGAAAGAGTGTAAACTAATAAACAGGATATAATTCTAAGTAAAATGAAGGATTCTTTAGTGTTTAAATTCATGGAATTCCATTTTTACAAACTAAACATGCTCCTTTAATAATAAAAACAATCGTTAGGATAAAATATATTATTTAGTATTTTCTACCTAGGAATGAAAAATTGGAATTCCAAAAATTCAGATTTAACACTAAACATACCATAACTGATCAAATGACCGGTAATGTATTTGTAAAAAATGATACATAAAAGCACTCTTTGGGCACAGCAGCTAGAAACAAGGAAAACATTCCTAGGAGAGAGTAGCTTAGTCAGAGAATTTAATAGTCAGAAAGGAACTTAGATCATTGAAAAAAGTGAGCTATTCACCTGGTTCAGCTGGAAAAAAAAATGTGGCAAGTGGATAAAAAATTTGCTTTTTTTCCAGAGTTAGGTTTGGGAAATGGGTTCAAAGAATGCAAGTCGCTAACACTCCTTTTAATTTTAAGATTTTGTGGCTGGGAAAATAAATATGAAGGAACAAAAAGGGGAACAGTAGAATTTGAGATATTTTAAGTGTAATAATTTTGATATATTACATATGAGTGTGTGTATGTCTTACAACGTGATTATTCGACGGGATTGCTGTTGTGGCTTTATAGTGTAAGGCAAGATAATGAAGATGAAACAGGAGACAGTTTCACTGAAGAAAACTATTTATTTTCTTAATCACGATTGGAAGGCTTCTCAAATCCTTTTGGATGCAGAGAGAACTGCAAGATCCTTTAAATATCTATAAAAATCTAAAATCTGAAAAATCTAAAAATTTTCTCTAAGAGAACGTGTACACCGATATTCGAGAATTTTCTAAATTGGACGCCAGGATTCTATAAAGTTATAATTGGTCAGATCCATTGCCTGAGAGCGTCAACTGCAGCCCTAGAGAGGTCAGCTTAAAGTAGGTGTTAAAAAGGGGAAAGGTAGATCTGAAAGCCCCTTGGAAAATTTTGGGGGAATTAATGGGAGCCCTTAGCAATATAATTCTTCGGTCACATTGAAATATCAATTTTCAGGATGCTAGTGATATTTTCCTTAGGTGGCTGTATTCAGATATTCTGTAGAAGATATCTACATTTTTCTGTAGTTTTAGTTCAATTTTCTCCTTGCATAAATACATGTGGGTGTGTTACGTACATGTATATGTGTATTTATGTCCGTGTCTCTAAAACTCTAAAACATAATTTCATGTAGCAAAGTCTGATTATATCTTTTTTTTTTTATCAAACAAAATATTTCATCTTATAAGGGTCACATTTACAACAGTTACAAATATTTTCTCTTTTATCTACAAAAAAAAAATATTATTTTAAATCATAATAAATGTAACGTTTTATGACTGATTACTTGGAGTCGAAGTTTTATGATTTTTCTTCATTCTCATAAAACACTTTTTTATGATCTCTTTGAAGTGAAAATCGAGTTTTATATCCTATTGATTTTTTCTACTCCTAATCATTTTGGAGAAATACTCAGATATAAAGTAATGTAAATAACTTCCTAGTATTGTACTGCTAGTAACTCAACTCTCACAAACTAGACAACTAAATCATTTGAAAGATTCTTGGGAATATTGAGTCTTAAAAATGTTTGATTTTTTAAACTTTTTGATACATTCATCTGCTACTATTTCTGATTATTTCAACACCCTTACTTTTGCCTATCTAAAATGGAATGAAAATTATATTGAAAAAAAAATAAAGATTTGCTTCATGTGGTATGTTTGTTCAAACTTTAAAAACTTTTTCTCATATATCATATTTTTGAAATAGAATATATATCTTATAAACTATTCTTAGTAGTAGCTTCGTGAAATTTCGTATAAGTACATACAGGGCCCGACTTACAGGAATGGGGGCCCAGGGCAAGCCCATTCATCTTTGGCCCCCCTCACTCTGCTATACACAGGTGCTATATACAGGGTGATTATTATATATAGTGAGGCTTAAACTATGGCCCACAGAACCTTTGAAATTGACTTACCAGTGTAGTTAGTAAAATAAGATTGTTTTAAAATAAAATAAAAAATTATGAAATAAGTAAAATTATAAAAAAATTGGAAAAAAATCCTGGAAGGTAAAGCGTATATTAGAATTTTGTAAGTCCTTACCCGAAGAATTTTCCTGCCTAAAACAGAATGTAGCTTTGTATTCTACATTTTTTGCCAGCACTTACATTTGTGATCAAGCTCTCTAATGATACTGAATAAGTCAAAAACTGAAAGAAGAAGTTGTCGATAGTTTAAAGTGAATTTTGAACACACGTATCATATTTTTAACTTGAAAATGCAGTTAATTTGCGGGCCCCTTTTTGACTGGGGACCCGGGCGCTTGCCCCGTTTGCCCTGTCGAAAATCAGGCCCTGAGTACCTATACAAGGTGTCTACGAAAAGTACTTTTTGTAGACACTATTTCGTAATGCACTATTTCCAATAATGTGTACTTTTGTTCTATTACAGTGTAACAGCAAATTTTTAAGTCTACTAGGTTGTCTAATTAGCGTAATATCTCTTCTTCTAATTGGTCCAGCTCCATTTTTTGAAATGAAATCGTAAGTATTATTTTAAAACAAACTGTTGTGATGAAATTTACTGTTTGGCTTTTATAACTTCTTTGAAGAAATATTTTTTAAGCTTCTCATTCTCTTATTATATGAAAAGAAAAAAAAAACATTCCGTAGAGTTTTATACTTATAATGGTATCCTAGATGATGTAGAAAAAATGTTTGTTCGGTATAATGATTGGTCCAGCTCCATTTTTTTAACTGATATTGTAAGTATTATTTTAAAACAAACATGTGAAATTTACTGTTTGGCTTTTATAATTTTTTGGAGAAATATTTTTTAAGCCTCTAATTCACGTATTGTTTGAAAAGAAAAAAAACATTCTGTAAAGTCTTATAATGGTATCCTAGATGATGTAGAAAAAATGTTTGTTCGATATAATTATTCGTCCAGTTCCATTTTTTGAAATGAAATCGTAAGTATTATTTTAAAACAAACTGATGTGGTAAAATTTTTATTTGGCTTTTATAACTTCTTTGGAGAAATATTTTTAAGACTTTCATTCACTTATTACATGAAAAGAAAAAGCATTCTATAAAATCTTTTACTTATAATGGTATCCTAGATGATGTAGAAAAAATGTTCAGTATAATTCTATTAGGTAAAATTAAAGAACCCTCATAACATGTTTGAATGACTGTTTCTAAGGGAAATAAAAAGGCATGTACATTTAGGAAAATTCAATAAAACAGTGCCTTTAGATATATTTTATGATCAGATTGGCATTTTGCAGTGTTATAAATAGCATTTAAAAATTAATATTAGCAAATACACAACAATAAAATACACTGTTTTCTTTTTAGATTCACTTCAACACATCTAGGACACTGACTTTTTATTATTATGTTACCAATTGTAACTGTTAAAGAGAACTAAATCTTGTATGTATTCATATGCCAGTTGTAGATGTAAAATTTTTATCATTTAGATAATTTTGTTAAAAAATTACTTTAAACCTTATATATATATATATATATATATATATGTATACCTATATATATATATATATATATATATATATATATATATATATATATATATGTAATATATCAAAATTATGTAACTTTAATATTTCTTCAAAAACCTCCTCTCTCCCATTTATTTCATCTAAATATCTTTATCAGCCTCTAAATGGTTTGATCAACGAAGTATTTTCCACTTAACATTCCTTTCTGTCCTAAAGCTGTAAAGTTTCTGTCTATACAGCAATTTCCCAGGTGTTGGCGGAACATGTGTTCGTGTTTTGCTGATATTGCATTTAATTCGCTTAGTAAGTTGTTTTTGTTGTGGGAAAATTCTTGTTGTCAGCGCTCTTGGGTGTACTTGTGTGAGAGCAGAGTGAACTCTGTGGCTTTTGATTGTGTATTGTCCAGAAGGACAGATGTGCGATGTTGCCGCTCTGAAATAAAGTTTTAAATTAGACTTCTGAGTTCTCTTGAATATGAGACCCGACTGCATCTTTGTACTTTATGAATGCTAGCTGTTGAACTTTCTCCTTATGAAGGAGTTTTATAAAAAATTGATTACATATATATATATATATATATATATATATATATATATATATGTATATATGTATGTATGTGTGTGTGTGTGTGTGTGTGTGTGTGTGTGTGTGAAATCCACCGGTCACAATAGAATTGTAGTCTCTTTTTTTACTTTCCCGTGTTACTGGGCAAGGAGAAGTCTAAGAAGCTAGACTAATTGAAGTCGTGGCACATTGAAGAGAACGGCACATATCCGAAGAGAACTTAAATTTTATTTTAGTTAAGAGATCGACATGTATTTCACAGTCAAAAGCAGAAGACAGAAGGAACTCCGAAACACATACTGGAACAGGTTTAGACTCCAGAGCGAAACGCAGAGAAGAATTCTGAAGAGAAAGTAGTTTAGTTGGCTTAAAACTTAGGGGAAAGGGAACTTAGATCGGATGGGAAAACTGAAGAGACAGTTGGAAACTGCGGTGTGAAAAAAAAATTTTGAATCTATTATATCTAGATAAAGCTTTGGGAAATGTGTCGAAAGAATTTTAAGTCAATAGCACTCCTTTAATTACGACATTTTGTGGCTGGGGAAAATAGATTTTAAGCAATTAGAATGGGAGAGAGGATTATTTTTATGAGGCATTTAAGTGTTATAATTTTGATATATATACATACATATATATATATATATATATATATATATATATATATATATATATATATATATATATACATATATACATATATATATACATATATACATACATATATATATATATATATATATATATATATATATATATATATATATATATATATATATATATATATATACATACATATATATATATATATATATATACATATATACATACACATATATATATATATATATACATATATATATATATATATATATATATATATATATATATATATGTGTGTGTGTGTGTGTGTGTGTGTGTGTGTGTGTGTGTGTGTAGGGTTCGGTGTCTAGGGGTGTCGTTAGACAAATTCGATGACAGACTAAATTAACAATAACAAACATTTAATGACGTAACAACACAGAAAACATTTAAACACAAAGACGAATAGTTAAATCACAGTGACGACGCGGTATAGACAAGACTTCCTACTCGAAGCTTAACATAGGCAAGACACCCTACTCGGTGTTTAACATAGAAAATACACCCTACTCGGTGTTTAATAAATTGAGGGAGCTCAAGTGCCACGGGTCTTTGACTCGACTTGGTCACTCCTTCTCCTCGACTCTAACTCGAATGTCCCTCTGTCGTTCCTTACTTACACCACTCAGTGATGAGGGCCGACCTTGTGAGAATGCGCTGCACTAAAATCCCATATATATATATATATATATATATATATATATATATATATATATATATATATATATATATATATTACTTAAGAGCCTCATGTGAGGTTGGAGAGTGAGAAGGTTAACATTGATTTAATTAAAGTTCTTTCGTTCACGCTTTAAGTAAATATACACTGTTAATGTTATTTCACCCTGAAAAGCAAAACTGATTCAATTCAAATGCCCGTTTGAATTGAAATGACTCCAACGGGCATTAAAGTGTTTAATTCTGTTGAAGTTCCCAGAATATCTAACTTTCTTTTATTTCTTTTTTATAGGAACCTTGTCCTTGTTATATTATCTTTAATATTACTAGGGTTTGCGCTTGGAGCGAAACTTGTCTGTTCATTTACGGGAACGCTGAAGGACACTATGTAAGTCTATATTTTAGTAATTTTTTAAGCTAATAAATATCGTAAAAGTGATCTTTTATTCTCGCAAAGTGATGTAAATGACTAAACATTTTTAATTATTGCACTCACTTTCTACATTATCCCAATGAAAGAATAGTTATATAGTTGGTAGTAATAAAGAATGTAAAACCTTTGTACCAGTATATAGCATAAAATGCAAATCCAACGTATGTAAGGCACAAACATAGAGCGAAAGAACCCAAACAGCTCTTTCGTGACAGAAGCTTTCTCAATGTGAAAGAAATTATTGACTTATAAAAGCCAACTTGTTCCGTCAGCTTTTTCAAGACATTGAGTTCGTTGTATCTTTCTTTCTCTATATGTGTTTTCTTGCGTTGGCTTTTTATAAAAAGTTATATTCAGAAGCTATAATCAGAAGTAGTTACTTTTGGATACATAAAGCATAAAAGGCAAATCCAACGTAAGTAAGACACAAAGAGAGAAGTAATGCATACAGCTGTTTCGCTGCTTCGAGCCAGCAGCATTGTCAATGCGAGATAAATCAGTGGTTTGTAAATGCCGATTTGTACATGCAATTACATACATTTATATACATGTACTCAAACATACATTTTTTCTCTTAATCAGGATATACAGTAAAGCCTCGATCTTTTATTCTCGCACTGATCATTAGATTCCTTTGATCCCGAATATATGATCGCTTCCAAGACCCAAGTCCGAGGTTCGATCCTCGGCCTGGGAAAGGTTAAATCAGTCTTTATTCCTTCAGAATGTAGATAAACTGAAGACCATGCATACTTGGGAACTAAACGCTAGGGGTTCCGAGTAAGATTGACCACCTTACTGAGACACACATTTCGCACTCCAAATCTCTTGTTCTTGAAAATGGAGATTAGCATCATATGCCATGGCCTCTAAATAAGGATGTTGCATCGAGATGTTTAGTTTTTTTCAATAGGTTTTAAATATTTCACAATTTTTTGGTATAGTTTTAAGAAGTTTTCAAAAACTTATCGTTCAAAATATGCAGACATTCAGCCTACACCAACATTATTCTATACGGTATTGACGAGGTATATCCGATTTCGTTAGTCTTCGTGTAGTAGAAAAGTGAATTGTAGCTCTTCAAACTAACTAACAACAAATGGGTAGGGTGATGTTCTTTGACACAAGAGTTTGTAGGTTTGAAAATCACAGCTAGTAGGGATGTCCGTAGTCTACTCCAATAGGAATCAACCCCGCAGTAGGTCCCAGTCTCATTAGCCCTTATGTAACAAAAAATATATTCTGTAGTCCAATCCATCCAACCAACCTCTTCCTATGAAATTTAATAAATACAATGTAGCATGGGTTCTCTAGCTACGGTTTAGCAGAGTGGTGGTTAGGTTTTTCTTTTCACACCCTCTATGGCTCTCTAAGCAGTTATAAACATTTTGACTGACGTTGACTAGGGGTGCTAGTGTTTACATATCAAACCGAACCAAACCAAACAACCGAAAACAATAAACGTAAATGATTATCAATCCACAAAATATATTTTTCTTTTATGTTTTGCTTTACAGTGATAGAGGTTTTCCTCCTGACTTGAGTACCTATGGCCTGATATCATCTATGATTGCTTCCTCACAGTCTTTAGGGTTAGTATTCCACTTATTTAATAATTATTTTATAAGTAAGTGTTATACACTTAGTACCCATGGCAGATTATTTTATGCTCTGATAAAATAATTGCTTTTCAGTGGAATATTAGAAAACTAATTTATATACTATTGATTTATCTATGATTTGAAATCAATCCTCAGAGTGTGTGTTTGTATATATGTATCTACGAGGCAGTAAAAAAAAATGAACTTTATAAAATCTGATTTACATCTAAAATGAAGGCTTCACTTGTTAAAATGAAACATTTTATTTATTTGCACACACTTAGTGCTTAGCTTTACTTCCCCCTTCTTCCCTTACTTTTGTTTTTCTCTGCGGGTAACCCTTATTAGCCTCGCGTAACTTCCCCTTTCGCTTCACTTTGAGAGTGGAAACAGACTCGGGCTTGATACCTGCATAAGAAATGTCATAAAAGAAATGCTAGAGTGAACCGCACAACCTAAATTCATATTTCATGTGGAAATTATAACATTTTCCTTATAAATGTTCACCATTTTGAAAGTTAGTTTTTATGAACTAAACATACTCTCTTATAGCCCACTATTTGTTTAAAAGCTGAAACAAATATATGTTGGGTCATTTCTACGATCCCGTGGGGGCCCTACATGATATTTGGTAGGTGTACCAGTTTTTTTTCTCTTCAGTATATTTGCACCAGGTTTTGTGGTTAAACTTGAGTCATATATACTTTTTGGCTACGCAAACACGATCCTACTAATTATTTTTATTAGTATCCATATTGAAACCCGACAGAGAAATCGGATTCCTCATTGGAAAAAGTTTGAAAAAGCATAATATTATAATTATGTTGAATTATTTATTTTAGCAATTAAAAAAGAAAAAATATAATTCGTACTCAGTCAACAAACAAAAATGAGGATGATGTAAAGAATAACAAACATTTTTATCATAGAACCTTAAAAACGGCATAAAGACATCATTAGGGTGAAAATATCGGTTTTATTTTCAAAATTTAAATAGAGTAAAATTAAAATAAATAATAAAAATTTAGAGATGTCTGACTGAACTTTTTCCACTAAACCCTAATAATTTTTTAAATTTATACAAATTAAAGATTTCTTGAATTCTTAATTTTTTTTATTTTATTCATTCCTTTCTGAGTATTGTAGCAGTATTTTAGCCTTTTTTATTACAGATTTTTCAACTAATGGTTGTTACAGATTTTTCAACTAATCAGTGATAAATGAAATATAACATGTTTAGGTATTTTTCCTTTTGAAGTAGTTTGATTGAGAGAAAAATATATGTGTAGAAAGTTATTTTTGAGTAGGAATATTTTGAAAACCAACCAGTTCAAATAATATGTAATGAAAACATTTTACAATTTTTCGTTTTTGTGTATAATTTCTTTTTTACTTTTGCTAAAATCTTTTCTTTTTTTTATTTCTAGAGCTTTTGTTGGCCCGTCTCTTGGAGGTTATCTTCTAGATCAGTTTGGATTTCGTAATGCTTCAATGGCATTGCTCGTATTAGAAACAGTTCTGGTACGTGAAAATAACTGATAAACAATTACTTTCTAGGATGCACTCATATTTTACTGAAATTTCTATAGCAAATTATAGATACTTTGAAGCAAAATATAATTTTTAATAGTATGTTTAATTCTTTATTTGGGGCATGATTTCAAAAAATACATTAAAAATGGATTTTTTACCGTTTGATTCTGTGAATTGTATTAAAAAATGGCTAAAAATGACAATTTTGTAAAAAATGTAATAAAATTACTGCACGGATACTTTGACATTCATACCAAAAATTGCTTTTAGTTCTTTGAAAACCTGTATATGTGTGATATTAGTGTAAATGGATTTCCAGTACTTGAAATAATTTTTTTAAAGTGTTTGGGAAATTAGAGTTATTACAGATGGAAGAAGATTAGGTATTAGAAATTGCAGTACTTATATATTCCTATAACCTAATTTTGGAAATTTGTGCAAATTTTTAATAACTATACTTAAAGAAAGGTACTAGCCGATTAACATTAGTTTTCGGTACATCATATTTCTCTGAATTTTTGTACTCTATAACAAAGTTCGTGAAGTAAAAAAAAAACAGTTCATCATGAATCAATCATCACATTACATAATTTCATTTACAGCAAAATAAATCAAATAACATAGAATCTTTGGAGTTAAATACAATCCATTAACTGTGTGTTTACCCCTTAATTGTGGTATAAATTTCAAAAAATTCATTGAATAGAGATTTTTCTCTTTTGATTCTGTGACCTGTATCAATTATAAAGGCTAGAAGATTCTTATTTTATTAAAAAAACATTAATAAAATAATAATTACTTTAATATTTTGACATACATGCGAAAGATATTTTTTACTATTTGTGAGTTCATTTATGCGTGATTTAAGAGCCGTTTTAGTGTTGCAATATATAAATATTTGTTGAAAAAGTAATTGCTGCAAATTGGTTTTAAGAAATTTTATCCCTCTAAGCGGTTCACACGTACAATTCCGCAGAAACCGATGATGTCTTCAAAGCGGTTGTCATGCACAATTTTCGACCTCCAAAAACGTCCAGAAAATGAATGTATTGTACATTTCTGCCAGTGGAGTTTTAAGGTAGGAGGGTTAGGTCGATTGTTTAGGAACTGCACCCCTCTTTGACTGACATTTATTGAAGGATGGACCCCTACTCCCTGAGGCACATAGACGCTGATAGCTTTTCATGGCTTTGTAAATCTCTATTTCGAAGTATTTCGATTGTGGTAACAGATGTGTCTCTACTTAAATAGCTTGGATGACTTTCGTAAAAAAATATAAATTATTCTCTTAAAGAATATTTTTATTTGTACTTTTAGAATTCATTATTTCTTATGGGATGATCTTCGAGGTTTGACGAGTTTTATGTGTATTAAAATTTAACAATCTATAATGTCTGTTTATATATCTATAACCGGAAGTAAAGGGACAATAACGAGGGTGGGTTTCCCGTATTCCAATCTAGTCGACAAAGGGAGAAGTAAAAAATCATAGAACACTTTGGTCTCTGGCACAATAGAGTATTTTTTGGAGACTTTTTCCTCGGTGTGTTCAACTCGGAGGGTTATGCCAAATTTCAAAGATATGACTAAATCTTTTCTAAGTATACTTTTCATTAATTCGTTTTTACATGATCGAAAATTACCCTTCCGAATTAATTGTAACTCGCAGAGATGTTTGTGCTTTTTATATTGTATCTTTAATTACTAACTTGTTTTCAATTTCAGATAATTCTATTGATGTTTTCTCTCTGCACCAAAACTCCTCGAACAGATTCTATAAAAACCTCTGCCGATACTGGGAAAGAAAACAGCGCCAGTAGTGGAACCTGTATTCCTTACCAAAGACAGAGCAACGATTCAAATTCTTAAAGAGTTTTTAATTGTATTTTGTATTCAACTTTGTTTTTATGTAAAAGAAACCAAAGCAAAGTACGAAAGGAAAGTTCAGTTTCCAGTAGAAGTTTTCCTCTGAGAAAAGGAGAAATTAGAAACTTTGCTATAAGTGACAGCCTAAGAGGACATCATTGAGAAAGAAGAGGATATATTTTATGAAACTCCAAATAGTATCGCTCTTTGTTTCTTGGGAAGATATTTATGCGGAAAAAATAGTTATGCAAAGTAAAAGAGTGTATTGTGGATAGTATAAATTGTTGAAATTATGTTTTTAATTAAAATAAATATGTAGAAGCTTATATAAACTACACGTAAAAATTTTAAATATACATCAAATGTACTTGATTGGGATTCGGCCAGAGGAAAGATCGTGTTTATAATTTATTTATTTAAATACATATACTTATATTTTAAGTTCAATTACATGTAATTAATACTTTAACTCTCTTTGTTTTTCACAATATAGCCTTTCACTTTCATCGAATACAGGGCGCAGCATCATAATTTGCTGATTTAAAGGGTCGGTAAACTAAAATATGTTATAGGTATAGTTTTAATCATTTATTATCGTTAAATTTCATCACTGAAAATTGTAATTTACGCTGTTTTGAAAATTGTGTCTAACATGTCCCTACCCCCTAACTTAAAATAGTGATCACTCATTCACCCGAATTCTGAAGCTCCGATCGACTTTTTCCAGCACAGCGATGAAAGACCGTAGGAAGGGGAAGGATTTTGGGGACTGGTTCCCCCCCCCCGAAATTTTGAAACACCATTATGTAGATAGACAATGCCCCACGTTTGTGTGTGTGTGTGTGTGTGTGTGTGTGTGTGTGCTATCTGCCTAGCTGTTCATGAACAGTTATTCTCTTAGAAAAAAATCGCTCAAACCATAAAAGTCTTACTGGGCCGCTGGCGGGAAATACAGTGCTTTCCCTTTCATCAATTGTGAAGTATCATTCACAAATAAAGATGTCTTTCTCCCTTGGTCTCCCTCCGAAAATAATTTCTGGCTACGGTCCTGGCGATAGGTAATTCGGTAATGCTAAGCGAATATTCTTTTTTAGTGGAATAAGGGTCTTTGGACAATTGGTGTACGCGAGGGATATCAATTACCCAATAAACAATAGTTACAAGGCGTTATGTAGGCGTCCCTACTCTGGTGGCATTACAGACATCAAGCCCGACAGGGAAGATCGATACTGGTTGAGCAGTCCGATGTGATATATCGAATGAGAGAAACGGCCACTGAAGATCACTTCTCAAGCTCCTTCTGAAGTGTTTCCTTAAAACATGCATTTTTAACCACTACACTCAGCTTGTAAGGATGAAAATGCAAGTCATCGGGAAGAGTTTGCCTCACAAAATGATTCAGACATTCTTAAACTAGTTGCGTGTCTAGTGACCAGGAGATCACAAAACAGCCTTACCTCATTCATGATTTGGGATGATCTCAGGATCCATTTCCCCGATCTTATTCTTTTCTCATTACCAGTACTAAATATATGTTAGCCCAAGTTACAATCGATTGCTTACCAAGAACACGAACTTTCTTGACAATACTGCGGTTGATGTCCGAACGGTTAAGAAGCTGATTATCGGTATCGGAGTTCGTGGGTTCGAATTCCACTGTGGCATGGATGTTCGTAGCCGTTCGGAATCGGCTTTAAGCAGTAGGTCCCGGTATCATTAGCCGTCCTGTTACAAAAAAAGTAGACCAAACCAAATCTTGTTGACAATACTGAAGTCAGTACAGAATTTCGTTGCTTTGCTACGATCGATCAACTGTTGGAAAAGTAAATCTCTTCGGTAAATGCCCGTTGTTACATTGTCCAACCCGTTCCTCGTACTAAAATGAAATGGTAAAAAACTTCCAGGTATACCCTTTCGAATAAGATCAACCCCCCTTTTTTTAAGGAAGAATTATTGCTTCTTAGCCTCGAACTCAAATCAGCAAATCAGCAAATTATGCTGCCGCACCCTGTATTATAGCGCCATATGTATTGACCTTTTGACCTTTTATCATGACTCCAGGTTTTGGTCACTCAATTCTTTAAATAAATTTATCTCGGGTTTTCTTTTAAATTAGGTTTAAATCTCTTAAGTTTTCAATTAGGACTATTTTCAAAATATAATAAAATAACTGCACTGATACTTTGACATTCATGCGAAAAATTCCTTTCAGTTCTTTGAAAACCCATTTATGTGTGATATTAGTGCGCCAAATAACTTTTTGCCCTTGACTACTTTATAATAATAAAAAATAAAGACAAACAAATGGTGTACAGATTGATTTATTTCTCCTTCATACACATAATGAGATATTAAAAAAAAGCCAAATAAAACTAAATTAAAGTTAAAGCATTTTTCTATTAACTCGTACAGTAACGACTAACCTACTGTAGATTGTCATTGCTTAACATATCGTGTGCGGGGACATTTCTCAGCGGAATTGTGCCGGGAGCGGGCGTTTTGCGCATAAATTTAGTTATTCAGTTAAATCTCAATAGATCGAAAATTATTTAATTTTTTAACCAACTTTTCGTATTTTATATTGAAATATATAAACAAATATATAAATAGAAATATATAAATAACGACCATAAGATTTTTGTAAACAAAAATATATTTTATAGTGCATAAATTTATAATAGTATCGTAAATATGAAAAACCAAATAGAAATAGTAGTATATGATTTTAATTTTTTCGAATTATGTTATATATAAACGTTTTTACATTATAAAAAATTAAAGACAAGCACATTCGACTTCGTTTTCCTGTATATACCGTTATTTTTGTACCCACAAACAAACCATGTTGTTACACGAACCCGTACTAGTACGTGACCCGCGCTCAAGTATCAATCGTCAGAAAACGTACTAGTATGCATGCAATGTGTTAATAAGTCGTGCTAAAAACATACAACAACACTTTCATCAAATCATGGTTCAATAATCATGGTTTTTAGTGTAAAATAGTGCATTATTACATTAAAATAAAACGATATCTGTATCCTTTTAAATTTTATTTAGTAGAAAAATATTCAACATTTAGTAATATTTAAATGACTACTATTGGCTTTCGTAAATCTACCCGGTAAAGAAAAAGACATCAATGCAGGATTCTTACACTTGCAAATACCTAACAGTCTACTGGTAGATAAGCATTGGTATCATTAGGTCTATGAATAGAATTTCAATAAATAAGGGTTGGCATAAAATATTCTATTAATAGGTTGACTGTAGATAAAGTGTTGACATAAAGATGTCTATTAATAGGCTGACTTAGATAAACCATAAAGGTACCATTAATCCCGTTTGTTTGGTTCAGAAAAGGAAAAGTTCCAAATATTTCGTCATGTGCTTTTAGTCTTGAGAAGAAGACATAAAATGTAGTTCTTTATTTCTTTGATTTATTTTAAATAATTCTTATCTGTAGTTTAGGAAGGAGAAACTGCAATACATATGGCACCCGGCCAAAATGTAAAGTATCTCGTGAACTATGGGTTATCTACCCATGGTTCATAAGATACTTTACATATTTGCATGAAACATAATAAACTACTTTTACATATGTTACATATTTGCATGATATATATTTTACATATTTGCATGAAACTATCTTATTGCGGATTGTCGGGATTCACACTATGTCTTTTCTACAAATGGGCATATACGGCAAGCGATTTACAAGATAATGTACACCATACAAATGAAATTAGTACTCCTGATCTTATAATGGCATTATAGCTGTACTTTTCAAATATTAATTTAAATTTATAACATATTAACATCCAGTCTTAGTTATCTACATTCGAAAATATTTAATGACAGAAAGATGTCGAATAATTACAGTATCATACACAAAAAGTTAAGGCAAACTAACAAAAATATTTAGTTTATAGTAGTTAACTCACACGCACGTTTGGCCGAACGATGGCCGATTGGTTAGGGTGCTGGCCTTCAGTACCGGAGTGCGTGGGTTCGAATCTCGCAGCGGCATGGATGTTCGTAACCATTCGGAATCGGTTTTAAATTGTAGGTCCCGGTCTCATTAGCTCTCGTGTTGCAAAACAAAGTAGACCGTAGCATTCCAAACCAAACCAAACCGAAACACACGCACGTTTACATCATTAAAGATATAAATGGTTTGGTTTGGTTTGGAGCGCTACGATCTACTGTTTTGCACACGAGGGCTAATGAGACCGGGACCTACTGCTTAAAGCCGATTCCGAACGGCTACGAACATCCATGCCATAGTGGGATTCGAACCCACGAACTCCGGTACCGACGATCAGCGCCCTAACCAATCGGCCAGCGTTCGGCTAATAATATAAATGAAATACCCCTTTAATAATAAAAAAGAAAATGTAACATAATATAGTAATGTTTAATCATTTTTCTATGATTTTTATTACAAAATTATCTATGGCATCAATAAAATCTAAGCTTTGTGTTATATCAGATTTTAGTGCTGTTAAAGCAAGCGGTGGTAATTTTGATTGATCAGTAGAGAAATTTAAGGGAAATTATAGTTTTTTTTAATAAAGATAAGGACGACCAAACTTAGGTATTGAGAGTGTTGAAAATAATTTTAGAAGTTGTTTCAACATAGCATTCAAACGTTACGCTTTTTACGTTTAGTTGCTTAACGTCGCTCCTGAAAAGGCCAGAAATCGGTCACCGGTAAATCCCCCTTCCTTTCTGGTGCATCATGTTTTAAAAAAAATAGCTACAGTTATGTATGAAACTACTTATAGAATACAGGGAAAAAATCTGTAAAAGGGTGATTTCAGTTAAATCTATGTAAATTTTCATTTTCTCCAGAGGTCGTTATAAGCATTTAAAAGGGCATAGTACCTTTCGAGTTTTTTGTTTTAATTTTTTGCTAGATGATTAATAAGATTCTAACTTTATATAAATTATTTAATTTTGTTATATGACTCAATACAGTCTTTAAAGAACAAAGCACATACACCAAGTGAAAGAAAAAAAGAGAAATCCACGTACCCACAAAATAACTATTGAAATTTGTAAATTAGAAACCAATTTTTTCTGTCAAATAGAAGCTAATAATCTTTTGACTTCAATGAATCTCGTTTACATTAATACTACAATATATATTTTATTTTATAGGCTAATTATAAAAGCTGTTTTTAAATTTTCAATTTCTTAATGGATTTTAGCTTTAAATGTCATTATTAATTAGCCTTAGGTTTACAGAATAAATAAGATATTATATTTCAATTTGATATAAAAATTTAGTTTCTACTATGCATATTTCAAAAGTTATTTTGTGGGTAAGTGAATTTCATTTTTTTCATCTGGTGTATATTTTTTATGTTATTTTTAAAAAATACTCTACATGAAATGACAGAACTAAATATTTCTTTCAAAGCTAGAGAATTATAAAAAAAAAACTTGTGAAAAATGAATTCTAAAAGGAACAGAACTTTTTGACTTATGGTGAATAAAATAAAATGCTGTTATAATGGAGATTTAAGTCTGGGAAGAGAATATACCTTTAAAATACCATTAGATAAAAGTTCAGTTGGGACCAGTGAAAATGTCACTATAGCTAAGAGTTCACTATATACCGGCTTCACTATAGCAAGGATCAGATGTATGTCCATAATATGTACAGATTAAATAATATATATTTAAGATCAAATACAAAAAAATACTATGAACAAAACTACAAAATGGATAAACAATCTATGACGTTTTTTTACTGTTCAGTATTTTACAGTATAGTTTTAATACGTTGGCATTTGTTTCTTTGTGTATCTTAGCTAAGTTTGAATAGCCATGAAGGCGTAATATTATATTTCAATTTTATATAAAAATTTAGTTTCTACTATGCATATTTCAAAAATTATTTTGCGGGTAAGTAAACTTCATTTTTTCATTTGGCGTATATTTTCTATGTTATTTTTTAAAATATTCTACATGAAATGACAAAACTAAATATTTCTTTCAAAGCTAGAGAATTATTAAAAAAAAACTTGTGAAAAATGAATTCTAAAAGGAACAGAATTTTTTGACTTATGGTGAATAAAATAAAATGCTGTTATAATGGAGATTTATGTCTGGGAAGAGAATATACCTTTAAAATACCATTAGATAAAAGTTCTGTTGGGACTATAGCTGTCACTATAGCTGAGAGTTCACTATATCCCGGCTTCACTATAGCAAGGATCCGTTGTATGTCCATAATATGTACAGATTAAATAATATATATTTAAGATCAAATACAAATAAATACTATGAACAAAACTACAAAAGGGATAAACAATCTATGACGTTTTTTTACTGTTCAGTAGCTTACATTATAGTTTTAATACACTGGCATCTGTTTCTTTGTGTATCTTAGCTAAGTTTGAATAACCATAAAGGCGTAACAGATTAGTTACAGACACAGATTAGTAACAGAGAAAAAAAAAATGGATTTTTAATTCTACATATACTGAGGTAATCTGTAAGGAAATTTAATGAATATCTGGAGTAGTTTTGAAACAATGAATTTCTTAAATTCGACATCACAATTTCATTGAGGTTACTACATATTTGCTCTTGCAAGAGTGCTCATTTACATGAAGTTGTGATGTTTTCTTACTGTGTCATAATCTTCAGTTTCAATCAAAATATTGTCAAAACGTGTAATCTGTCTAATCTGAAAGATTATTTCATACATCTGGTAATACAAATTAGCCTATTGAAATGATTTACTTATGTTTGGAGATATAGTATATATCAACTTATCCCATATTTAGCCTTATTTTATTATTGGTTGTAAGAGAGTACTATGTTGTTGAAGTGGTTCGAGAGTTACTCATCGGGAACTAATTATACAAAGATCTACATTTTAAAGTAGATTTTCGGTTCCAATGACCATGTTTAACACTAGATTTCCGGACTGAGCTAATTTGACTCATTAAAAATTTGATCACTGTATATATATAAACTTTAATATCACTTTTCAAAAACATACGTTGGTTTTTAGTTAAGTAATAAAATACATGTAAACTTTCATTCCTCTTCCCCGCAGACCCCTTCATTTCGCATTATCAAATGTGGTATACCTATTTTCCCGGTTGTGAGCCAATTTGACTCATAGAATGTATATGAAAACAAATAAATATAGTAATAAATATAGTATGAAGTAAATATAACGTATAAAGTATATAAAGTATAGTATAAAGTAAATATAAAGAAGTCGAGAACACTTCCATTCCAATGACAGAAATTCATGCTACTCACGCACGGAAGAATTGTTAAATTCAACAATCCTGCAAAAGAAACAAATGTAGAAACCATTGTGCAAAATGTAACAAAAGTGCTTGCGGAAAATGTGTTTCAGAAACAGATTTTATATGTAAAAAAATTTTTTCCGTGACATTTTTAGATAATAAATATTTCATTTAAATTAATTTGGAACTATTTTCTTTGCAAAAAAATTCAATTTTCTTGTATGAGTCCAATTGGCTCACTTCAGTAAAAATAGATATATGATCAAGATCCGTAAATCTAGTGTTAATCCTGAAAATTCAACATGTTCAAATATTTGCTTTTGCTTTCGTTTGCTGCTTAAACACTTACATCTTCATTCAACATCACTCAACATCAGTCAAGATGTTTGTAATTGCTCAAAGAGCCATAGAAAGCGAGGAAAAATCATGGCCAGATAAATCGAGCCACTGGACACATACTAGTACGTTTTCTGACTACTGATACTTGAGCGTGGTTCACATACTAGTACGGGTTAGTGTAACAACATGGTTTGTTTGTGGGTACAAAAAGAACGATATATACAGGAAAACGAAGCCGAATGTTCTTGTCTACTACATAAATTCTGGAAAAATTTAGAAAAATAAAAAATAGTTTTTACATCAGTCGATGCGGAACCACAGAACGGGAAGGTTGATTAAAAAAATCAATTTAGATTTAAAATTAACTTTTTATATATCCTTGCGCCAATAATATTATATATATGTATATTTATATATTTATAAATTATATATATATATATATATATATATATATTTGTATTTATATATATTTGTTTATTTGTCTATTTATGACTGATGTAAAATTAAATAATTTTCGATCTATTGAGATTTAACTGAACAACTAAATTTACTCGCAAAATGCCTACTATCGGTACAATTTCGCAGCGAAATGTACCCGCACACAATGTGTTAAGTTTAGACAGAAGAGCTTAGATTGGTCAATGACCAATACAAACTAATGTGTGCAACACATGAAAATTGCAAGAGAGTTAAAAATAATGAGTTACTGAAAAATGACAAAACTAAATATAAAAACAGCAAAAGGTATGGCCAGAATTAAAAACTAAATATTACACAAGTGGTAAAGCACTTCCAAAAAAATTACAGTCGTACTAAGTAAAGTAAAGCTGATATGATTGCTCACAGGCGTTTAGATTTCGCTATAAGCTGTAGATCTGGTTTAAATCCTTTCACTAAAGCAAAACATTGTTATTAGGAATTATTACCACAGATGTTAGATAGTTCCAAAGAAGCTTTGAATATGACTAGATTACACTTCGATCAATTGCCAACAAGGATTGAAATCTGTTTAAAACTAATTCCTAACTTGAATTTAGTAAAAGCATGATACCAATAACTAAAATGTGAATTCCTTGTATACCCCACATTCAGAACAAACAATTTTAAAACGTTAAAAATATAAAGAGAGCATTATCTTTGTTACAAACATAACATTTATAATGATGCATATCCCCTATATAGTAATAGCTTAAGTTATCTGTCCGTCTGTCCTCGAATTTATGAAGCGGTTGGACCTGGAATGAATAGAGGCATCCATATTGGATTCTTGATGAGTTAGGGCTAGCAAAATTCAAAGCGAGTTCGAAAACGTTCGAAATCCCCCCATCTCCCCTTTTCGATAGTTTAATACCATTATTTCAAGCTCTATTGTCCCCGGTTAAGAGCAGGGGATTAAATTCATCAGTTTATCCCATAATAAATAGGTAAAAGAAACAATTTTTCTAACATTATGACGTCATTCCTTTAACCATCTCCATTAATCATTTCTTATTTTAAATTATTTAAATATCGTCTGCATTATTTTCATATTTTTATCAGTGAACTTAGAGATGTTACGTAAATAATTTTCTTTTATATTTGTATTAAATAATAGATTAGGTACATATGTGCTAATTTTAAATTTAATCATCTATTATATTTTTGTTACAAAGAAAATTTTATCACCGGCATTGACAACAAATTCTTTTCATAAAAGTCTAGGAGTCTATTTCACGGACTAATAAATATCTAGCGTTTAAGTTATATATCTTTGAAAATTAAGAAGTTTGTTCGTTTGTGTGTTTGTTTTTTATACATAACCACAAGATTTGCAATCGATTCGCTAAATTTTAGACATCATTCATATATACCGCCAAATAATCACTGTCAATATTAAAATCTCTGCTCTCCATCCTATCACGTAATATGACAAGATAAATTAAAGTTGGCAACTAACATGCCGTCAGTAAAGATAAACAAATTGAGCGTGTACCAGATAATTCTCAGCCAAAAAACAAACCAGTAGATGAAAATAAAAAGTAGATGAAAATAACATTTTTTTCTAGCATTATGACGTCCTTCCTTTAACCTCTCATTTAACCCATTAACGCCCAAATTATTTTTTTTTCGACATAATGACATATAATTCATAAATTGGGTGTCTTTTACTATCAACATGAATATTATTATCGAATTTTATCAATACGTACCATAGTTTTTAAAAAATATGCTGGTCTAAAAATAGATCACTGGGCGTTCGGGGGATATATTTTAGCAAATACACAACAATCAGTAGTACTTCAATAACGTGGTAAAAACGAACCAAATAGATAAAAACTAATGTGTTTTCTTTTAAAAAACGTTTATTTATCCAGAATTTCACAATATTACAGAATGTACTTAGTAACGTTCAGTTATTTTAAAATATAAAATTTTAATGTTTCTACAGTTTAGTGTGTAATTTGATGAAACATTTCTTGCATAAAGTGGCATCGCACTTCACAAAATATGTTAGGAAACTTCCTTGGCACCCTACAAGTCGACATCTTCCCTTTCTTTGTTCCATATTGTAATCCATTCTATCAAAGCGAACATCATCACTGACATTAGATGTTAGTGATGAAGGAAAACTGTAAGGTCAATCTTTCAAAACCTTTTTTTTCCGATTCCCAATTTTAGATATTTTACAGCTCTTCCGAAATCTTTTATGGACATAAAATTACCTTTATGTGCATTTTTGGGTAAAATACTTGCATTTACTACAGCCATATCAATTATTCAAGTGAATAGACACCAGTACCATTTTTTACCTCTTATTGCTATGCCGTGTTTCTCTAGAGGCCAGTCATGATGGTCTCCCATATGTTTGTTATAATTATTTATTAAATTTTGTTGTGGGATTGATACTTTTTCTTTTTTCTCAGAAGACCATCTTTGAACTTTTGATGTGCACTCAACACTATCAGAGTGTGTAGCAACAGCCACGCTCTTATTTTCCTTCCATCTAACTATCGTGATTTTATTTTTTAGTCGAACCGGAAATCATAAGTGTCACTTTGCATTTTATCAAACTCCTTTGAAGACTTTAGGGTGCATTTCTCAGTTCTAGTGTCTCTTATAGTACAGGGATGGAACAGCTGCTCCAATTGCGCCAGACTGCGCCAAAACGACATCTTTGCGCCATTCTGCTCCAAAACTATCATTTTTTAAGTAAACTGCGCCAGACTGCTCCAAAATAAAAAAATGCTTTCTCTCCAAAAATCATTTTCCCATCTTTTGTAACAACGATCCCGCTAAGCAGAGTTAGTTATCTTTCGTCAGCGTACAATTTATAGTAATTTCCCGTTAAAGGAAAGAAAAGGGGAGGGGGAATTCGCCGGCAAATGGCTCTGCGTTTTTCCTGATCTTAACACTTAAATTCGCTGAGTAAGTTTCTTGTCCCTTGGGAAAATTCTTTCTGTCTTCGCTCTTGGGTGCACCTCTGTTCGAGCAGAGTGATTTTTGTGTCTTTCTTTTGTCTGTCGTTGACTAGTAAAGATGTCCGTTTTAGCAGCTCTAAAATAAAGTTCTAATTAGACTTGTGCCGTTCTCTTCAATGGTGGCCAGACAGCATCGTTATTACTGTTAGCTGATTAGCTTTCTCATTGTCCAGTAGCCCGGGCAAGTAAAAACAATTGGGGCTACATAATTTTTGTGACTAGAGGAAATAATTTTTACTTACACACACACACACACACACACACACACACACACACACACACACACACACACACACACACACACACACATATATATATATATATATATATATATATATATATATATATATATATATATGTAAGGAAAATTCTCAGGAGTTTTCAAAACTTAAATCAAGGGCTAAAAATTCCCGCGTTATTTTGCATTCCCCTTTTTAACCCCTAACCTAAATTGACCACTATATATATATATATATATATATATATATATATATATATATATATATATATATATATATATATATATATATATATATATATATATATATATACATATATATATATATATATATATATATATATATATATATATATATACATATATATATATACATTATAATATACATATATATATACATATATATATATATATATATATATATATATATATATATATAATATATATATATATATATATATATATATATATATATATATATATATATATATATATATATATATATATATATATAGCACCAGCGTTGCTTATGGTACCTCCCTCTCCCCTCCTCGTTGCACTGGGAAACGATATTTAGTTTTGAGGATGCCATACGTATATTGTACATTCTACAACTTCTGAACTTTTTTTTAACATTACTAGATGGCATTATTTTAAGGGGGATTTCCAATATATGGGCTCTAATGGTGTCTGACATTGATATACTAGTTGGTGTCTGCTTTAGTTTTTACCTAGGTTTCAGGAGTAATACCTAGGAGTTTTTTTTTTTTTTTTTAGTTTTACCTAGGTTCAGGACGCACATTAGGGGCTGTTGCGTCGAGGAGTTTACTTTTTAGTTTCAGTTTATGAGTAATTCGTCAACATAAACGAACGCGCATTCAGAAAGGGTTGTCAAGGATTTAAGGAGACTTTTCTAATTGGAATATTTTAGATTGTTTTAATAGATATTGCTGTACGGTTTTATTTAGGGAGCAAAAAAAATTTTACCTTGTCGAATCGTCAAATTGCATTTGTTTTCACATTTAGATATGAGAAAAAAAAAGATCTGTCATTAAAACATAAGAAAAAAATTTTGTCGAGTCAACTATGAGAATGTAATAATGCATTTTCCACTATGCCAGAAATCTGAAGGTAAAGTATTATCAAGGTCAAGGTCAAGGTAATTGGGTTTAACGGAGTACCTAGCGAAGTGTAAGATCTTCACTTTAACCTCCGAACGTAAGCAGATCCAAACATAAATCTAGGCCTCTAGGCAAAAAGGGATCCAAACAAAAATTTAATACAGGAAGTGAGGAGGTGAGGACGTTCTCATAAAAAATTATGAGTAACCAAAGCATTTTCTAATTTGGGGATAATTAGACTGTAACCTTGACAATGACCATTCGGTATGGTTAACAGCAATGCATGGATTCAACAACATGAAGCTCCGAAATAATAAAAAGTAATACAATAATAAAAATAGGGACAGTAAAAAGTTGCAACTTGGTACAGTAAATAAAAATAAACAAAAAGTGACAGCACTAACAAAAAGATATATTTTTGAGTTTTATAAAATTTTAAAATTTTTATTAAGCATTTTTTTCAGTTTTTTTTTAATTTTTATAAACATAAAACAAGACAAAACATTACGCAAGTAAAAATAAACTAGAGCAAAGTAGCGGAATGATACGATACCCAAAATATTGAAAAATGAAAAATGAATAGAAAAATAGCCGAAAGGTACAGAAAATGGTACTTCACGATAAAAAATAGTAAAAAACAAATATTTGGGCACCTCAAATTTTTGATTGTCAAGTTTTACATTCTTATAATTCATGTTATGTTCCCAAATAACTTTTCAGAAATTGAATATCTTGGAGACAACAAAATGTAATTGTGGAGCGCAGTTATATAAATAAAAAATTCATTTAAAATAAATAGCTATCTAGTTAAAAGTAAACATAATTGCACAGTTAATCGCGATTAATCTCTGTTTAAACGGACCCACCATTGATTGGCGTTACGGGTTCATCGCGGTTAGCCTTTAAATGACTTTAGTGAGACAGGCCCTAAGTTAATTACACCTAAATAGCAATTATTTGCTATACAGATCTAAAAAAAAACTCTACTTATCTTTAGTGAGATTTGACCTTGATACTTTTATTTACATAGGTAACTTCATTCTCTTTAACCTTCTGAGTGGAACACACCTAGGAAAAAAGTCTCCAAAAAATACACTAAAGTTTTATTTTGTCAGTGACCAAAGCGTTTTATGATTTTTTACTTCACCCTTTGTCGACTAGATTGGAATACGGGAAACCCACCCTCGTTATTGTCCCTTTACTTCCGGTTATAAATAGATATATAAATAGACATTATAGATTGTTAATTTTTAATACACATAAAGCTCGTCGAGTCTCGAAGATCACCCCATAAGAAATAATGGATTCTAAAAGTACAAATAAAAATATTCTTTAAGAGACTTATTTATATTTTTACGAAAGTTCTCCAAGATAATTTAGTGGTGTAATTAGAGATACATCTGTTACCGCAAACGAAATACTTCGAAATAGAGATTTACAAAGCCATGAAAAGCTATCAGCTTCTTTCTGCCTCAGGGAGTAGGGGTGCAGTTCCCAAACAATTGACCTGACCCTCCTACCTCAAAACTCCATGATGGAAAACACTGGCAGAAATGTACAATACATCCATTTTCGGAACGTTTTTTGGAGGTCGAAAATTGTACGTGACAACCGCTTTGAAGACATCATCGGTTTGGCGGAATTGTACGTGCGAACCGCTTAGAGGGTTAAATAATCGTGGAAGAAATGACTTTCCTTCAGCCAAGTTACCAAACATAGTATTAAGTTTATAAAGAAATTAAAATAAAATGCGTAACCTATTTCGGAAAAATTGAGTTATTTTATTTTTGAAATTCTTAAAACTGCTGATGTAACATATTTCTAAAATCAATTTAATATTTGGAATAAACAATACCTTTCATTTACGAGCATTAAATACCCATACCGAAGTCTGGGCGCTAAGTGATTAGCTAGAAATAAAAAAAAAAGTTTTAATGTCTTCTGTTGCCGTAAATCACACACTGAGTACGCCATAAACTTTCAATTTCTCATCCTGTATTTTCAAAAATGTTAATGATTCATAATCCTCCACTATAAATATGCGTATAAAGTGACATAGCACCTTTTCAACAATGAAATAGATAATATTTTATGATAAACTTTGACTATCATTAGATAGTCATTTAAATTCTTTCTCCTACTGATACCCTTTATTAGGCCATTTGAAAATATCCTGTAGTTAAATAACTTGAACTCATATTATTCTGAGAGTAAAAGTACGATAATATACCAACCAGTACAAGCTGCTTCCAGATAATTAGGAGATAATAGAAATATAGCAACTCCAGCTACGTTTACATTTGTAGCGGAAGAAGATCACGGAAGGAAAGAGCATTATGATAAAGGGCAGCTGATAAACCTTCATTTTGTTGTGACATTAAACAAATTTAAAGTGTTTGTAGTCTCATATGTGTTTCTCTAGAAAATAATGCTGTCGTTTAGGTAAGTACTTTAATTCTATTACACTTAATCCTTTCAGTCGCTATCGTTATAATTTTATGAAGGAATGAAAATCAAGAATAGAAAACAATTTCTGGAATACCTAAAAATTCCGATAGTTGCTCAACAGTAAAATTCACTTGTACAGTTGTGCGGCTTTCATAATGAGACACCGTTTCATTATTCCTATGTATATATATTATAAGTATGTATGTATGTTTAAATATATATATATATATACATACATACAGGGTTGGCATGATTTAAATCAGTTGATTCTTTTGAAACAATCGTTGATTTAAATCATTTTTTTTTTTTACTTCTTTTAAAACCTATATTTCAAAGACAGGAGATTTGGGAATCAGCACAGAAGTACCAATAAGTAAATAAGTGTTAATAGATAGCATTTGTTTTTCCAATAATTTAGGGGTTGTTATCAGAAAGTATGTAGTAGGGGCAGGTACAATGACTAGTTATGACTAGTGGAATTCATTTTATGTAATGGGAGGTAAAGAGAGTATTACAGAACTTGAAATCCAGTTTGTCTACTAAATAACAACAGCCGTGGCTTCATCTGCTGGAATGGAAAGACAGTTTTCTTTTGGTATTGTTCATTCTAGACTTCATAAATAATTAGGAGTGGATAAAGCAACAAAGCTAGTGTTTTTATTGAAACAATTAACTCCATAATTCAGTGCTTAAAAATAATGAAATAATTGGGATTTTTTTTTTAAATAAATAGTTTGCATTAAATGTACATTTAGTTTGTTCTTTACATTTACATCTTATTTAGTTTGCACCATCCAATTACAAAATAATAGAATGTATTTAGATTAAAATTTATAGATTTAATTTTAGGTAATTAGTGTGTAGAAAATATTAGATAGATAAGATGTTACTTTCTATGTATATTCTATGTATGTTGCAAAAAACATAAAAACAACAATTAAAATTAGTATTCAGAAAAAAATGAAAGAAATCCGATTTAAATAAAAAAAAAATCTGATTTAAATCAAATGAATCCGATTTTTTATTTAAAAAAAATCATGATTTTTTCCACCCTTGTGTGTGTGTATATATATATATATATATATATATATACACACACACGCACACAGTCCCGATAGCTTAAATTCCCCCCACTTTGTAAGGAATATATGCATTCTGTTACTTAACCGAGTTCTTTTTTCTCTGAGAGCTCTAAATTTTTTTTTATGTATCTTTAAAACAGGGTTTTTGTGAAAATATCATTTTACGTATTAATTTGTATTTCATGATGATGTATGCAAAAACTTGCAGAAAATCATATTTTAAGTTTACCTCGATGCACGATATTGTGTTTTTAATTTGACTTCACTGTGCATATTATCCATTTGTTTGTATTTCTTGAGAGTAACAGTTTTTATTACCATTATTGACTAATGCAATAGAATTCTCTATCAATTGTTTTTTATTTCACTGCTGTTCAAAAGTTTATTTTACTTTGAAAATCCACGATCCATATATATATATACAAGAACTAAAAAACACATAAAAACCTAGAGTAGTTTTATACAGCAAATAATTGACCATTGGTTTTATTCAAATTCGTTCAATATTTATAGTATAAAATCTATTAAGTTCCTCAATTTGAGATTTAATTGCAACTAAACCCAATTGAAATTTTGTGCATTTATGATGATTTTTTAAAAACAATATCATTTATTTTCAAATTATCGACAAATGAAAAGGAATTCTATAGCAATAATAGATATTACATAACTTTTCAATTAGCACACATACGAATTCTAAACCTGCATGGAAATAAACATTGTATTTACCAGACATATTAACTTGTTTAAAGATGAATGAATCGAAATTTCCTGGGATGCTTATCACTGCAAAACATTCAAAATGAATTTAGCTTTATAAATGATAGTTTGGATTTCCCTAAAGGAATATTCACGTAGTGCGTAACATTTATATGTTAACAAACTAGTTTATTTCGTAACATTGTATGTTACTAAACCTTTAACATAACTCCTCTTACTTCCCTCTGGGTTTTTTCATCGATTGTTTTTAAACTTCGAACTTGCTTTTAAAACATTAAACTATTACTAATACTGTAGTTTATCATTAATACTGTAGTTTCTTAATCAAAAATACGTGATGGTTTGAAATAAGATTATAGCAAATTACATAAATATATATATTTTAAAAGTTTAAATTTCAAAATTTCACTATTATTTAAAAAATGAAAGCAGTGTGTACTCGAAGAAACAACCCACTTTAAGGAATATTAACTAATTAATACAACTTGTTTAAAATATCTATTTTTAAATAGTTAAATTTAGCTATATGGAGGTGGGTAAACTCTGCGTTTAGTTGGTCTATACGGTAATCAGAAGCTGCGATGATTGCATGGGTAATTATTTAGTAAATTCGACTTATTTATTTATTGACTAATTAGATATATTTATGTATAAGTCAAGTGACTTATAAATAAATCACAAATCAATCCTAATTCCACGATATTAATTAATTAACACTATGTGTTTGAAATATGATATATTTTAAAATAGTTGAGTTTAGTTATATGGGAGGGGGGGGGGTAAACTCCGTCTAGTTGGTCTATATGGTAATCAGACGCTGCAATGAACAATTATTCATTAAATTCGACTTATTTATTTATTGACTAATTTGAGGTATTTATGTATAAGTCAAGTGACTTATAAATAAATCCAAATCGGACCTAATTCCAAGAGAATTGTGAGATCACTCCATTGACGGACCTATAGTTATAGAGGACAGGTACAGGAATCTCCCTGGAGCCCCTTTATTAGAACGATTATCCTACAAAATGTCAGAAGAAATATATCATTAAAATCCAAGTAATCATATATGTCATCATTAAATAAATATAAAATAATTTGAAGACAAGAATGTCTAAGACCAAAGAAAACCCAATTTACATCTAGCAGACAGTTATATATTTAGAACTGATAAATCAGAACACTTTTGGTTAAAAAAATTATTTTAATTTATCTGTCAACAAAAAAAAATCTAATAAAAAAGATTCTATATAGCTCTTTAAATTTAGAGCCTGCTTTCAGGAATCTACAGTTCTGAAATTACCCTGACCATTATTAACTTCATTAAATTTTGTACAAATGGAAACACTTGAGATATCGTCCGTGAGCCATTTTTATGCTACCTTCTTATTTTTCTCTTACCGTCTTTCTTAATTCCACATTAAACTGTTATTAATACTGTAGTTTCTAAATCATAGATAGGTAATGGTTTGAAGTAAGATTATAGTGAATTACATAAATATATATTTTAAAAGTTTACATTTCCAAAATTCACTATTATTTCAAAAATAAAGTCAGTGCGTACTAGAAGATACAACACTCTTTAAGGAATATTAATTAATTAACACTACGTGTTTGAAATGTGATATATCTTAAAATAGTTAAATTTAATTATATGGGAGGGGAGATAAACTCCGCGTCTAGTTGGTCTATATGGTAATCAGACTCTGCAAAGGACAACTATTCATTAAATTCGACTTATTTATTTATTGACTAATTTGATATATTTATGTATAAGTCGAGTGACTTATAAATAAATCACAAATCAGTCGTAATTCCACAACATTAATTAACACTATGTGTTTGAAATGTGATATATTTTAAAATAGTTAAGTTTAGTTATATGGAAAGGGGGGGGGGGATAAACTCCGTCTAGTTTGCCGAACGCTGGCCGATGAGTTAGGGCGCTGATCATCGGTACTGGAGTTCGTGGGTTCGAATCCCACTATGGCATGGATGTTCGTAGCCGTTCGGAATCGGCTTTAAGCAGTAGGTCCCGGTCTCATTAGCCCTCGTGTGCAAAACAGCAGACCGTAGTGTTCCAAAACCAAACCAAACCAAACCGTCTAGTTGGTCTATATGGTAATCAGACGCTGCAATGGACAATTATTCATTAAATTCGACTTATTTATTTATTGACTAATTTGAGATATTTATGTATAAGTCAAGTGACTTATAAATAAATCACAAATCAGACTCAATTCCAAGAGAATTGTGAGATCACTCCATTGACGGACCTACAGGTACGGGAATCTCCCTGGAGCCCATTTATTAGAACGATTATCCTACAAAATGTCAGAAGAAATATATAATTAAAATCTACGTAATCACAGTATGTCATAATTAAATAAATATTATAAAATAATTTGAAGACAAGGATTCTTAAGACCAAAGAAAACCCAATTTACATCTAGCAGACAGTTATATATTTAGAACTGATAAATCTTTTGGTTTAAAAAAACACTTTTATTTAAAAAAAATTATTTTATGTCAACAAAAAATCTAATAAAAAAGATTCTATATATCTCTTTAAATTTAAAGCCTGCTTTCAGGAATCTAGTTCTGAAATTTCCCTGACAATTATTAGCTTCATTAAATTTTGTACAAATGGAAACGCTTGAGATATCGTTCGTGAGCCATTTTTATGCTACCTTCTTATGTTTCCCTTACTGTCTTTCTTCATTCCAATACATACGTTTAAGGGGACAAGACACTTTCAATCTCAGTTTTCAAATTATTTAACTTTTAACCGTATTCTTATAATGAGCATAAATAATGCTGTTTTCATTAAAAAAAAAATTACCGTATGTTAAACATTGACGTGGAAATAAATCTGGTCATCGATTTTCAATTACGTTAATTACAATCTATATAAAACAATTATGACGAATTATAGAACGTTTTAGAAATTTTTTGTTATTTGTGGTATTAAACTCTTCAAAAATATAAATATGGTAATAACTTCAAAAAATACTTTGTTTTATAAAAATATACCCAGGTTTATTCCAAACACATCCACAGATAAGCCCCTATATAACAATATAGGGGATTATCTGTGGATGTGTTTGGAACAACAATAGCCTAAGTTGTCTGTCCATCTATCCGCGAATTTATGAAGTGGTTGTACCTGGAATGGATAGAGGCATCCATATTGTATTTTTGTTGAGTTAGGGTTAGTAAAATTCAAAGCGAGTTGTAAAACGTTCGAAATCCACCCCTTCCCCCCTTTTCGAGTGTTTAATGCCATTATTTCAATCTCTGTTGTCTCCGGTTAAGAACAGAACATTAAATTTATCAATTTATCACATAATAAATAGGTAAAAGAAATAATTTTTCTAACATTATAACGTCATTCCTTTAACCATCTCCTTTAATCATTTCTTATTTTAAATTATTTAAATATCGTCGGCATTATTTTCATATTTTTATCAGTGAACTTAGAGATATTACGTAAATAATTTTCTTTTATATTTGCATTAACCCATTAACTGCCGCAAACATATACATATAAGCTTTGCACTTGGGTGAATTAACAGTCCCGTAATGTGTATGCGTATACATTGAATATGTTAAATGTTGTATAAATAAGTATACTTAATGATAACCAAGAAAGTACTAAGAGATATACTCCAGGAAGAGTTATATATAGGCCCAAAATAGTTAAAGCATTGACTACGCAAGACGTATATATACGCCCGCGGCAGTTAAGGGGTTAAATAATAGATTAGGTATATATGTGCTAATTTTAAATTTAATCATCTATTATTTTTTTGTTGCAATGAAAATTTTATCACCGGCATTAACAACAAATTCTTTTCATAAAAGTCTAGGAGTCTATTTCACGGACTAATAAATATCTAGCGTTTAAGTTATATATCTTTGAAAATTAAGAAGTTTGTTCGTTTGTGTGTTTGTTTTTTATACATAACCACAAGATTTGCAATCGATTCGCTAAATTTTGGACATCATTCATATATACCGCCAAATAATCACTGTCAATATTAAAATCTCTGCTCTCCATCCTATCACGTAATATGACAAGATAAATTAAAGTTGGCAACTAACATGCCGTCAGTAAAGATAAACAAATGGAGCGTGTACCAGATAATTCTCAGCCAAAAAACAAACCATTTTTTTACCCGCCTATAGGGTACTTGACAATTCTAGAAAATTAAAAATTTTACTCATACCGTCATATGATGGGCTATATACTAGTATCCAATAATTTCAGAGAGACAAAGCTGATGCAAGCGTAACATTTTGAAGTCACTAATGCAACACTAAAAGCAACAAATTGAAAAATTATGAATTTTAGGTTTTAAGATAAGAATGTATGAAATAAGATTTTGGTGAAGTCAAATAGGTATTAAATTTGAAAATTGCCTTTGGTCATGAAGCATATGTCTAGTTTGAGTCAAAAAAACATTTTAAATTTTTGATCGAATTCTGTCATTTAGATCTCTAAAAATTCAAAGGATCTTAAGGGACATTTAAGATTCTTTGGATGACTCCACTGATCAGAGGCCATGGATTCGCTCCCCCTCTCTATACGTCAGTGTGTTACTGTATGTTTTGACACTAAAAATACTTTGCTCAAGCCAACAGAAGTTCAAAACTCGCTCTTCGACTCGTCTGCGGCTATCGCACATCCCACCTGTCTACCGAGACTGTCTATCCCCCTATAGTTGTCTGGAAGGGCGCTTTCCAAAGTTTCACCCCATTGTTCACACCAGGTGTTCAGAACCTGTTGCTGGGCCCACAATGCCTGTAGACTTTAGCTTCCAGGGAAACACCTACGTCAGGGAGCTAGGCAACCCCCTCCCCCAAATATCCGCTGGATAAGAATGAAGAGAGACACAATACCTGGAACAACACAACCCTATTTTTGCGGTATTATTAATTTCTTCATAAACCAAATTCATGTGACTTAAAGACTTTATTCTGACCTAATTATCCAATTCCAGAACAGAGGCTAGAACAAAACTGTCCAACTCTCTTAGTAATTCGTGGACCAATTTATCTGCTACAAACATTTCGGAGACCAGAGAAGAGTAGTAATTAACTTTGTCCATTTAAAGTCAGTTAATATTTTAAATTTGTTTATATCACGAAGAAAAAACATGAAATAAAATATTTTAATTCAACACTTTATATCCTGAATTAATTTACCATTAACTTTCTTACTGCATTTTTGCATCATTAGATAAGTTTTAATGGAGAATAATCATAGAAAAAAGAAAATTAATTTTTACTGTATTTTAGTAGTTAATTTTGCAGCTGGTACTTTCTAGTACCAACGTATATTTTGACTCTATGATAGAAAATAAAACATTAAATTATGAATAAAACAAATGAAATGTTTACTTACGAAGTATAGAAGTTTCTAAAAAATAATAGTACCAAATATCTGGTAATAAACCACTAAATTTACTCAATTGAACAACATGTGTATCAACTCTACCACAAAATGACCTTCGAATGCAGGACGCCAATTATAAAATCCCTACAATGCAAATAAAAAGGATTCCTGATTGGTGCTGTCATTTCTTTTCTGCTGTAAGAACTGTATCGTTCATGTCCTTGTGAGTACCGTCAGGAAAAACAGCTTTATTAGGAATATATATGTGTTTGATTGAAGTGGTACTTATAAGTACCGTCAGGATAAAAAGGGTTAGTAAAATATCAATGAGAACGTTGCACATTTCAGTGGCGTAGCGAGGTAGGAGGGAAGGGATGTATCATACCCCGGACGCCTCTTGCAGACGGGCGCTAAATGATGTATTTAATATATATTATTTTGTTTGTCGGTTTTTAAGATATCGATTTTATTTTTAAGTGTTTATATTCAAACCCATGAATAAAAGCATAGCTCTGCCTATTCAGCTACCGTCTGGCAAACAGAAGAATTTCAATTTGCCTGGTACAAGTTTATATTAAGGACAACAAAGTCGCTGATAGTTACAAACATCCAATAACATTAGCCTGACCGAGAATGTACGGGAAAGATAGAAAATGCCACCCCTAAAATTTACTGCCCTAGACAGGGATCCGATATCCTGGACCCGAGACGGTCAGGAGCACTAAACAGTTAACTGTAAACCTAGAGAATGAATAGGATAAATATGTAAGTCTGGATATCAACGGGTGGGAGACAGGTATTGAATCAGGAGCAAAATCTCCTCCTCCTACAGATAACCAAAATTGAGTAATTTCCATTGAGTTATCACAAACGCCTTATACCAACGCCTACTAACGACAGAGTTGGGATAAGGCGTCTGTGGCTCCTCTCTAGGAAGCATTGCTTATACTTATCAGGGTACGTGTCTTACTGCAAGTTATCAAAAATTTAATCCGTAGATTGGATTATAAAGATTATTCTAAATTATTATTGAAAGAGGCTCAATAATGATTTGGAATCTTCTTTACAATCAGATGTGGAACTTTTGACTTTATAGATGAAGAATCTCTCTGCCTCTCTATCTCACTCTCTCTCTTTATATATATACATACACATATATATATATATATACACACACACACACACACATATATATATATATATATATATATATAAGGTATATATGTATATATATATATATATATATATATATATATATATATATATATATATATATATATATATGAAACATAGCGTAGCATGCCTTGGTTCAGGGATGTAACGTGGTCGAAGGGGTGTAATCGTCAGCTAAAAGAATAAGATTAATCAAGAGAACTTTAGCAGCATCTTTATTTAGCAACTTCCAGCTGCGGTCTTTTATAACTTCGGGGATGCCACAAGCGTGAGAAAAAGAATGTGCTTAATCAGCAAAGTAGGATGGCTAGTTAATTTCGCCAACAGGAAGGAGATTTTTCTACGACAAAGGTGTTTAACGCTAAGAGGCTACTAAGAAGAAGACGAAATCGAGGATTTGGTGATTTTTTAATATAGGAGTTAGTAATTTTAGTTTAAAACTATTCAATTTTTACATTACATATATATATATATATATATATATATGACACGGACGAGAGGTTAAGGCATGGAAAACACATTTGATTTCATATAAAAACTTCTTTACTGTAATCCTTATGTCCATGGCTATTCCATTTAGATAGCCTTTGTTCACATTTTGTCACGACAAGCTTGGAGAGGGTTATCAGCCCGAGTTCCCTCTAAAAACTGACTTTCTTGACATTGCTACCTAAGCAAAATCTTTTTGTCTACCTCCAACTTCTTTACTCTGTATAGTTCCGCTCGAGGCTGTGTCTTTCTCCTATTACGTTATCATTAATGACTTCCAACTATTTTTAATTATAACTCGCTTAATTCTTAATCATCATTTTTAAACATAACATATGTATATATATTGTTTACAAATTTTAATGAATAAATTTTACTTTTAGTTGACATACGAAACAAAGATGTCTCACTCCCGAAGGTCACCTTCTAGATCAACTTCTACAGAACCAGTAATAGATGATTACCCTGTTAGGCCACCTAGTATTGCTGAGCAGGATGAATTAAATTCAAAAAAGAAGCAAAAATTAGAAAATAGAACACTGGTGCTGCTCTGTTTAATTTATTTTCTGTATGGATTAGGAATAAATATTTATGGATCTCTGTATCCTGAGCAGGTAAGCCATTTTTTTCAACTTGTTTTATGTATATATTAACGGTGGGCAAATGTGACTTTTCATCGAATTCAGAGTGGTTCGCGTGATTATTTTGTAAATCCCTTTATTTGCAATATGTTTGTAGATGGATTATCAGTTTGTGATACAATACTTATTGAAAAAGCGGCTTAGAGACTAAATTTACTAGGAATGAAAGAGGCACTACAAATTCCATTCAGATCTACTTCAAGAATTGAGTTTTTGAAACTTACCAGAATCAAAACATTCACACTTAAAACTACTTACCGTCTAATTTCAATTTTTTATACACCTTAATGGTGTACATCTTTATACTCCTAGATAAATTTTGTAAAATCAAAATAACATTCGCAATTCACTTATTATCCTCAAACAGAATTTTGGAGAATGTTTTTAACAAAATTGTGCACCAAATTTCAAGTATGGGATCAAAGGTCTTAGTGAAATATATTACATTTTATCAATATATTGCTATAATTGTTATATAATATCAATATATTGCTATATATCAATATATTGCTAAAATATATAGATTGCTTTTATCGATAAAGATTTAAAACCGCTACTTTGTATAATTCTTTCTTTTAACTATTATATATTCATCTCCCTATTTTATATAGCACTTAAAACGTGTGTTCTACTTTAATTAAATTAAAAATGAATATAAACATTTAATACTGTGTGATGTAGTGAGGCTCTTAATAAAGTATATAAAATTTTGTACGAAGTTTATGGAATGTGTATATATATGTATGTAATATGGGCGAGACTCATTCAAAATCACGACATAGTTTATTTCTGGTAAGAAACACGAAATCCATACGACAAACAGTTTTACAACCTCGTGCATATAGACCATATGATCTCGCACATACGCTTTTCAAGTAGGGATTCCTCAGGTAAAAAGACTACCAATAATCCCTAAGCACAATTGATCACGTGATAAAAAATACCCATGTTTAAAGAGAAGAGCTAACTATTGGCTAAATTAGTACAGACAGAAGCTGAGTTAAGTCTATAGCTTGTCTGGAGGAAAAATCAAAATTACCGCTCAAACCCCGAACTTACTTTATGAACAAAAGTTATTAAATTAATATTAAAATACGTAAATAAGGGAATTTAATATTACAGATATATATATATATATATATATATATATATATATATATATATATTTTGCCAAGTTCTAGTCACATCTGTAAATAGGTTAGTATTGCATTCCCAAGAAAGATTACTATAACTTTATTTATAGTTGGTTGGTTGGGAGCACTACGGTCTACTTTTTTGCAACACGAGGGCTAATGAGACCGGGACCTACTGCTTAAAGCCGATTCCGAACGGCTACGAACATCCATGCCTTAGTGGGACTCGAACCCAGATCGAACTCCAGATCCGAAGGTCAGTGCCCTAACCATTCGGCCATCGTTCGGTTTATTTATAGTTGATACAATACCATCAAACTTCATGAACATCAGTCATTTCATGTCAAATTAACAAGCCTTACATCACTAAATTCATCACTAAATTCACGAAAATTTTCAGAAAATTCATCACATCATATTAGGCTTTTGAGTTACACTAGTAAATTTGCTGTTCTTTGGCAAGCATTTAGTTCCCATTTGCTCATTCGTTATACATGAAAAGGCAAGAAGATCGTTCCTAAACTTTTAAAAAAGAAATAATTTTATTTTTTGTTCATTCTTTTTTTTTTTACCATTTTGCACCCATTTGCCAAAATTCTTGCACACGTCAGGAGGCAGCTTTTTAAAGAGGAGCCAAGCGCAACTGCCCCGTTCTTAATCGGACCATATTTTGCTAACTTAACAATAACCTGTTCCTAGAGTAGCAGTACGTTTATAAACGTACGGTCCTGAGGAGTGCTCTTTTCTTCTCTCGTTGGTTCGGAACGATATACATGAACACTACATTCAGCGCACCGTAACGTGATTAATATTCTTCTTGGAGCCAACAGTCTATTTTCTTTCATTGCTTATTTTTAAGCTGAAGAAGTTGATTTATTCTAAGAAGTGAATTAGGAAAATATCTATTAGTGAAGCATAAAAAAATCATTGCTGAGAATTTTGAAGGTAACACTGTGTTTACATGAAATGAACGATTTCATCCGAAGGTCAAATATGTTAGACGTTAGATTTGTATTAGATGTAAACACTAACTGTATGGAGTGATTTAATACCGTAGTGCTAGAAAAAATGAATAAACTCTGCCTCAAAATAAGCCAAAAGCAATTAATAAAGTAGATCATATAACATTTCTAAATGTTACCATTATAGTATTATTGCTATAAAAATAAAGAGATGAACAAAATGTATGAAAAAAACTATTTAAAACTATATTGATTATAAATATCATTGTTTATATTCAATACGTAAAACTTAATAAAATATATATATAATTTTAGCTTAAATGACAAAGAGGGTAGAGTAATGTGTTTATAGTATAACAGTGATATTTAAATGTCATGATAATTTAATGAACAATTATCCCACTAAAAACAGGTATAAAAAAACTTTGGATTCTATCAAATGAGGAAGCTGTGACTGTTACTAGTGAAAGAACGAATTTTGAGGTCAAGATCAGTCGGGTTTACTCAGTGATCTTGACCTAAATTCTCAATATAAGCTTAACTAAGTCTACACATTGAGGAAATATTGATAACTTTCCATCCCTCGGTGCTTTCAAATCATTTATATATTGTTTAAGATACAGTTTTGTTGATATTTTTTAAATTTTAAATTGAAGTGTATCAGTTTATTTAACTTAATAATATTAGTAAGACGTTGAGTTTTTATATTATCTCTGGAGCCGTAGCCAGAAATTTAAAACATGATTCTAGGAAGTGTAGTGGGTAGGGGGGGATTAAGCAAATCTTATGCTGATATTTGGGGGAAATAATTAAAGAAAATTAAAACTACTGCTGTTTAGAAAGACTACTAATGAATATTGTAAATCAATTTCTTTTTATTTTTTAAATAAAAATAATAAAATATTTAAAATTAGTTTATCATAAAGAACTGCAATAGAAAAATAATAATATTAAATTATAAAAACTAACTTAGCAACAATACAATTCAGCTAGAGCAGTGGTAGCTCAGTCGGCAAAGGTACCGCTCTCGTAACTAAAGGGTTTCGGGTTCGGAGCCCGCGCCGGACTGAGATCAGCCATGTTCGTTAACCCTCTGGCTGCTCATCCCGCTATTTCCACGGGCAACTCAAATGTAGCAAAATTTGCTTATCCCGCGATTTTAACGGGCATTTGCTTTTCTTCCTGTTTTGTGAAGCGCATCTCACTTTTTCCCAGTTTGAACAGTGAAATAAATTATATACAGTAATAAACGTTTACTTATGTAATAAATAGAATTATATGAATAGAACTGTAGTTATATTAGATAATATAATATTATAGTATTATATATTATAATTATATAATTAATTATATATTTATATTATGCATTTATTACATAATATAATTATATAATTATACATTATAATTACATTATGTAATAAATGGAAATTAACTATAAATCAACTGAAATTTATAAATTTTTTTCTTCTGATACCATCTGAAATTGGGTTTTTGATAAAAATTTATATAAAAAATCTTTTCTAGATAGAAAAAGTGCATATTCCAATTCTGCAATATATATATATATATATATATATATATATATATATATATATAATATATATATATATATATATATATATATATATATATATATATATATATATATATATATATATATATATATATATATATATATATATATTTATATATATTATTTATATATTTATTTATATATTATAATATTTATATATATTTATATTTTATATATATTTATATATATATATATTTATATATAATATATATTTATATATATATATATATTTATATATATATATATATTTATATATATATATATATATATATATATATATTAATATATATATATATATTTATATATATATATAAATATATTTATATATATATATATATATATATATATATATATATATATATATATATATATATATATATATATATATATATATTTATATATATATATATATATATATATATATATATATATATATATATATATATATATATATATATATATATATATATATATATATATATATATATATATATATATATATTTATATATATATATATATATATTTATATATATATATATATATATATATATTTATATATATATATATATATATATTATATATATATATATATATATAAATATAAATATATATATATTATATATATATATATATATATATATATATAAATATTTAAAATGTACAAAAATATTGCACAATTTTTTAATCGATTTCGGTCTTCAAATTGAGCAGTCAGAGGGTTAAAGGAGACTGGGGCACGTAAAATATATTCGTCGTCACAATGTCCTCCAAGTGCTCAATCAATAATACCTCTGTGGGTGGCAGGCCAAGCCTAGCCTATGGGTCTTCTACTTGGTCCCTGCTTCTAAATTACAAGGACCCACTTGAGCATAAGTCGGCCTTTCATCCTTGAGGTGCTCGTTAAAACGAAAGGGGCACCCCTTTGCCTTAATACGAGTAGCGTATGGCTCAATCGTGTTTGGTTTGACCAAGTGACAACAAGAACAATTCAACTAATTTTAAAATTGTCATAATTTTTTTAATACAAATATTAAATAATATTTAATGCATGGGCTAGCTTTTATGAGGGCCGCATGCGATCACAAGATCACACATTCCCCATCTATGTAAAAAGGAATAGAACAATCAATGCGGGATAGCAAATAAAGCGGAAGCGATAGATAGAGGTTCCTCTGTACATATTTAACCTTCCAAGCCCACGCCCAGCAAATAATTTCGCGGTAAGTCTGACTTACTGGTGGAGAGTGTTTTCAAGATTTAAATTTTTTTTCAAATACATAGGATTACTAAGAGAATATCAGAAAAAAATACAGTAATAATTATTAATGCTAATAATACATTAATAATTTTTATTGATATTATAAATAACAAATAATTGCACACGTCTTATTTTAAAATATAGAATAAATTATTCATATTAATTATCTTTATTTAATAAGTAGAAAATCTTACATCTTGTTCGTCAAGTCACTTAATAATAATAATAATATAGTATAATAATAATAATAATAATAATAATAATAAAAATAATATAATAATAATAATATTATTATTATAATATAATATTTAATTATAATATAATATTTAATTATAATAATAATAATATTTAATAATAATAATAATAATAATAATAATATTTAATTATAATAATAATAATAATAATATTATTATTATTATTATTATTATTATTATTATTATTTAAAATTTTCGTATTCTGAATCAGTATTGGAAAATGACACGAGATGCAAAGAGAATGCGATATCTTTGATAATCATTTAAACATTTTTTTTCCGATTCAACTTTCAAACAATGCATGATAATTTTCGGTGGTCTTAGGAAGCTAAACACCAAAAACACATACGTTACGAAGGTCCCTTCAAGAGTTACAAGAAAAGTTGAAGAATGTGTGTATAAATTATAACAAATTCAAAAGAAAATCAAGAGCAATGTAAAATATAATTAATTTTATAAAACAGTAAGCATTTTATAAATTAGTTTAATTTAATGTTGTTATAATGTAACGGTTGAATTAGTCAAGAGTATTATCGTATGTTGCAAAATATCATTATGTATAACAATTGTTATGTAACACAACAATTTATACATACATACATATATAATTAATAGATGACGAAAATTTCTGTTAAAATAATATTTCGGGGATACCTCCAAAATAATCAGTTGTACTCCTTACCATGATTACAACATTATGACTACTCTGCTACTAGGCTGTGAACGACCCACATTTTTTAGGTCAGGTTCCCTTTCACCCTGCTCATCCCAGTTTACGCATTAATGCACTGTTGATGGCCATGGTGTCTGTTTCCCCAGAAGGATGCATTTATTGCCATCTTTTTTAAAGCTTTTATTACGGCAGCAGTGGACAGTTTTGGTTGGGCGACATTTCAAATTTTTATCTCCTTGAGTATTGTGAAATATAACACAGTGATAAACAAAAGCAGTTTTAAAATAAATATCATCCTGTAATGCAAATAACTATTACTATTATATAACATACAATACTATATTATACTCTAGTATTGTATATATAGTAAAAAGTATTAGTATAGTATAGTAAAGTATAGTAAGTAGTATTAAATGTAATAATTTTGATACATTACACATATATATTCTATATATATGTATATATCAAAATTATTACTTAAAATATTTCTTAAAAATTCTACTATTCCCATTCTTCTTTTTTCATATCCATTTTCCCAGCCACAAAATCTCAGAATTAAAAGGAGTGCTCGTGGTTTGAATTCTCTGAACGCATTTCCCAAAGCTAACTATGAAATAAATGTTAATTTTATGTCCACTAGCCACATTTTGTGGATGACCCAGGCGAGTGGTTCATTTTTCCAATGATCTAAGTTCCTTTCTGACTGTTAATATTGCTGACTACGTTTGTCTCTCTTGGGAATATTCTCCACGTAATAGGGAAGTGTTTTTCATGTATAATTCAATGCTCTGCTTCAGACAGATGTCTTTTACCTAATCTTAAATTAAGTTCCACCACAAACTCAGCTGTTACTTTAATTGAGCCGCGACTGCAAATTTCTTAGGCTTTCTCACTGCCCAGTAAGCTTAGAGAATTAAAAATAATAAGGGCTAAATTTCCTGTAACCGGTGGATTAATTTCGCCGCGTTTACATATATTCAAGAGCTGATAAAAAATTTTCAAAAGCAAGATGGAAGCGCATATTTCCTGCAATTAATCAATTCAACTCACCTGCGGTTTGTTAATGGACCTATTGGTCACTTTAAATTTCAAAATCAGCTGTCAGGTGCTGAATTACGCAACCGAATTCAATCAGATTAAAACTGACCAAAGGAGTAAGAATTGCAAGTTAGGATTTCTCTGAGAAAATGGAAAATATCTCGCTCTTGAATTCTGGCTCTTTATATATGTTGATGGATGGGCAATCATTAGTAGACAGCTTATTCTTTTTAACATATTTATTTTTATAACTAACATAATAAACATAAAACGTACGGGCAAAAATAAAAATAAGTCCACCATCCCATTTTTGTGGTATGAAGTACACACGTTTGTATACACAACTAGCTTAACCAATAGCAGTTCTTATTGGTTGATCGAAAGACGTGTAATTTCCATATCGATTATATGCTGGCAACATAAAATGGGTAACAATATATACAGAGACGTACCCATGGAGGGAAGGGATGTAAAGGAACATATGCCCCAACCAAGATTTTGCGATTTTTTTATTTGAAATATTTCAGAATAATTATTTTAAGTCTTAAAATAATTGTTCTGAAATATTTCAAATAAAAAAAATTGTAAAATCTTGGTTGGTGAATATGTTTCTTTACATCCCTCTAACCCCATAGGTACGCCTTGTATATATTGTTAGCCATTTTATGTTGGCAGCACATAATCGATATGGAAATTGCACGTCTTAATAATTATTATAAAATAATTATTTCAGAATAATTATTTTATTAAACAACTGTAGGGGATCTAAAACAAAATAAATATGAATTTTATTTTCTTTCTCATACTCATATTTTTTTTATTATAAAAAGAAAATAGTCCATATAAACTAATTCCTGAAAAACAGAATAGAAAAGTTTTTGCAGTGTCAGAAAAAGTGCCTCTGGGTTAGTGTTTGTAGACAAGAAAAGGGGTGCATTCCTATAGAACTTGGGATTCTAACTGACTGTCCAAGGGCCGCATGAAGCACGAGATGCTAATTTTGCGGACCACGAAAATTTTAAAGTACATTTTCTACCTCCGTGTTTTTTCTTTGGTGAAAATCATCAAAATCAGTACAGAAGTCGACTTTACTCAGGATCACAGGATGCAGGTTGTACAGAACTGCCTGTACCAAGCCCTCAAGTTTTGTTATACATGGAAATTTGGCAATAAAAACTATTGAAATGATTTTGCTCGGACATAAAAATAATAAGTATAAGAATTGGAGTGGGATACTTGAGTTTGGGGAACTCGACTTATAAATTCGTCTGTGCTTTATCTTCTGAGATTAACATTAACATAGCTGGTGAAGAGCATCCGTTCAATGATTGATTCAGATGACCATCTACGATATCCCCCTTCCGTAAGTTATCCTTCTTTATATTTTAATTTGGTTATTGATTCACTTATTACTAAAAGTTCGTCTTTAGGTACTTTTTTTTTATAAAAAGAATAAGAATTGGAGTGGGATGCTTGAGTTCGGGGAACTCGACTTATAAATTCGTCTGTGCTTTTATCTTCTGAGATTAACATTAACATAGCTGGTGAAGAGCATCCGTTCAATGATTGATTCAAATATCCATCCACGATATCCCCCTTCCCTAAATTATCCTTTTTTACATTTTAATTTGGTTATTGATACACTTATTACTAAAAGTTCGTCTTTAGGTAATTTTTTTCCTTGTCATTTGACACTATTATATCAAATAAACAAATTCTCTTGATTGATCCTCTCCAAAATTCAATTATTTGGAGTATAATAATAGGATTTTGTTTATTTTTAATTTTACTCTTTTATACCGTTGTAAAATAATGTTATATAGGCTTTAATTATTTTTGCATAAATTTAAAAAAAGTTATTTTTCTATTTTGATTTCTTACTTTCTCAAGTTTATTCTTACATTTAAAATGTACAACGCATCATAAGCCATCAGAAATCTATTTTACATCATAAGAGTTTCCAGTTGCTTTAAGCGACTAAATTTGCTAAAACTTTTTTGTTTGTTTGTTTGTTTAAATTAAACCATGTATATTTCGTACTGGTACCCTAATCCTACAAGCAGAATTTTATGAAAAATTGCCAATTATGAAAATGAGGCATGCAGTCGTGTAGAAGGTTTCTAATATGGCCCTCGATCCCTTACAAGTTGGAAATACTCTTTTATACCGTTGTAAAATAATGTTATATGAGCTTTAATTATTTTTGCATAAATTTAAAAAAAGTTATTTTTCTATTTTGATTTCTTACTTTCTCAAGTTTATTCTTACATTTAAAATGTACAACGCATCATAAGCCATCAGAAATCTATTTTACATCATAAGAGTTTTCAGTTGCTTTAAGCGACTAAATTTGCTAAAACTTTTTTTTTGTTGTTGTTTGTTTAAATTAAACCATGTATATTTCGTACTGGTACCCTAATCCTACAAGCAGAATTTTATGAAAAATTGCCAATTATGAAAGTGAGGCATGCAGTCGTGTAGAAGGTTTCTAATATGGCCCTCGATCCCTTACAAGTTGGAAACCCCTGCCTTGAATAGACGCCCCCCCCACCTATTGAATGTATTCCTTCCTCTTATTCCTAACAGTTCACTAGCAAAGGATGCCAAAGTGCATTGCTTTTCTTCCAGATAGTTTTTCAATCATTAAATAGTTTTAATCATTTTTCCAATCTCACCAACTCCACCAAGTAGGACTCTAACAAGTATGTCAATTCTATTCAGTGGTATCTTTATAGTTTTGTTAAATTATAAGTTCATTTTTCTGATTTTTATAACAATAATTATATCAATCTTTGAACAGTTTCAAAAAGGAAAAATAAGATTGATGTAACGTATTCTTTAGTTTTTACCACGTGACAATTCCTAACTTAAGAAATAGCTTCTTTCATGATACTGACGATGGGCACTCACCAGCTATAGCAATTTGGCATCTATCTCCTTCATCTCCATGATTAAAATTACTGTACGGTTTCCCCAAAGAACGTGGTCTTTTTGAGAAAAGAATATAAAAGTAAAATATATAATTATTTTACTCTCAAAAATTTCACAACACTAATTATTTATTCTTATTAACACGAATCGTCTAAAAAACATAGCATAATTAAAAATATAAATTCACAGTCTTCCCTTTTATAATAAGACATTTAAAAGAAAATTTGTGTACCTACAAATTTTTCATTACATACTTGTTACCACACATCGCTAAGCAGTGCAATCTCTATTAAAAATACATACTCGTACGTGGCACATTTTACTTGCACTGGTTGGCATTTAAATTAAATGTAATAAAAAAATAAACGAAATAATTATGTTTCAGTCTTCTAAGCAATACAGAATTACTCTTTGTAAAACATTTTTACACATTTTTTTTTCCTAATAGAGAACGTATTGTACAAATTCATTAAGAAATGGCACTCCTATATCATGTACCACCTCAGACAGGGTCCATCATTGTCACCAAAATTAATTTCTGGGATCGCCTCTGTACATGCATACTCATGTGTAATAAGCAAAATCAAGACGAAAGTCTGAGACATGTACTTCACCCCCAGATTTCCCCTCATCTTTGTTCCCGAGAACAGCTGCTCGACGTTATTTTTCTTACTTCCTGCGGAAAACGGGTGGTTCGGGGAGAATAACCTTGGTAAAGCTCAAATAACAGACACTAGTGGTAGCACAACCTCCCCGCACACTAAAGCCAGTGGCAGTGTTGCCAACCATACGATAATTATCGTATATGAACGATAACTTAGGATGCTGTACGATGAAAAAATAATCTCAAAATTATGTGACATAATTCTGAAAAACTGTGCGATAATTTCCTGATTTGTACGATAAAACAACATTACACTAATGGAGAATTTAAAGAAAGGGTAATTTAACTGTAAGATCAACAACAAAAAACAGAATGTCTAATTAATTTTTTTATCACTTTTTCCCATCAAATAATTATTGTTGTAGATTTTAGAGCAGCTTAAGGAGCATGTTTTGAGGGGCTTCTTCATTAAATGAAAGTAAATAATCCTAACACAGAGGTTGAGAAAGCCCATATGTACTGTGTAATAAAAGAAAGGAAAGTGTCAATTATAAAACAATGTATATTTGTGAAATTGAATATGACTTAGGTACTAATGTTTGATATTATTTGAAACGAATATAAAATAAAGAATTTTAAAAATTGTTATGTCCAGTGTTTTTATCTGTTAGTTATTTCAAATTATTTAAATCAATCTAAAACATAAAATTAAATGCAAAATTACTGAATATTTACAATTATACTGGAGATAGTTCTTTAATGATTACATAATTAGGGATAATTAAAAGTAATTTTGCATTTTACTTGTTCTATTGCAGTTTTCACTTAAATATGGTATTTTTAGTAATTAAACCAATTATTAAATAATAATCGGCTTTATTACTGAATATTTCATATTTAAAAAAACCACAGTAAATAATTAATTATAACATTATTAAAAAGTTACATATATAAGTTTTTTTTCTTCTGTCAATACATAAAATGCTTGAACAGTTTTATTGAGGGCAAATAGAATAAAGAAAACTAATTAAACTTTTTAATGTATAGAAATATATTAATCCTATAACCTAAATTTATTTATAAATAGTCTAAGGCTTCAGTGAAATGCATAAAAATATATAAATCAAAATAATTAAACATCTCTTGATTTCATTATCATTAACCCTTCTACTTTCTTTTCCAAATTAAAAGTAAATTATATGGTTTTTAAACAATTAATTGGCTGTAAATTGCTTAAGAACTGAATCAGTAAATAAAAATCATATGTCTGGTGTTTCATTTAAAGTAAAAATACGGGGTGATAGAAAAATATTTAATGAATCATATTAAAATATTTACATATTTTTGCCATCCCCCCCCAAAAAAAGGGTGGGGGTGAGGGGAGAAGCGTATAACGAGAAAATATATCGTACAATCGCTATCTATTAACACTATTTTGAACTATTACAAAAATGTACGATAATTTATAAGCCAATGCCATAATTTTAGGACCTAGAATCCATAATTTTGACTTTGAAGGTTGACAATACTGGTGGTAGCACAACCTCCCCGCACACTAAAGCCAGTGGTTTCCAGTCTCTTCACAATCACGCAATTCTTGCATATTTAAAATATTTGGGCCAAATACAGTCTTGAAATAAGGTGTGTGTTTAAATTTATAAACATATACACAAGTAAATACGGTATACGTATTATATATATAATGTGCGTGTGTGTCAATCTGTAAACAAATGTAGAGATTTATTACACATTTTCCTCTCTCTCTCTCTCACACACACATATCGAAAATTATTTAATTTTTTAACCAACTTTTCGTATTTTACATAGAAATATATAAACAAATATATAAATTGATACAAAAAACGTATTTTTACAAACAACAAAAAATATATTTTTAGTGGATAAATTTATAATGGTATCGTAAATATGAAAAATAAAATAGAAATATTAGTATATAGTTTTAATTTTTTCGAATTATGTTATATATAAACATTTTTACATTATTAAAAAAAAATGAAAGACAAGAACATTCGGCTTTGTTTTCCTGTATATACCGTTATTTTTGTACCCACAAACAAACCCTGTTGTTACACTAACCCGTACTATACTCGGTGTAAACTCAATAGGCACTTCAAGGTCACTGATTTTTCCCTGATGACCAACTGTAACTATGGTAACAACAGTTGGGGAATGATTTTACTCTTTTTTCCCACTGTGTTAAAGGATGTCATGCATCGTGTGGGCTCTCCGTGCATGATGAAAGTATGTTTATTTAGACTACACTTTGAAGAATACTTAATACTTTACACAAAATTTTATGAGTAATTTCAGACCTGTTTCTAAGTTCATAAATTTAAGATATAATCCCATTTCATAAAATTACTATTCAAAAATTGTATGTTACATTCTAATCCGTAAGATTTAAAAAATTCTACTGAAAAAGTAAATCTAATTTTTTTTTTCACACACAGTTGCATTATTTACAGAAATAATATCATTAAGAGGATTGAATATTTCGCTAATTTTAATGAGTAATTAGTTATAATTTCTCACTATTTTTCTTTATATTTGTATGATTCTTTTAATCTAAATATCAAAAGTATTTCTTAATAATTAATTTATTTAAGAGAATGTAGTTCTGAAATTCCTTAAATTTAAGTTGTATGTTAATAAGTATATTATGAAGTTATGTGGACCATAGTAAAGTTTCTATTCCAAAATTGTACTGTATTAATTATTTTATGATTTTACAAGAATTGAAAGAGGTCTTAATGCAATAACAATATTTTGTAAAATTTTATTATGTATTTAAAGATTTATGGTCTGTTGACACATTTTTAGAAAGTGAAAATTTCTTTAGAAGGTAGAGATTCCTAATGTTTTAGTAAGAATTCTAAATTAAAATGAATTTTTGTATTTTTATAAAAACATCTGTGATTTATTATAACCATTTTATACATATTGTTAAACTTTTCTTTATGTAAATAGTTAACGCATTTATGCCCAACTGAAAATTTTGACTTTGCTTATAATAATAAAGCAAGTCGTCTGAACGTATTGGAATCAAATCCTCAACTGAAGTGCTGAAAATAAGTGTGAATGCACAGGCTTCTTGGTCGCTACCATAGTAACCGATGACTGGGGAAACGAGAAAGTGGGACCTTGAAGCGCCAATAGATTTTACATGGACTATAGTACGTGACCCATGCTCAAGTATCAATCGTCAGAAAACGTATTAGTACGTGTCCCGCATACAATGTGTTAATAACGAATTATACTGTCTCTCTATCTCTATATGTAACCTAAAATTTGTGCTAGCCGAAATTGTCTGAAAGAAATGTTTTAACATTGATTTTCTGACTAATTAGTCGGGGATTATGATATTGGTTCATTCTAATGATAAATCATCTTGAGCAAGTTCATTTTAAAGAAGTTTGACTGTGACTGTAAATCACAATCATGCACTATAAAATACTATGGAAACTTGATTTATCGCTCCTGTATTCATTGTCCATTTGGTTCCACATTTGTTCCCACAGAACCAATGTTATTTTTCTCTATTCATCATTCTCGGATTATTTATTTTCCCGCCTTAATGGTCTGAAAATTTGGTCTTGTTACTTTGTTTTACCGGAAGTATCGTTTTTATGGAATTTAGACGAACAGAGACGAGGAATTTTAATAACTGCTTTGTTAATGCCAGTTTATAATTAAGTCTTCCGAACATTATGACTCGTTTCTAGACAGTTAGTACAAAACCTTAACAAGGCTTTGAGATTTACTTCGGAATTGATGACAACTTCAGAACTAGTGCGGTCACATGATTTGGAGTTCCTACTCACATATCAGGAGCAAGTTAATGATAAAAAGAAGGGGGGGGGATGGAGACGAACTAAAGTCAGTATGTGTTTCTTTGAAGTTCACTAAACCTTATCAAAAATAAAATTATTTATGTATGAGAGCAATAACAATGATAGCGTACCTGCAAAAGTAACAACGATATAACAGTCTTTTATTGCCGTCAGGAGATTCATTTTCACAAAACAGGTATTAGTTACAATTTTGTGGATTGATTTTACAGTTCAATGTTAAGTGTTATTCTGAATTTAAGTTATAGCTCATAAAATTTTAATTTCTCCCATTTAGTGTTGGAAATAATTTTTTCATAGTCGAATAATTTGCGGAGTTTTTACATTCTCACCCCGAATCCCAGATCCATTGTTTTCCCACATTTATCGATTTCCTTTTTCCGTCTCCTTGAAAAACGATGAATTAAGGTTTCACTGTATTATGACAAAAAATTCTTCTAATCAGCAAAAATCTAATAAATTTTCAACTAACAGTTCATAAAATGATTTAAAGGTTTAAAAAAAAAAAAAAAGACTAGACCTATTAGAGTATAGACGTTTCCTTTCAAGGTAGTGATATGTTAATTTTTCTAAAAAATATTTATCAGCAGTCATCAGAGAATACGTAAAAGTTCATGAAACTCCTTCTCAAAATAATATTTTTTAGGCTTCCACATTTTTATCAGTGGAATCTCCACTTTAACAAAGATAGCATATCTCTAGATATTAGAAGAGGCTATTCCTAGGAGATTCGCATGCACTCTAAACCGACATCATGAATTTATTTCCAAATGGGAAAAGAATAACGTGGTTATCATGTATATCGATCGATATCAAACGATGACATGGGGTTGGGACATGGGCCTCTATCAAAGCCATATTACTATGATATAAAGTTTTCTGAATTATACCACATTATTTATAAATACTATTTAATTACTATTATATTATATAGTTTTATATCATTTCTTATGTATTAGTATGTTTTTTAAAAGACAAAAGCTAATTAAACCTTAAGACATTTAAGGTTTTCACAATTTATTATTTTCTGATATTTTTTACAAGAGATATGTATGTGTAGAAAGTATTTTAATGTACTAAAGTACGGATAAAATGTACAAAAAAAATTTTATATTCTCAAGAACTTGATATAAACTTACGTAACTTATTAAAAATTATATAAAAAAATTTAATATCAACACTTCACAAAGTAACATCGTTCTGCTTTGCGTTGTTTTTAATGAATAATAAGGGAGAATTTATCAAAGAGTGGGACGGCTTAGTTTCTATTTTTTTTCCACAATAGTACCATGTGTAGAAAAAAAAACTATAATAATTACACCGTAAAATCATAGCATTAAATTGTAGCACAGTTTAGTACAATAGTTTACCCACTGTGTTGCACTGTAATACCTAAAGCTATAGTCCATGTAAAATCTATTGGCGCTTCAAGGTCACACTTTCTCGTTTCCCCAGTCATCGGTTACTATGGTAGCGACCAAGAAGCCTGTGCATTCACCCTTATTTTCAGCACTTCAGTTGAGGATTTGATTCCAATACGTTCAGACGACTTGCTTTATTATTATAAGTCAAAATTTTCAATTGTGCATAAATGCGTTAACTATTTACATAAAGAAAAGTTTAACAATATGTATAAAATGGTTATAATAAACCACAGATGTTTTTGTAAAAATACAAAAATTCCTTTTAATTTAGAATTCTTACTAAAACATTATGAATCTCTACCTTCTAAAGAAATTTTCACTTTCTAAAAATGTGTCAACAGAACCTTAAATCTTTAAATACATAATAAAATTATACAAAATATTGTTATTGCATTAGGACCTCTTTCAATTCTTGTAACATCATAAAATAATTAATACAGTACAATTTTGGAATCGAAACTTTACTATGGTCCACATAACTTCATAATATACTTATTAACATACAACTTAAATTTAAGGAATTCCAGAACTAGATTCTCTTAAATAAATTATTAAGAAATACTTTTGATATTTAAATTAAAAGAATCATACAAATATAAAGAAAAATAGTGAGAAATAATAACTACTTACTCATTAAAATTAGCGAAATATTCAATCATCTTAATGATATTATTTCTGTAACTGTGTCTGCAAAAGAAAAAAAGATTTGCTTTTTCAGTAGAATTTTTTAAGTCTTACGGATTAGAATATAACATACAATTTTTTAATTGTAATTTTATGAAATGGGATTATACCTTAAATTTATGAACTTAGAAACAGGTCTGAAATTACTCATAAAATTTTGTGTAAAGTATTAAGTATTCTTCAAAGTATAGTTTAAATAAACATACTTTCATCATGCACGGAGAGCCCACACGATGCATGACACCCCTTAACACAGTGGGAAAAAAGAGTAAAGTCATTCCCCAACTGTCGTTACCATAATTACAGTTGGTCATCGGGGAAAAATCAGTGACCTTGAAGTGCCTATTGAGTTTACACAGAGTATAGTATGTGCAGTCCAAAAGGTTCGGTGGGTCGTGTTGGAAGTTCAGGTTATGCCAGCGGGTATCACTGGATATATGTGTGGGGGGAGGACATGCATGTATGTATGTAAGTATTATGTAAAGGGTGTTTTTAAATTACACATGCTTCAAGATTAATCATACTTCAAAATTAATCATGATCGGGCTTTTTGTAGCACTGTACTACATTTCCCAAAGCAAGTATGGGCAGTCCAAAAGGTTCTGTGGGTCGTATTGCAAGTGCAGGTTAGTGTGTGGGGAAGACATATATGTAAGTATTATGTATGTATGTATGTATAGGGTGTTTATAAGGGAATTTCACCACGCTGACCCAGGCTTTTCGCCCATACAGCAGCAACTACTAAAGACCGTCGCCGCGACAGCAACCACAACAGCTACAAAGCTGCTGCTGACCTACGAGAGGCTCCGTCGTGGCTCGAAATTAATGTAGACGACCCCAGTAAGGAACAATACCACTTCGGCAAGTTCGGGACTACCAGAGAAGTCGGTAGAGAAGGATCACTCAGGAAACCCCGGGTTCGTGAAGCCCGAGTATACCTAAAGGAGGTATACCCCTTAGGGTTGTCAGACGGCTATGATTGCCCTAGGAGGGACACTCCTAGTTACCAGGGGGCGCCACGAGGAGGCTGATAGCTGTCCTAGGTGAAGTACCGTAGCAGTGTTGCCAATCATACGATAATTATCGTATATGTACGATAACTTAGGACGCTGTACGAAGAAAAATAACCTCAAAATTATGTGACATAATTCTGAAAAATGTACGATAATTTCCTGATTTATACGATAAAACAACATTAGACTAATGGAGAATTAAAAGAACGGGTAATTTAACTGTAACTATATAAAGATCAACAACAAAAAACAGAGAATGTCTAATTAATTTTTTTTATCACTTTTTCCCATCAAATAATTATTGTTATAGATTTTAGAGCAGCTTAAGGAGCATGTTTTGAGGGGCTTCTTCATTAAATGAAAGTAAATAATCCTGACACAGAGGTTGAGAAAGCCCATATGTACTGTGTAATAAAAGAAAGGAAAGTGTCAATAATAAAAAAACTGTATATTTGTGAAATTGAATATGACCTAGGTACTAATGTTTGATATTATTTGAAACGAATATAAAATAAAGAATTTTAAAAATTGTTATGTCCAGTGTTTTTATCTGTTAGTTATTTCAAATTATTTAAATCCGTCTAAAACATAAAATTGTTAAATGCAAAATTACTGAATATTCACAATTATACTGGAGATATTTCTTTAATGATTACATAATTATGGATAATTAGAAGTAATTTTGCATTTTACTTGTTCTATTGCAGTTTTCACTAAAATATGGTATTTTTAGTAATTAAATCAATTATTAAATAATAATCGGTTTTATTACCGAATATTTCATATTTAAAAAAAAAACCACAGTAAATAATGAATTATAACATTATTAAAAAGTATATATGTATATATATTTTATATAGATATATATATATATATATATATATATATATATATATATGTATATATATATATATATATATATATATATATATATATATATATATATATACATACACATAAGGAGGGAGAGATACATATAAGGGGGGAGAGAGAAATGTATAACCAGAAAAATATATCGTACAAGTGCCATCTATTAACACTATTTTTAACTATTACAAAAATGTACGATAATTTATAAGCCAATGCCATAATTTTAGGACCTAGAATCCATAATTTTGCCTTTGAAGGTTGGCAACACTGCCCAGAGCTGAGCCGAAGCACTGTTGAGGTGAATCACTGCCACACCCCCCTAGGGTGTTTATAAATCACACATGCTTCAAGATTAATCATACTTCAAAATTAATCATGATCGGGCTTTTTGTAAGAGATGACGCCTGTCTTCCAAATGTGCAATAGTAAAAACGTAATACCGTAAGCATTCACTCTATTGCTCAATAGTAAAATTACTATACCACTTTTATCGTGCTTGAAATGTAAATGTGGAAATGGTTCTGACAAAAGGTGAAACATACTTTCCTGAAACATCAGGAAAAGATAATTTTTTAAGAGTACATATGGTAGAGGGTATCTTAAAATTTAAATTATTACTAAATATAAGGACAATAGAAATTCATTTTTTATTTGTTATTTTTAAGAATTTCTTACATTGTCACCATACAGAGTTACATATTCCTCCCAATGTTTATTTCCTTTTTAAAGGTTGACATTGCATAATCACACTTCAATTCTCTATCTTCTTCATTACATGGATTAGTTCAATCTGTTGCTTCCTAAAAAATAGTATTAATAGTAGTAATTTACAGCATTATATACATTACATGGTCAGAGTGGTTAAGGCATGGAAAACACATGTGATTTCACATATAAGAACTTTTTTATTGTAATCCTTCTGTCTATAGTTATACCATTTAGAAATCCTTTGTTCTCATACTTTGCCACGACAAGCGGGGAGGATGTTACCAACCCGTGTTCCCACTCAGAAATGTCTTTTTTCGTGTTGCTACCTAAGCGAAATTCCTATGTTTACTTCCGCGTCGGCTTCTTCACTTTGTATATTTCCGCTCGATCGTGCGTCTTTCTACGTTGTCGTTAATGGGTTCTAACTATTTTTAATTATAACTCGCTTAATTCTTAAAACCTTTTAAACCTGACATACATAATGTTAAAAATAATATGTAAAATAAAAATTATAAGGACTCGAGAAGCCTTCTACCTTTCGAAATTCTGGAAATTACTATATTTCATTTTAACACTAAAATAAGATAACATTTTCAAATATAAATGTTTTAGAACTTAATCAAATTTAATTTTTTAACAAATGTTTCAATTTTATTTAAATTTTTGTTTACTTTTTAATTTTAATATTTTTGCTCCAAATTATTTTATACTTTTATGACACAAGATTCTGCATGGACTTATATGTGTGTATGTGAAACATGGAATAAGTGGCGATCTCCAACGGCATTAATTATCAATGGCCTCCCTAAATTTCGGTTGCCAACCAAAATTACCGGAAACTTATAAGAAACTAAATTTGTTTTCTTGGGGATGGGGTGAAAAAAAAATGACGCAGTCGATGAACCAGTTACTTTAAATCTTCATTTTATTGGAGTTAAAACTTAAAAAGAGCAGATCTGCAGCATATATTTTCCAGCTATGTCGGTTGGCAGAAAAACCGATATAAATTTGACTCCTTCAAACGAGACGGACGAGCATATTCCCAGAAAAATTATTTAATTAAGCGTTACTGTGGTATGCTAGCGGGCTAGTTGAATACTCAAAATTGTAAAATCAGAGGTCAAGGTCAGAGTTGTGAAACCTAATTCCGTGTACTTAGAAATGAATTAATTGCTAGTTACTATTTTACTTATGATGAAACGGTCGAGACATCGCTCTTGAATTGTGGCTCAATTCTTCATAACGAAATGGATTTAAAATGCGTTAGATGCTTTTAATTTAAATTTTTAATTAATTTCCAACACAATCTATCATATATACACTATCATACACACGCACGTGTGTGTGTGTGTTAGTGTGTGTGTGTGTGTTAGTGTGTGTGTGTTTAATAATAAAATTATGTGTGTGTAAAAGAAAAGTCAAAAGTAAAAACAGTGTGTTATGAATAATTATAATTAACTTAAAAAAAAAAATTAAAACAAAGAAGAATTAACAAAATTACTCTGCTCAGAACAAATCTAACAACACATTAAAAAGACTTTATTTGTAAAAAAAAACTAAATTAAAAAACATACAACTTTTGAATAACAAAAAAATTTTTATAGAAAAATTAAATAAAAAAATTATTTTAAATAAAAATTTAAAAATAAAAAAAAAAAAAAAAATAAAAAAAAAAAAATAAAAAAAAAAAAAATTTAAATAATTTATATTTTTTTAAAATATTAAATTAAAATAATATATAATATAATATATATATATATATATATATATATATATATATATATATATATTACATATACAATAAATTTTTATAATCTTTTACTCTTTTTTTAGTTGAAAACTAGTGAAATGTACAATTCGCTCAATTCAAGTTCTAGTCTACTGCGACTAAATCTTAGCTATGGTTCTGTAGTAGTAAGACGATGGAAATAGTCACTGCATAATAAAATGTGAACATAAAAACTATTTTTAAATACACAATAAAGGAAGATTTCACTATGAAATTCAAAAGGATTGCATGATATTTATAGATTACCATTTTCCTTACAATTCTCACTTATCTCACGAGTAGGAATCCTCTATTGTACTTTACTGCATTAAATCGGGTGCAGCCAGAGAGTTCAAATCGAAAAAAGTTTGCTGTATTTGAGAATAGCCTTAACTATGCTCAGAAATATGCTTAACTATTTTATCGTAATTAAGACAAAAAGGTTTGGGATTCAAATTAGTAAAATAACAAAAATGGATGTTTTATACGCTATTGCACACTTACATTTAAAGCCAAAATACCATTGCAGATTCGCTATATATGTAATAAATTCAATCAACACAATGAATTTTAAAGCAATTTAAAGATATGTCTCGATTATTTTTTGTGTGTCATTTAGTATCTTTCGAGACTTAAAATTTTCAATATAACATATTTTTTTCGATTGAGCACAATACAAAAATGTTCCTGTTCTAGAATGAAGTTTCACCAAGTTTTGAATATCGTTATAGTTTTCAAAAAATTTATTTAGTTTTGTCGTTTGAAGTAGAATTTTTTTTTAAAAAAATAACAGAAAATTTACACCAGGTGGGGGAAAACTAAATTCTTTCACCCGCAAGATAACTTTTGAAATATGTATATTAGAAACAAAATTTTTATATCAAATTGAAATAAAGTAAATATTTTACTCTGTAAACCTAAAATTTTAAAGGTATCTGACATTAATAAAAAAGAAAACTGTTAAGAAACTGAAAATTTAAAAAATAGATTTTCTCAGGCTATAAAATAAAATATATTGTTCGTGCTAATATAATTAAAGTTCACAGAAAAAAAGATGATAAGCTTATAATTGATAGAATAAATTATTTTCTAATGTACAAATTTCGAAAGTTATTTTGGGGGTCAGTGTATTTTTACATTTTCACTTGGTGTACATATTTTAAGTTTTTTAATGTATTGCATTATATAACAAAACATTTTTTTAATGCTAGAAATTCATGAACTCTAAAAACAAAAATTATTATAAATGGAATCTGACTCTTTAATTCGAATCAAAACCAGATTATTAAAATGGAGATTTTATGCCCCCTTAATTCCGTGTTATTTTGAGTGTAAAGAATTTTATTGTACAGATGAAACCAAATAAAGTTAAGGCTTTGAGATCAAATTGGTTTGGCCCAGCGAGTAGAGCTCTGCCTGTTGAACCAGGAATCTCTGGGTTCGAATTCCACTGAAGGTATTTTTGTTTGCATCTGTTTGGAGTTGGCTTTAAGAAGTAGATAGCAGTGTCACCATCATTTAGGAAAAAATTAGATAAAGGTATTCAAACATTTTAGTATAAAAGTTTATATACTAAAAATGTATCTACTTTTTTAGTATAAAAAGTATCCATCAAATGTAAACCAAAGAATTTTTGTTTTATTTGTGGCAACTTTAAATACATGGGGGGAAAAGACTAAAATATTTTATTTTATTGGGTTTACATTTGTAAAATTAGGTTAGGGATTCATCGTGTATAACGACGGAAATTTTGATTCCTCTGAACCATTTCATACAAACATTGGAAAGCAAAACACTATTTTTAAATGCGTAATAAACGATGATTTCCCAATAAGATTGATAGCGATTGCAAGATATGTCCCAATTATCTTTTTTCGAATAATTCCGTGTGACCAGAGGTATAATCGTTATGGATTAGATAACTATCTATTCAGACATTTCAGCATGATAAGTGTTATCGGATGACATAATCTAACGAAATATTTCCTTATGTCATATTTTAATGCCCATGTTGATCATTTTTATTTATATGCATGTATGTAGTGTAAAATATCCAATGAAAAAACCAAAAATTTATTTAATGTTAATTGATCTGGCTGCACGATACATAATTTTATGTTAATAAAAATAATAAACTGATACATTTATTCTAAAAGAATAGCCCTTTGGTCAGTTTTCAGAATAAGCAAGGAAAAAGAATCTTCTGAATTTAAAGTAAAAAGATGGTTTAAACCAGGGCTTCGAACCGTAATTTTTTTTGTTCCGGTTTTCGTTCCGGTTCAACTAAAAAATTAATATCGGTTCAGTTCCGGTTTTCGCTCCGCCAAAAATAACGGTTTTCGGTTCAGTTCCGGTTTTTGCTAGGCCAAAAATAACTGTTTTCGTTTCAGTTCCAAATGAATAATTTCATTTTATGTATATTCTTATTTGTACTAAAAATATAATTCTATCATAAACAAAAAATGTAATTCTATCAAAATTTAGAAGATTTTATTCTTTTTTTAATTGGTACACTATGTGACTTGATACAAACAGCAGGTACGATAAGAGCGGCGAGCATTGGCATTGTTATCCATTATCAAAATCGCATTTGACAACTAGGTTCATGATTACCCACATTCGTCGTTTGACTCTCACATCGTGCACTTGGCCTTTCAATAATTATGTAAAAAATATTTATTAACCATATGAAAATTGCCTCTAATTATTAATATATCTTCTAACGTGGTTACACTGAGATTACTTCTGTTGTCTCGGAGAATAAATTTTAAACCTGAAAACGCTCTTTCAACACTAACTTGTGTAGGTGAAGCTGCCAAAAACACCATTGCAATCTTATACAAGTGCGGATATGTAATTATAAAGTTGACGTTAAATAAGAAAATATTGATAAGTTGGTAACAGTAACAAAATGACTGAAAGATATATCGAACTGAAATAAACCGATATTTTTTTTTTCGGTTCAGTTCCGGTTTTCGTTCCGACCAAAATAACGGTTTTTTCCGGTTTTCGGTTTTCGGTTCAGTTCCGGTTCGAAGCCCTGGTTTAAACTATTATTGTTATTATTATCATTATTATTTTTGACAGTTGATGGTATGCAATTTTAATGATATATCTAAATGCCTAAGTACTATTTAACAGAAAAATGTTATGAATATACTATTTGAAGATACCTGACTTAATATATTTAATCTCATTATATGATACATAATTTTATATGTTTCATGTATTTTAATACACCATTATATTTGTTAGTCATTCAACGTCAGATTAGTATCATTGACATTATTATGCTGATTGGGCACCACCATATTGATAAATTTATTCTTAAGTCTTTTGTTAAATTTTTCCTGTACAAGTAGGGAAAAATAATTTTTGTTTAAAATAAAAAGAAAATGGCTAAAACCGAGTGTTATCTTTTTTGCTGTTGCTGATATTACGCAATTTTATGACATATATTTTTCAAATGTGTATTTAATATTCAATAATAAAATGTTACGAATAAACAATTTGTAGTCATTTGATGGTACCCGAACTAATGTATTTGATTTGACTATATTACATATAATTTCATAACATATATTATGATCAAAGTTCATGTATTTTACTACGCTCTTATACTTACTATTCGTCATTCAATAGTCACATTATCACCACTGATCACGTTTGGGAAAAAATCATGATTTCTTTTAAAAAATGAAAAAAAAAATCAGATTTGTTTTATTTAAATCAATTTTTTTATTTAAATCAGTTTTATTTGATTTTTTTTGCTGAATTCTAATTTTAATTATTGCTGTGTTTTT
>CM063503.1:63023729-63046229 GCA_032207245.1 Pardosa pseudoannulata
ATGATTTATAATTTTCTACTTAGGTGATAAATCTAATTATTTTCTGTATCTGTATAGTTGTATTGCGTATATAATAAATTAATATCATTCAGCCAATGATACAATTAGGTTATTCTTATGACTTTTTAGTTATAATTTCATTCACTCTCTCCTTTTCTCCAACTTTGTGTAAATTTTTAAAGTTATATAAAAAAAAATTTTCTATATCATTAATTCATTCTATACAATGTAGCTTTAGAGATCCCTTAACATTGTTGGTTAAAAGCTACTTTCTAAATATTGTTATCTTGTGAACCGTAATATAAAGTATAGGCCTTTATTTTCTAAACAATTTGAGGTTCTTTCACGTGGTATAATTTTTTTAAAGATGTCTTATAAATTATAAAATATAATATATATATATACTATATTATATATATATATATATATATATATATATATATATATATATATGAACCGGGATGAAAACAGATACGGTTCGAAGCCTTGGTCTAGAAAAACCCATGTTGAGCCAGACATATTTTCGATGTTCGTACAACCTAACACGTTCTTATCAGCACAAAACACTTTTATTCCTAGTTCTCCTTAATTCCACACTAACGCTAATGTCGAGATAAGAAAGCGAGGGGACAGAACATTTTTAACAATAGATAGCAAGCAAATAATCCAAGAACGATTAATGAGGAATGAAAACTAACATTAGTTTTATAGGAATAAATTCAGAACAAAATTAATCGAATAATCGTGGAGACATAGATCGAGGTTCCACTGTAATACTACTTTATCAAATACACTTTACCAGATCTGGATAATAAAATATCGGACTGGTTAAATAACTGGTGAGGATGTTAATTTTAGAGAAAATGCGAAATTTGCTTGTAATGTATTAATACACTGTCTCGTTTACATCTGTATATTTAAATATTGAGATCAAATATCATAGATGTAAAATTCAGTTGTTTCTTTACTCCTTACATTGCATCTCAATCTTGCAACCACCCGATGAATTTTCGTTTGCAAATTTCTTTCTTGTTCCCAAACCAATCCAGATAACTGGATTTTCGTATAGCTGGAAATCTACTGTGTTTGTCGGAAGTTCCACAAATAATTTTTTTTTGTTACATTTAAATAACTAAAACTTATTACGTAATAAATTTACAGGTAACTTCAGTTTCAAGCCGAAATTCCTTCAGTGTCGCTGTTTTTGTGATAGGTGCTTGTAGAGCATTGTTTGGGTAAGCATTATTTTCTTATTTTATAAATAAATAACACTATAAGCTATGATATATATTATAGGATAGCAATAACGTAAACTCTATCTAACGATAGAGTTTACGTTATTGCTTTAAAAAACTTTGTCCTTAAAGCTATATTGTTTGTAGATGCAAAAATAAAAGGCATTGTAAAAGAGAAAAACCACAAAACAAACTAGTACAATTTCACAATTTGACGATGCCAATAATATATATATATATTATATATATATATATATATATATATATATATATATTATATATATATATAGCGATACACATAAAAAATTTGTCTCTAACTCGTAATGTTAGTAGTAACGACAAACGCTCTTAAATGTTCTAAACCTATTAGTAGCAACGCATATTTAGCTAATGCATAATTATATGTAACTTTGATTAGAGCTATTAGCAAAATTCAAAGCGAGTTAAGTTTGTCTTCACCTAAACTATCGATCTGATTCTAAAATAAATTGGTATAAATATTCTTCATATCACAGCGAAAAATAATGTCTTTGAAACGTTTGAAATCCAAACCTTCCTCACTTTTTGAGCTTTTAATGCCATTATTTCAACCCTATTTTGCTTGGCTAAGAGAAGGCGATTGAATTTATCAATTTATCACATTACAAGTATATGAAAATAACATTTTTTCTAGCATTATGACATCATTCTTTTAACCATCTGATTTAATCATTTCTTATTTTAAATTGTTTAAATGTCATGTACATTATTTTCATACGTTTTATCACTGAACATAGATATTACGTAAATAATTTTCTTTTATATTTGTATTAAATAATAGATTAGGTACATATATAATAATTTTAAATTTAATCATCGATTATTTTTTGTTGCAATGAAAATTTTATCACCGGTATTAACAACAAATTCTTTCCATAAAAATATATATTATATATATATATATATATATATATATATATATATATATATATATATATATATATATATATATATATATATATATATATATATATATATATATATATATATATATATATATATATATATATATATATATATATATATATATATTATATATATATATATATATATATATATATATATATAATATATATATATATATATATATAATATATATATATATATATATATATATATATATATATATATATATATATATATATATATATATATATATATATATATATATATATATATATATATATATATATATTATATATATATATATATATATATATATATATATATATATATATATATATATATATTATATATAATATATATATATATATATATATATATATATATATATATATATATATATATATATATATATATATATATATATATATATATATATATATATATATATATATATATATATATATAAAGTTTGGTTTTGGAGCGCTACGGTCTACTTTTTGCAACACGAGGGCTAATGAGACCGGGACCTACTGCTTAAAGCCGATTCCGAACGGCTACGAACATCCATGCCGTAGTGGGATTCCACTAATAATTCGACTAATAATGGACTAGGTACATATGTGATAATTTTAAAATTAATCATAGATTATTTTTTGTTGCAAGATAATTCTCAGCCAATAAATAAACAATTTTTTTTTACCTGCTTCATAGGGTACTTTACAATTCTGGAAAATTAAAAATTTTACTGATCCCGTCATATGACGGGTTATATGCTAGTAAATATATAACTAACAATAGGCTTTAAAAAAAGAGAGAGGGGGATTGCACATATAAAATTGCCCGAATACTCATTCTTTTAAAAAACTAGGAAATTTAGATAGCATACAAAAAAGTTTGGTAACCCCAATCATAGGAAGTATGAAACCCCTAAAATTCCTGTCAAGTGTATATCACTTTATCTCCGCTAAAGAGTCTGAGACTTCACTAATCTGTTGAAACTTAATGCGGAACTTATTGCGCACTTCTAAAATTTTACGTCATCGTGACATCGGAGAATACAAATACTTGTTTGGCATCGGCTTTTACGTCACAGTTAAAAGCCCACGACTCGAACACGCAAGCGAGACTGGTCGTCACTTTTTTCACCTCGCTACGTAACAGCCGGCTAGTGATTTCGTTCTCTTTGCCGTGTAGATTCAATTTTCTCTCCCCTATCTCTCTCTAGATGTAGGGGCAAGACGCTGTTACATCCGGTAGAAATTAATCACTTCCCGTCCGTTCCTATGAAACCTCCTATATTCGTCTCTTCCTTATTTCTAAAACTACTACAAATAACTAATAACAAAAAAGGGAAACCTCCTATATTCGTCTCTTCCTTATTTCTAAAACTACTACAAATAACTAATAACAAAAAAGGGTGCGTAATGGCTACAAGTAAGGAGAGAAACTTATATATACATATATATATATATATATGTATATATGTACATATGTGTGTATATGTATATATATATGTATATATATATATATATATAGTGTATGTGTATATATATTTATATATATATATATATATATATAATATATATATATATATAATATATATATATATATATATATATATATATATATATATATATATATATATATATATATATATGTGCATATATATATATATGTATATGTATGTATATATGTATAATATATATATAATATATTATATATATATATATATATATATATATATATATATATATATGTATATATATGTATATATATATATGTGTGTAAAAATATATGTGTATATATATAAGTATATATATGTTACGGTCAAAGCCCGAATTTGGCCAGTTCCCGAATTGGCCGGCCAAATCGCGAAATAGCCAATATCGCCTGACAATGACCGGCCAATGTCCGATCTTTCCTTGATTTCGGGGTTTGGCCAGCCAATTCGGGAATCATCATGGGACGATCGGCCAAAGTCAGAAGAAAAAGATCATGAGGTGTTTGTATACCGTAATGCTAAAGATTATCACTTTATAGCTGCCACAGAGGAGTTTTCCGACGAATCCACCTATCTTAGGCTCCTAGAATCGTCCTTCGGAACAAAGGCCAAGGAGGTACGGTGTTTCTAGGTGGGCTGTAGTCTGAAGGGAGAAGTTTTAGTGAGTAAGGATCTCACAGTACCAGAAACTGGTCTCTTATGAAAATTTCCTCTCCCTTGGAGAAAACAAACAAAAAGATAATCACATTATCTACTGAAATAGTTTATTACAGAAAATTATCATCATCATCATCATCACGTGTTACAACAAGATGAACTTTTATGACGTTTCGAATTTCCCAGCAGTTTGTTATTTTTACATCTGCAGCGATTTTTTGAGCACTTGGTAGTACAACGGGATTGAGTTTAGCCTTGGCCGCCGGTCAGCAATTAAAGAGGCAACGGTTCGTAATGATATTTCCTCTGTGCACATTGATGCCAATATAAGTAGTTTCTCTTGCAAAATGAAAAACTCACTTCTGGAGTACAGTTGTTTGAGAACCCCATGTTCTGTTCCTAGCTTGTAGAAAGGGCCCTCGATGCTAATGACAACTGCAAGGACACTTCGTAGATCACCTAGACCTCTGTTAACATCTGATATGAAGATGCTTACTTATATCCAGTCTTGCTTCAGCACATCCAACATTGGCCAGGGATTTCCGGGCACTTCGGGAAGTGGCCGGCCAAAGTCGCATATGCGCTATTCATTTCCATTACATAGGGCATTGGCCACACGCCCCGGCCAATGTGCGATTTGGCCGGCCAATTCGGGAACTGGCCGAACATCGGGCTTTGGCCGTACCATATATGTATATATATATATCTTTATATATATATATATATATATATGTATGTATATATATGTATGTATATATATGTATGTATATAATATGTATGTATATATAAGATGTATATATTATGTATGTATATATATGTATGTATAATATGTATGTATATATATATGTATGTATATATGTATGTATATATATATGTATGTGTATATATATATATATGTTATATGTATATATGTATATATATATGTATATATGTATATATGTATATATATATATATATATATATATATATATATATATATATGTAATGTGTGTGTATGTATATATGTATATGTATATATAAATGTGTGTGTAAATATGTGTGTATATATGTATATATATATATATATATATATATATATATATATGTGTGTGTGTGTGTAAATATATATATATATATATATATATATATATATATATATATATATGTATGTAAGGAAAAGTAAACTAGTTCGGGAAACTAATGTAGGCATTTCGTATAAAACCCCAAAGACGGCCCAATAAAATTGTCAGGGGATTTCAAATCTTAAGTCAAGGGCGAAAATTCTCGCGTCCCTTTGTGTTCCATTTTTAATCCCTAACCTAAATTGTCCACTGAGGCAGTTCAAGCCCTCGGAGAAGGGAGTCTAACCAATTATAACTCCACATTGCCCTAGCCAACAATTTTTGAAGCTCCCAGACAAAAAGGAAATTCACGCCATCAGAGTCGGATTTTCCTTGAGATTTTCACACAGATTTTGTCTGAGATGTTAACCCAGGTGCTTTTACTTACAACTTAATGCTTGCTGACCCCTCGGTTTGTCCTGTCCCTATAATGAAGTGGAAACCCGTCCATCAACGTTCTGTTAATAAAGGTCTACTCACAAAGTGCTCAATCCCACTGTGGCATGGATGTTTGTAGCCGTTCGGAATCGGCTTTAAGCTGTATGTCAATTAGCCCTCGTGTTGCAGAAAAGTAGACCGTAGAACTCCAAACGAAACGAAACAAACGAAACACAAAAAGTGCTAACAAGGCCCGCTCTAGAGAACAACCAGGATATTTGTCCTAAGTAACACAATCCATGAGCGGCATTCTGGCTGGGAGTGAGAGAAAATTAATGATGTTAAATGTTAAATACCGAATTAAATTGAAATCCATGCATATCAACTTTTCATTTTGATAAAAATTTACAGTCCGTATATCCACTTTTTATATATAAAAGCTAAAACAAAACAATCTTTAATTCTACAGCAAAACAGCCATAAAAGAGCGGTGTGTATAATTATATAACAATAAATGACAACAATGGGGATTTTGACGATTAAATGTGGAAATGAAATAGATGTTATAAAAATATTTGCAACACTAAAAGTGGGAAAAAAAGTTTCTTTTACTTTTAGTTTAGATGATGTGCTTGATTTCTGAAAGCATACTTTTCTTTTTAGTAGCATTAAAATGTAAAACATGTATGGGACCAACAATTAGTGGTTGAGTAAATGTATTTTTTTAATTAGTGTCTCATGTTTGTACTAAGAACTATATGATCGTAAAACAATGAGTAGAGCTCAAGTACTGCCATTTGGTGGAAGGCATGCAACATTAATATACGGTATATTGCTATTTTTCGTTACATAGAGTGGGGATTACATTCAAAAATGGAGGTGCTCAACTAGATGTAACAAAAGCATTAAATATAAAATTTCAACTCTCTACTTACTCATTTAAAAAAAAAAAAAAAAAAAAAAAAGCACATGTGTTACAGACATTCTAAATACAGACTTACGAAAAGAAGAATCTGCAAACTCAACCAAATTTTCAATGGCCTACATGCCAACATATTTATTCTTTAAAATAATCGTTTTTCTTTATTAGAAATCAAAATGTAGATGGCCTGTGTGCCATTAAATATAAAACCGTTAGGACTTAATGTCTTATGTTTGTACTAAGCACTATATGATCGTAAAACAATGAGTAGAGCTCAAGTACTGCCATGTGGTGGAAGGCATGTAACATTAATATACGGTATATTGCTATTTTTCGTTATATAGAGTGGGGATTACATTCAAAAATGGAGGTGCTCAACTAGATGTAACAAAAGCATTAAATGTAAAATTTCAACTCTCTACTTACTCATTAAAAAAAAAAGCACATGTGTTACAGACATTCTAAATACAGACTTACGAAAAGAAGAATCTGCAAACTCAACCAAATTTTCAATGGCCTACATGCCAACATATTTATTCTTTAAAATAATTGTTTTTCTTTATTAGAAATCAAAATGTAGATGGCCTGTGTGCCCTTAAATATAAAAACCGTTAGGACTTTCAGGCCATAATTCTTAACAGTGGGCTGAGTGCCATTTATTAAAAAGAAAAGAGATTATGTCTCTTTATGAAAAGAAATTACACTGGCTAAGTAAGGGATTTCTTTTGCTGCACTTGGACTTAGGCTAGTCAGGAAACCCCGCAGCCGTGTTCAATTTCAGTCCTAGATACAAAACTGCAACACTCTTCATCTAGTAAATTTTCAACTACTCAAGATAGATACATACATACATGTGTAAGTATAGATGCCAACCCAAATATAGTCAATATTCATTCAGGGATGTTCGAGCGAGATATTTAAAGTTTCAAAGTTAAAATCTACATATACATACGTACAGACGTAAAGACGAAATTTGTCAAATTAGATTCAAGCATACTCAAAATGAGTGATATCTGAAGACCGAAATTTATCATGATTACAATACTTTCCTTTATTCGTACAAGGAAATTGGTGAGCTACTGAAAGTGGTGTTTTAGACCAGGGGTTAATAAATAGCAGTCAGGAAGGATACGTTTGAAGGTCGAAGTTAAAAAAGTAGTAAACCAGGTTCTCCAGATACACGTTAAGCTCGAGGATTAAAGTTAGTAAAATATTATGTGGAAATAACGTTGTATGAGAAGCATTCACATTTTGTTGTTTTGCAAAGGAGAATATAAAAAGGACCATTTCAGTCTTGAAACGTCTAATATTGTAAAGTTACTCGATATCTAACGAAAACCCTTTCGTAAGCTCTCAATCAGCTCAGAAAAGCAATGAACACTACTTTGTTCAACTCCCATGTGGTCTAGTGGTTAGGATTCCTGGCTTTCACCCAGGCGGCCCGGGTTCGATTCCCGGCATGGGAAGATGGGTTCCATGGTGTAATGGTTAGCACTCTGGACTTTGAATCCAGCGATCCGAGTTCAAATCTCGGTGGAACCTTCATTTTTCCCCTCTTTATAAAAATATGCCTTATCTAATCTTAGTTTTATTTTTAAGAGCATTGCATTATAATCTATGAAAACTAACCTTTGCTAATACTACAATAATTTATAATATTATAAGATAAACGAAATAAGATATAAGAATCTTTAACCCTATTTTATCAAGCCTTTTTGAGAAAACTGCAATAATTATACATGCCCTACGTTAGGAGCTGAAAATTATAGACATTTATCAGAGGTGCCAAATTTTGAGATGAGAAAAATATTGATATGTTAAAAGTCAAATTAAAATTGGAATGTATAACCTAACAACAACATTCTGTAACTATTTTATCAAGCCTTCTTGCGAAAACTATAACAATTATACATGCCCTATTCTAGGAGCTGAAAACACAGACATTTATCAGAAGTTCCAAATTTTGAGATGAGAAAAATATTGATATGTTATGTGTCAAATTAAAATCGAAATGTATAACATAACAGCAAGATTCTGTAACTCTATTTTATAAAGCCTTTTTGAGAAAACTGCAATAATTATACATGCTCTACTCTAGGAGCTGAAAACACAGACATTTATAAGAGGTTCCAAATTCAGAGATAAGAAAAATATTGATATGTTAAATGTCAAATTAAAATCGAAATGTATAACATAATTTTTTTTGATAAAAATAGAGTTTTCATCTATACTATTTATGTTTGAAAGTCACTATGTTAATAAAATAATGTGTTTTATGAAAAAACCGAAAATTCTCTCCCTTTATATTATATACATTTCAAGAGGAATAAAAAATCTCATCAATTTTTTATTTTTTCATAAAAAAAGATACTTTTTAAATATGAATTTTATTTTTAAGAAAATTACATTAAAGAAAAGGAAAATTAGATTTTGTTAATGCTACGATAATCTACAACACTGATACATCAATAAAATGATTGGGATACTACAATAAAGTATAGATTAGTTATTTCTATGTTATCAATTTTTTTTACGAAGGATACAACAATTGTACAGGTGGACAATCTCCACGTTTGTTTAGGAAGCCAAAAGTCGGAGATGACATTTTGAAAATATTGACATTCTAAATGCTTGTTTAACCCCTTGCCTGTTTTGCACGTACACCGTACGGGAGGTGTTATCGTGCCTTTAATGATTTGCCCATACGGCGTAAGGGCAATCTGATTTCTTTGTAATTCTCACTGATTTAGCAGTCAGTTTTGTATTTTTAATGTCAAATTAGTCCAATATATGTCCACAAGATGTTAGTTTTCGAAATGTATTTAGTTTGGTTCAAAAGCGTGAGATTTCTGATAGATTTTGCGCGAGCTTTTAGAGTTTTTGGGATACTGACCAAAAGAGATTTTTTAGCAGCAATTCTGCCTGCAGATAAAAACTAAGACCTGGAAACTAGTGCTATGTGTGTTCCCTGAAGAAAAATTACATATACTAAAGAATTAAAAAAGACTAGGTATTTTTGTCCGGACAGTGACGTTGCACTATGCCTCTTACCGTCTTTCAAGATTTATCGCACTAAATCTGATCTTTGAAAAAACAGGTTAAATAAACGTACTTGTAGTATTTGCATTCGAAAATAATTGTGTAGTAATTGTAACCGAAAATATTTTTTAATTTTATACGCAAAACTGTAAACGTAACTTCCCTTTCTAGGGTACACGAAACAGAAAAATCAGCTTCCAGGAAAAACATTCATTTATTTCCTGTAAAACAATTGTTATATATGTTTAAATTAATTAGAAATATTACTTTTAATAACATTTTCCCTCTTACAAATGTAACATGGACAAAAATATGCAATAAAAAAAATGTGACATTTTTGAGGTCGAATTCGTGTAAAAAATTAAACTGTTAAGGAGCTAATCAAAATTTATTATATATTATTTTTTTCTTTCAATAAAGATTTACAGTTCCTATTTATACTGTTTATGTCTAACATTTACAATTCTTAACTCTAAACAATAAAAAAACTGTATGTTTCATTAAATAACCAAAAATGCTATACCTATGCATTATACAATGCATTTCATGGGAGAACATAAATGTAATCATTAATTTTACGAGATTGATTTCACACTATTTAAAAATTTTGGGGATACGGGGAGTTGGCAGATGATTCTTTAAGTCCTTTTATTCTTGATGTTTTTGATTTTGTTTGTTTTACGGTTTTATTAAATATGTTAATTTATACTGTTTATGTTTGCAAGAAATGTTCAAGTTTCTTAGGTTTATATCTATCAAAAATTATCTCTTTTAATAATTTGTAACGTAAGGGGAGAAAGCAAGTGTCATTTTATATTTTTGCCGTGACTGCAAAACTACTAGAGTTGGTCACTATCGCAACAATACCGCAAAATTAATGGTGAGATCTTTTATTCCCCATGAAAAATATAAGGGGAAGTCTTTTCGGTTCTTTCATAAAACATATTACTTTATTAACATTGACTTTCAAACATAAATAGTATAGATGCGAACTGTATTTTTATAATAAAAAAAAAAGTTATACATTTCGATTTTAATTTGACATTTCACATATCAATATTTTTCTCATCTCCGAATTTGACACCTCTGATAAATGTCTATATTTTCAGCTCCTAGAGCAGGGAATGTATAATTATTGCAGTTTTCTCAAGAAGGTTTCATAAAATAGAGTTACAGAATTTTGTTGTTAGGTTATACATTTCGATTTTAATTCGACATTTAACATGTCAATATTTTTCTCACCTCTGATAAATGTCTATATTTTCAGCTCCTAGAATAGGACATGTGTAATTGTTGTAGTTTTCGCAAGAAGGCTTGATAAAATAGTGTTACAGAATCTTGTTATGTTATACATTTCGATTTTAATTTGACATTTAACATATCAATATTTTTCTCATCTCAGAATTTGGCACCTCTGATAAATGTCTGTGTTTTTAGCTCCTAGAGTAGAGCATGTATAATTATTGCAGTTTTCTCAAAAAGGCTTTATAAAATAGAGTTACAGAATCTTGCTGTTATGTTATACATTTCGATTTTAATTTGACACATAACATATCAATATTTTTCTCATCTCAAAATTTGGACATCTCTGATAAATGTCTGTGTTTTCAGCTCCTAGAATAGGGCATGTATAATTGTTATAGTTTTTTCAAGAAAGGTTTGATAAAATAGAGTTACAGAATCTTGTTGTTAGGTTATACATTTTGATTTTAATTTGACATTTAACATATCAATATTTTTGTCCTCTCTGAATTTGGCACCTCTGATAAATGTCTATGTTTTCAGCTCTCAAAGTACAGCATGTATAATTATTGCAGTTTTCGCAAGAAAGCTTGATAAAATAGAGTTAAAGATTCTTGTATCTTATTTCGTTTATCCTATATAAATATTGTAGATTATTGTTGTACTAGCAAAGTTTGATTTTCATATATTATAATGTAATGTTCTGAAAAATAAAACTAAGGTTTGATAAAGCATCTTTTTTATAAAGGGGGAAAAAAATTTAAGGTTCCACCGAGATTTGAACTCGGATCGCTGATTCAAAGTCCAGAGAAATTTTTCTTATCTCTGAATTTGGAAACTCTTATAATGTCTATATTCAGCTCCTAGAGTAGAGCATGTATAATTATTGCAGTTTTCTCAAAAAGGCTTATAAAATAGTTACAGAATCTTGCTGTTATGTTATACATTTCGATTTTAATTTGACACATAACATATCAATATTTTTCTCATCTCAAAATTTGGAACTTCTGATAAATGTCTGTGTTTTCAGCTCCTAGAATAGGGCATGTATAATTGTTATAGTTTTCGCAAGAACTTGATAAATAAGTTATAGAATGTTGTTGTTAGGTTACATTCCAATTTTAATTTGACTTTTAACATATCAATATTTTTCTCATCTCAAAATTTGGCACCTCTGATAAATGTTTTCAATTCAGCTCCTAACGTAGGGCATGTATAATTATTGCAGTTTTCTCAAAAAGGCTTGATAAAATAGGGTTAAAGATTCTTATATCTTATTTCGTTTATCTTATAATATTATAAATTATTGTAGTATTAGCAAAGGTTAGTTTTCATATATTATAATGCAATGCTCTTAAAAATAAAACTAAGATTAGATAAGGCATATGTTTATAAAGAGGGAAAAAATTAAGGTTCCACCGAGATTTGAACTCGGATCGCTGGATTCAAAGTCCAGAGTGCTAACCATTACACCATGGAACCCATCTTCCCATGCCGGGAACCGAACCCGGGCCGCCTGGGTGAAAGCCAGGAATCCTAACCACTAGACCACATGGGAATCGGAAACATTTTCCATAAGAGGAATCTGTATCGCTTCCATCATCTGATTGGACTTCAGAAGACGCGCAATACTACTAAAAGATGTATTACAACTAGACATGTCCAATGTGACATCCATCATTTTCAGGTACTATTTGAAATTGTAAGATACTTTGATCTACAGTAAGCTTCCAGACGGTCTATGTTAATTTGTTGGTATTAATTTGAAATTGTGAAATAGAGTGAAACAACATACAGCATGAATCATCTAAATGCGTCAATCGCTAAATAACATTTTATCGCTAAATAACTGTTTCCAACAGCTAAAAAGGAAACGAAACAGTGACGCAAGTCGTCAATGACCCGAAGAGCTGTTAAAAAAAAAAAAAAAAAAAAAAAAAAAAACTGTTTTCTTCTAGTTGTGAAATTCCCAAGAAAAATAAATATCAAATGAAAGCGCAAAGAAATAGAAACATTTCGATTTCTTGCCAGATCAATTTTCAGCTACTGTGATTTCAGTTTTTCACTCGTATTGAAGAAGTAAATTAACTTTTTAAAGCCATTTACTCTTATTTGAGAACGGTTAAAATAGTGCACAAAATAATTTTATTTTCCCATAAGGATTTTTACTAACTTTTACAAAGTCTATGAAATATTGTAATAAAAAAAATAATTGAATGGTGTGATCGAGAAAATATTTCAAAGTGTTCGTATTTCAATCGAATTGTTCATTTTGACCATATCTGGATGAATTTTGACACGATTTACCGTTAAGTCTGTATGGATGTGTGAGGATTGTCGTTTCAAAAGTCAAATCCTAAAATGAGGAATTTTCACGTTTTCTAATTTTGATTTTAAATGATAGAAGACAAAAAAGTAAGCAGGACAGTAGCTATTTTTCTTTCATTTGGGGGCCTAATAAGTGATTTCTAATGGGTTTTATAGCGGACTCTTTAACGTCTCTCAAAAACGATACTTTTTCTCCGCCGAGTTTGTGACGTCATCGTTCATGCAGACACCGAGCGCCTATGCTGTTTACATATTAAAAGGCGACTTTTAAATTTGTTTTTGTGTAAAGTATCGCATATAATAGAAATTTTTTTGTTATGTCTGGCATTAAAATCTCATACTCTAAATATTGTATTGTGCCACTCTGTAAAAATACAACAACTAATTGGTTTGGTTTGGTTTGGAGCGCTACGGTCTACTTTTTGCAACACGAGGGCTAATGAGACCGGGACCTACTGCTTAAAGCCGATTCCGAACGGCTACGAACATCCATGCCATTGTGGGATTCGAACCCACGAACTCTGGTTCCCCGAAAGGCCCATATACGCGTAAAATCTGGACAACTGCGATGAAAAGGGATGAGAAATTAAACCCCAAATTATCATATAAATCATCTTTATGGGTTTGTAAAGACCATTTTTCGGTACGTAAATCTTGCTTTTGTTTAAATATTACTAATTTAGAACAAATAAAGTTTATAAAAATACATCTATACCTTTAAAAGGATTGTTGATTAACCACTGCTATTTAACTTTTAAAACTGCTAATTTTCGAGTATTATCACAGAGTTCAAGTACAATAAATATTTCATAAAGCATATAAATATCGAAAAACATATAAATATCTAAAGCATATAATTATCTAATAAATAACTCGGGGGAGGGGAAGGTTATGTATTTTCAAGGTATTATAAATATTTTCTTCAGAGATGCATACTTTCTTGTGATTTGTTTTTCAACTTATAAATTTTATTCCAGGACAGAGCCCAAATTACTACAGGATGAATAATATACAAATAAGAAAATATATACACCAAAAATTTCCAAGGTCGTCATTACGGCGTGGCAAAGGTGTCATTTGCCACGGGCGCATCAGTCATAGGGGCGCCTCAACGTCAAGAAAATGGGTTCCGAAAGAGGACGATTCGTCCCGAGTAGAAATAAGGAAAAATTGAAAAATAATTTTTTTTATTATAAAATTCAGTGTGTTTAAAAATTAATTTTTTATAATATTTTTTAATGGTCGTAGAGTTTAAACTTGTTATAGAGTCTTACAACATGTTTACCTAGCACTCCTAATATGCCTTAATATAAATCCGAATATTCATTTTAAATTTTGAATTTGTTAAAGTTATTAAAACTGAATTTTGATTTAGAAATTCGACAATTTTTTGAATGAAAATTCAGCACTAATAAAAAATATTCATCTTAAATGAACTGTCTAGTTTAGCAGAAAAATAATACCTTTAGGTTGTTCAAAAATATTTTTGAACATTAATAATTCAAAAATAGAAGAAAAAATAAAAAATAATATATTAGTAAGATTTTAAAAATTAACAGAATATTTTGTGAGTTCATTTCTGAATAAGATGAACATATTTTCTATATCATGATAATATGATATAGAAAAAAAAACCTGTTTACATATTTTGTCACTTTATATGGTAGTAGAGGCGCAGATCAGTTTTTTTGCCACGTAGTTACGGCCCTGAAAAATTCAATTAAAACCTTCAAAAAGTTTTAGTAGTAATAATATTTTTAGAGGTTTAAAGTTCAAAAGAACCTAACATACACGTCCAGATTCAACTATTACTTCCAATGTTCTCTTTTTAATACTACCCACCTTCTATTGTAAAATGCCGAAAGATAGCCGATTGGTTAGGGTGCTGGCCTTCGGTACCGGTTCTTTTATAAAAGGCGCTCTCTCTTTCTCGCCGACTACAATAACCAATAACTCGCCTGTCTCTACAATATCTACTATGGAGCTTCACTTTTTAAATCAATTCACATTCTACACTCCATGCAACGAAAAATTTCAATGTAACATATAATAGATTAAGTTAATCTATTGATAGTCATATATTTTACCTAATTTCTACATTAAACACAAAGGTGCTAAAGGACTTAGTTACGGCCCTGAAAAATTCTTTTAAAACCTCAAAGTTCAAAAGAAACTAACATACACGTCCACATTCAACTATTACTTTCAATGTTTTATCTCTAATACTACTCAACTTCTTTATAAAACTGCTCTCTCTTTCCGACTACACTAACTCGCCTGTCTCTACAGTATGTACTATGGAGCTTCACTTTTTAAATCAATTCACATTCTACACTCTATGCAACGAAAAATTTCAATATAGCATATAATAGATTAAGTTAATAGTCATATATTTAACCTAATTTCTACGTTAAACACTCTGTAATTCCTAACAAAATTTTCTGTAATTTTATTTTCAGTAGCATATTTTTTATAATACAACTCATTAGCTATTTCATATTGCTAATTTACATAATACAGGAATGGTTACCTTGCAGTGAATGGATATTCTACAAAACACAAATTCAATTTGGGAATAATCTCTTATAAATTTACTCACTTCATGAACTTACGAATCGATAGCCAGAGAAGATAGAAGGCCAGAGCACTGACCTTCGGAACCCGAGTTCGTGGGTATGAATCCTACTGTGACATGAATGTTCGTAGCCGTTCGGAAACGGCTTTAAGCAGTAGGTCCCGGCCTCATTAGCCCTCATGTTGCAAAAAAGTAGACAGTAGTGATCCAAACCAACCATGAACTTACTAAAGAGCAACTCAATATATCGCAGACAGCTTTGTGAATTTTTAGAGATATTCAAGTTAAATTTTAGTTTAAGTTACCATATAGCGTTGACTATGAAACTGTTGTAGCACAAAAATGTATCTTTCGCTCGTGCTCAGATGATCGTTTAACTGCCCATATCTCACCGAATCTTTAATATTTTCATTTAAAATCTTGATGTAATATTACTGCTATTGTTTGCCAAATAATCTATAAGTTTTGTAAAATTTAGTTACATATTCTGCTCGTATTGGGATAACATATTGTCAAAATAAAGACTTTTTTTTAAATAGACATCTATTATTTCATCCCGATTAAATACCCCTTTTCTTGCGAAAATGTTCACAGCATTTGATTATACTAATGTTCATATTTGATGAAATTTACAGACCATTCGCAATTATTTTTTTATACAGAATAAATCTATTTCTACCTTTTTTCTTTAAGTTTTGTTGGTCCCTCAAATACACAGATGACTCAATTTTTATAAGAATGTTCAAGGAAATGTATTCACTACTCATAGGTAGATTTTCCAAACACTTCATCAAGTATACTAATGTTCATATTTGATCAAATTTACAGACCATTCGCAATTAATTTTTTTATACAGAATAAATTCTATTTCTACCTTTTTTCTTCAAGTTTTGTTGGTCCCTCAAATACACAGATGACTCAATTTTTTAAAAGAATGTTCAAGGAAATGTATTCACTACTCATAGGTAGATTTTCCAAACACTTCATCAAGTATACTAATGTTCATATTTGATGAAATTTACAGACCATTCGCAATTATTTTTTTATACAGAATAAATCTATTTCTACCTTTTTTCTTTAAGTTTTGTTGGTCCCTCAAATACACAGATGACTCAATTTTTATAAGAATGTTCAAGGAAATGTATTCACTACTCATAGGTAGATTTTCCAAACACTTCATCAAGTATTTCTTTAGAAAATCGAAAACAAAGAAGCGTCATATGAACGCATTGTGTGCGGGTACATTTCGCAGCGGAATTGTACCGGGAACGGACGTTTTGCGCGTAAATTTAGTTATTCGGTTAAATCTCAATAGATCGAAAATTACTTAATTTTTTAACCAACTTTTCGTATTTTATACTGAAATATATAAACAAATATATAAATAGAAATATATAAATAGAAATATATAAATAACAACCATAAGATTTCTGTAAAAAAATATATTTTTTAGTGGATAAATTTATAATAGTATTGTAAATATGAAAAATCAAATAGAAATAGTAGTATATAGTTTTAATTTTTTCGAATTATGTTATATATAAACATTTTTACGTTAAAAAAATGAAAAGAGCAATCATAAAACTAATAATGTAAAAACTAGTTTTTATTTGTCTAAATTTTTCCAGAATCTGTGTAGTAGGCAAGAATATTTGGCTTCGTGTTCCTGTACATACCGTTATTTTTGTACCCACAAACAAACCATGTTGTTACACTAACCTGTACTAGTACGTGTCCCGCGCTCAAGTATTAATCATCAGAAAATGTACTAGTACGTGTCATGCGCGCAAGTATCAATCGTATAAACAAATATATAAATAGAAATATATAAATTACAACCATAAGATTTCTGTAAAAAAATATATATTTTTAGTGGATAAATTTATAATAGTATTGTAAATATGAAAAATCAAATAGAAATAGTAGTATATAGTTTTAATTTTTTCCCGTTCTGTGGTTCCGCATCGACTGATATAAAAACTAGTTTTTATTTGTCTAAATTTTTCCAGAATCTGTGTAGTAGGCAAGAACATTCGGTTTCGTTTTTCTGTATATATCATTATTTTTCTACCCACAAACAAACCATGTTGTTGCACTAACCCGTACTACTACGTGACCCGCGCTCAAGTATCAATCATCAGAAAATATACTAGTACATCCCGCATACAATGTGTTAATATGGTCAGATTGCGTATTTATGCTAAATAATGCAATTGATTCATTTCTCCTTTTGATTTTTCAAATTATCATAATATTGATATACTTACTTTTTTAAATAGAACTTTACATCTGACACCAGAAAGAACAGCCTTTATCACTGTAGCTTTTGCTATACAATTTGTTGAAGGAATTGGAATGTCTATTTTAGCTGCATCAACCATCATAACTGTGTGTGCAGGAAGCGAAGCTCAGGCCTGGAAGTTTTCTGTAAGTATAATTTCTTCATAAGTATCCCATAAATGAGTACACCCCTATCTATCTATAGCTATCTATTTATTTATTTGTAAGTAGACCGAACCGGGGTAAAATGGGTAGAACGCTTCCCTTTGGTACCAGATTCCGTGGTTTCGAATCCCACTGTTAGTATGGATGTTTATAGCCATTTGGAATCTGCTTATACCTTCTATTCATTCGAAATCAGCTTTAACGCTAGATTTACCAAACCAGTCAGTATGGCTGGTTTTGCAATTGCAAGTATATTTAAATTACTGGTAAATCTAACGTTAAACAAAGTTTTCTGATCTAATTAATCGTTGTGTCATAAGAAAATCGGTCATATTTCGCCTTATGATGTGTATTTTTCTCCATTAATTTATTATAATCTACCACTTGAAGAGCGTCACGATGAATTATCCTTTGGAATGAAGCACTACGGTCAACTTTTTGCAACGCGAGTACTAATGAGAGCGAGACCTACTGCTCAAAGTCGATTCCGATCTGCTCCAAACATCCATGCCATAGTGGGATTCGAACCCACGAACTCCTGTTCCGACGATCACCACCCTAACAAATCGACCATCGTTCGGCCATTATGGCTTGGTCTAGAATTCTATGGCATACCAATTTACTGGAAACTGCTGTTTAAATTGTAGTCCAGACATTTATGAGTATCCATGACAGCTGAAGGTTTCGAATCCGCAGACTCTAGTACCGATGGCAATGCCTTACAAATTCGGCCAATGTCTGATCATCCATTGAAGAGGTTTCTCATTATTTGAACAATAAACATTTTTTAATGTAGATGCAATGTGTGTATGAGAGAAAGGATCGGCCATTGTCTGATCATCCATTGTAAAAGTTTCTCATTATTTGAACAATAAACATTTTTTGATGTAGATGCAATGTGTGTATGAGAGAAAGGATCGGCCATTGTCTGATCATCCATTGTAAAAGTTTCTCATTATTTGAACAATAAACATTTTTTAATGTAGATGCAATGTGTGTATGAGAGAAAGGATCGGCCATTGTCTGATCATCCATTGTAAAAGTTTCTCATTATTTGAACAATAAACATTTTTTAATGTAGATGCAATGTGTGTATGAGAGAAAGGATCGGCCATTAACTGATCATCCATTGTAAAAGTTTCTCATTATTTGAACAATAAACATTTTTTAATGTAGATGCAATGTGTGTATGAGAGAAGCTAAGTATATAGCTTTTTGTTTCAATTTGACAGTAATATACAATGTGACTATAGTTAAAGTCTCATTTTAAAAATGCTGTAAAATCAAAAAGAGCTATGGGTCAGAATGACTTCAAATTTGAATTGAACATACAGAGAGAAAGGGGAACGGTATGGCATAAGAAAAAGGTTCCAAAAGGTATCAATAGTTGATCGATATCTCTATAAGGGATATAACGAAAGTGGATTCAGCTACAAGTGACATTTTGAATCAAAATACGATGGTTTTGACATTAGTTCCACAGAAAACCAACCATACTGTTTAATTTGCATGAATGTTTCGATTATTTCACGAAAAATAAATAAATAACTTGAGTCAACAGTTGTGGCACAGTTAGTGGGAAACCCTTCGACCAATGCAAGGTCGTACCACATTGGATAGGAAAATTTGGTTTTAATTGTCCTTAGAACTTTGGAACTTTTTTCTTATGTCATAATGATTCCCCTTCCTTCAAACATATTCAGTACATATTTGAAGTCAGTCTGACAAGAGGTCCTTTTTTACAGCATTTTGAAAGTGGAACTTTAATTACAATCTCCCTACATAATTCTTTGGGGAACAAACTTAAAAAATGTTAATTAAAATTAATTAGAACTTAATTAACCATCTTAACCATTAATCTTAACCATCATTCCTTAAATCTTAACCATTGTAGTATAAAAGGTAATACTTGTTAGATTTCTCAAAGCTGTTCACATTTATATCATTTTTCTTCGACAATTTTCTGTTTTTGCTTTCTAAATACATCATCTTTACTTAGTCTCGTATTTATTGTTATCATTTCTATTGTGTAGTATGCACTTATTGCAGTAATATTCATTTTATCTCTCCATGATAGCAGTGCTTTTTCTAGAAATCAACAGCCAAACACTTACATGATTCAAATTTCAGAAAGAGTTTATTGTGTTCGGTGATTAGATTTAGTGTAGCTAGCTCGATTGTTTTAAAATTATTATGTCAATATTATTAGTTAACTCTTTGTGGAATCTAACAAGTAAATCTGATAACCATGAGCACTAGAATTCGAATTTGATAGATATACCTTTAAAAATAAAAGATGAGTACAGTTCTCCTTGTTAATTTTTATCACACCTCATACGAGACTTCTAATTTAATACATAAAATAGCTTAAAATAATTTTTCTGCAAAATTTTACCTTCTAATGCATTTAGGTATAATATGGTGTTTTATTTTTGATTAAGTTCTAGATAACAGTTGATAGCACAGTGTTGAAAAATAAATGTCTCAGATTTGTTAAAGAGAATATAAAACAAAACACTGTGTTTGAATCTTTTTTATCTCTTTATACCAATATTAATATTTTAAAATACCATTCATAACGATGTAAAATGTTAACATAAAACTTATTTAAATGATTACTTTAATTAAATGATTTAACTGATCTGTTTTATTTTTTTCAAAATGCACAAGCCTTTGTAGTCTCTTCCCGTCAGCTTTAAGCTAGTAACTAGAGCAGGGGTCGGCAACCTGTTTGTCTTTAAGGGCGCAATACTAAATTTGAAAATCGCCAAGGGAGCATATTTTACAGATAATCAACATGTATAAATGGGCATTAAAAAAAAACAGATTTTTTATAACTTTATTTTGTTGGTGTCATACATAATGATACATATAATTCAGTGTGAAACCTGGGTGTCCATATTTTCAGCTAATTTCTTATAATTAGGGATATATTTAGAGTTCCCGGTCCGTAAACATTTATCTAAATGTGAGTCATTAAGCTTTGTTCGGTATTTTGATTTCAAATATATTTCATATTTGAGAATAAAGACTCGCAATTGTATGCTGTAATGAAAGGTTTTGAAAGAAAATAATTATTTCGGATTACTTGGTAGTTTTAAATGCACGGTCTACGCGTGGTCTATTCGAAATACGATCACACACTAACAAAAAATACGTGCGTATTATTAGATACGCTCAAGGTTAGCAAACTGCTCATCTATGCACAATCCTAAACTCAACTGACTACTATATCGCCGTTTGACTAGAGTAAGTAAATCACTCTGGCTATCATACATTTACATTAGTCCAGCGAGGGCGCATTAAAAATTGATCGGGGGCGCCGCGTTGCCTACCCCTGAACTAGAGCGTGGCAGAGGTGGCATTTGTGAGGGGCTCATCAGTCATAGGGGCGTCGCACCGATATGAAAATGGAATCCGAAAGAGGACGATTCGATCCGAGTAGAAATAAGAAAAAGTTGAAAAATGAACTTTATATTATAAAATCGGATTTTATTTATAAAATCCAAAGTGTCTAATAATTATTTTTTATGAATTTTCATATTTTTTAAAAGGCTTCTAAAGACTAAACTTGTTATAGATTCTTATGCTATAATTATATATGCTATAATTATAATTATGCTATTCTTATGCTATAATTATAATTATTATGCTATAATTATAGTATGGTATAATTATATATAATTATAATTGTCCTTAATATAAATCTGGGTATTTGTTTTAAATTTTGAATTTATTTAAGTTATTAAAACTAAATTTAAAATTAGAAATTCGTCAATGTTTTATGAAATTTTAGCGTACAAAAAAACAACATATTCTCCTCAAATAAACCATTCCGTTTATCAGCAAAATCATACCCCCAGAGAGTTCAAAAAATATTTTAAGTATTAATAAGGTACAAATAGAAGAAAAAAAATTAAAAATTAATACACTAGGAATATTAATATTAATACACTAGAATTAGTAAAATATTTTGATGACATAGAAACAAACCATGTTTATATATTTTCTCACTATATTTGGCGCAGGGCCGCCGACCAGTTTTTTGCCATGGGCACCAAAGGACCTAGTTAGAGCCCTGCTTTCGAAAGACCCTTGGCCATCGTTCGTACTTTTTCAGACTTTTCAATCAG
>CM063503.1:63051229-63073729 GCA_032207245.1 Pardosa pseudoannulata
GACTTGACACAAACAGCAGGTACGATAAGAGCGGCGAGCATTGGCATTGTTATCCATTATCAAAATCGCATTTGACAACTAGGTTCATGATTACCCACATTCGTCGTTTGACTCTCACATCGTGCACTTGGCGTTGCAATAATTATGTAAAAAATATATTATTTATTTAACATATGAAAATTGCCTCTAATTATTAATATATCTTCTAACGTGGTTTCACTGAGATTACTTCTGTTGTCTCGGAGAATAAATTTCAAACCTGAAAACGCTCTTTCAACACTAACTTGTGTAGCTGGAGCTGCCAAAACCACCATTGCAATCTTATACAAGTGCGGATATGTAATTATAAAGTTGACGTTAAATTAGAAAATATTGATAAGTTGGTAACAGTAACAAAATGACTGAAAGATATATCGAACCGAAATAAACCGATATTTTTTTCGGTTCAGTTCCGGTTTTCGTTCCGACCAAAACAACGGTTTTTTCCGGTTTTCGGTTCAGTTCCGGTTCGAAGCCCTGGTTATAAAGAACCTTGAAAAAACGGTATCTGGGAACAATGAATGTCGTTTGAAAAACAACTCAAGAAAAGTGGGATAAAATTGACATGGCGATGCAAAGACAAAGTTTACCTTCATGAAAAATTTGAATTGTATACATAGTCAAGAATAAAGGCTGTTTAAAGCAAATTTCTGATAGAAATAATTCTATTATAAATAAAAATTACTTATCGAAATCATTACTATAAAGAGTGAACCTTCTGTATCTACAGGAATAAATTATTTCATGTTAGAAATAATTTATTAGCTTATCAGAATCATTAATATTAGTATATTATTATAATATCAGAATTATAATATCAGATTACTTTTGTATTTGGTATAACTATTATTTAGTAATTATAATATCATAATCATTACTATAATCATTGCTATTAACTTATCAGAGTCATTATTATAAAGAGTGAACCTTCTGTATCTATAGGAAGCTAATAAATTATTTCATGTTAAAAATAATTTATTAGCTTATCAGAATCATTACTATAATATAAGTATATTATTATAATATCAGAATCATTATAATATCAGATTATTTTTGTATTTAGTATAATTATTATTTAGTAATTATAATATCAGAATCATTACTATAAAGAGTGAACCTTCTGTATCTATAGGAAGCTAATAAATTATTTCACGTTAATAATATGTTATTAACATGATACTACTCTATAGGTGGATATTATTTTCATAAGATTATTAAAATTGGTATAACATTGATGTTAATAAAACTCCGTATTAATTATACATAAAGGAGGATATATCGAGTCATGTGCATAATATTCCATTTTGTGCATTTGATGACAGTTGAATTTTTAAGAAAAGCAATTGTTAAATATTTAAACATTCATTTTTAATGTTTATAAGTCTAGAATATCCTTACATTGTAGTAAAAGCACAAAGCACGCTTTATTTGGTGAAAATCGACTCTTACAGTACAGTAATTGTTACACTATGCATAAAAAATAATATATAAGAAAATTATAATTTTGTAGATTTTTTTAGCTCACTATCAAAATACTGGAGTATTATTTTATTACAAAGCTAAAAATGACCTTACGACGTAATTGTAGTCAAACTTTCCACAATTCTGGAGTTAAATTCACATATCTAAATTACAGTTTTACAACTTACAGTTAAAGAAACTCATCATGCTTTATTCTGAAGCAGTTTCCATTTTAAAAAATGAGAGAGCGATATACAAAATGCATACGGATGATACCCAGTGAGATAAAAATATCACCACAATGGATTTTTTTCGTTGCACTGTTTGCAGGCTGGTGGCATTTGGAACAGCTCCAAATGTCACTGTCTGAAAGAAGTGTTTGAGCAGCAGTAAGGAAAGAGAACTGTGTCAGGCCTCCTTGTTTTTAAGCGAGCTAAAAAACGTAAATAAAGGATAGCAAAACACTTTTAACATTCTTCCACTTCCAGTTGGGATAATTAAATGCCAAAAATCAATATAATGTGCTATACATAATATACATAATATAATGAGCTATATTGAGCAAATAATTTTACAGTAGATGAAAACTATCCAGAAATTTAAAACATTAAAACTATCACCATCTTCCTTGTGGTAATAGGGGACTTTCAAACCTAATTTATTTTTTTCATCATGGTCTGAAAATTCAATATGTTTTGAGCTACACATCTGTAAATTTGATAGTCGGATAGTTGATAAGTTGGGATAATTCGATGCCAAATAATAATATAGTATGCTATACATAATAAACACACTAAATATATGCTATACATAATATACACACTATATGTGCTATATTGAGCAAATAGTTTTACAGATAATTAAAAACTATCAAGAAATTTAAAATATTAAAACTATCAACATCATTCTTGTGTGTGGTAGGGGACTTTCCAACTAATTATTTTTTAATCATGATCTTTGAAAATTCAATATATTGTTAGCTATATCTGTAAAATTAGTTAAAATTTTAAAAATATTAACTATGTTAAAACTATTAAGAAGTTTAAACTGTAAAATTTTTGTACATAGAGTAGCTTTTCTCGTTTATGACTCGCTATATGTTACGAACCTCAGATGTCAACACACTGTCTTGTCTATATCAAATGAAGTGATCCTATCGGTAGAAAAGGAGCAGACCTGTCTTCAAAAACTGTATAATTGCAAGAACCCATAAAGTGGACATAAAAAGCAGTCCGAATTTCCCAGAAGGTTTGTCAAAATTAAAGTCTTTTATGTACGTCTACGCTCACAGATAAAGTATTTTCTTATAAAGAAAAGTGATAGAACGGTCATTCTTGATAGTCAAGTGATCTACTAACTAAAAGTAGTTATAAATTACAAAAAATTTGTTAAGTATTATTCTAAATATGTTACCGTAATTTCCCTAAAATATAAATCGCACACGTAATAATTGATCTAAAGATAATGAAATTTCATCGGATAAGCCATCCTGCCGTATACTCAGACCTGCCAACTTTTTAATATTGAAAATAGAAGCATTTGAAAGTTTTTGAGGTCAAAAATAATAGCACACGTGCCATAACATAATGCTCATTCTAAATGATTGTGTGTATGTTTACTGTTCAAACAAAACAATCAACTCTACTAAAGTATCTAAAATTCCACATAAAATTTCAAATAGACAATATTTTATTTTCAAAATATCAAATACATTTATTTACATTTCTGAACTGAAAATACCCCATAAAAAGTTAGATGAAGTATTTTATTTATATTTATTTTAGTTGTATTTAAATGTTATTTTATACCTTAACATTTTTAAAGTAAGAAATAATAATTTTTAAAAAATCTCAGAAATATACTGAGGGAAGAACACAGAAATATACTATTACATTATAACAAATATTATCAAACAAAAAATCTAATTTTTAATCCAAAATTTTTTACCTTCGAGAGAGTATGGTATTATACCGTAGTTACACGAAAATTAATCGAAAAAGTTTTTTTTTTGTTTTTTTTTGTTTGTTTTTACGGATATCGTTATATCACTTGCGAAAATATATTCACTCATTTGGATTTTCCTGATACGATGTAATTTTTTATTCTTGCATATATTTTTTGACGAAAAATAGTATTTTTTTTTCGTAGGATCGTAATTATTTGCTAAATTCGTAGAAACTATGTATTCGTATTTTTTTCGTAGCAGTTGGCAGGTCTGCGTATACACCGCACACACGACATTAGAAGAAAAGGGGAAAAAAAAAAAAGAGAAGAAGAAAATGAAAGTTTTTCGGATCATCGGCTCTCCGACAAAGATTTTAATTCGTAATTTTTTTAACAATTACTTGCACATGAAGACGAAGTTTAACTACTGGATACCACAATTCATTTTCTTTATTGTCCATTTCTCTAAATAGTCTTCAAAAACTCTCCAGGCTATGACGCCAAGTCTAATAAAATTAAACGATCTCCAAGCACATCATTTAAGTTGACACCGGCTTATTTGTATAGAAATAGTACTCGTTGATACCGTAAGGCATCCTTCATCGGATTAATGCTATACGCTACTGTACGAAAAAAGACCAAATGTATTATGTGAAAACGTTTAGTTTTTATTTTTAAAAAAGTTTAGACAGGTAACAGGAAAAATAAGAATCTTTCAGATATGCTGCAGATGTTGAATTTCCACTTTTAAACAAATTTAAACCGCGATTTAATTACCCGAAATTACGCCGTATTTTATAAAATGCTAAGCACTTCCAGTCATTATTATCAATAATATTTTTCCTAGTCACACATTTTATAGTATTTTTACATCCTTTTCCCACATCCATCGTTTTCTCTCATTCACAGTTTTCTGTTTCCGTTCTTTGGAAAATGACTTATTTGGAATTCACTGTTAGTTTCACTTTTTATTCCTTTTAACAGTTAAAGGTCTTATCCTGCATCTACCAGCACTCATTGAAAAAGCAATAGATTCAGTTTACAATTCGTTTTGCTAATGAAGAATGCTCGGTTTTTATTTTTTTTTAATTTTAATTTTATTTTTTATTTTTAAAATTTTTAAAATTTTTAAAATTTTTAAAATTTTTAAAATTTTTAAATAAAATTTTTAAAATTTTTTAAAATTTTTAAAAATTTTTAAATTTTTAAAATTTTTAAAATTTTTAAAATTTTTAAAATTTTTAAAATTTTTTAAAATTTTTTAAATTTTTTAAAATTTTTAAAAATTTTTAAATTTTTTAAATTTTTTAAATTTTTTAAATTTTAAAAATTTTAAAAATTTTAAATTTTTTATATTTTTTAATATTTTTTTTTTTGCAAAAGCGAAAATTTTTAATTTATTTAATTTGATTCGGGTTGACGTGTGATAAGGCCTTTAATCGGGTAAAAATGTTTCACTTTCACATGAGATTCCCTTTCTCCTCTGTTTAAAACTTTCAAAACTAATTTCCGCATGTATTTCTTCATCTATTTGAGCTGCTTTTTTATTTCGATTTAAGATTATTTTTACTTCGTGTTCCTTTTTCAGTTTAGGATTTTTATTTATCCTAATGGCGGTAGTAAACTTTCAAAACTAATTTATTTTGATTTTTAATAATTCTACTTAATTTAATATGATGTTAGCAATACTTTTAAGTATATGGGGCAAATATATTTAATTAAATCATGTAAAATATTATTTTAATAGGTATTTATTACAACAAAGCGCCGTTTATGCGTCATTTAAGAAACCAACATAAAATGTTGCATAAATGAAAAGATGTAAAATCGAAGTTTTAATAGATAAAACTGATTATAGAAATTTAATGCAAATTTATGTGCAATAATTTTAAAGCTTCCAAAATAGAAGGAATGGTATACTACTACGCAGTGTATTGAAAACGGAGTAATAATTCATTTGTAAAGTAAAACATTTTTCATGAAAGCGACAAAAAAATATAATTTTATTTCATATCTTGAGTACTAATTATAGATTTTATGTGTACTCAGCAAGCAGGAAGGTGTTTAATTTAAAAAAAAAAAAAAAACTCTTTAATCTTCGTCTGACTAACTTCGTCTGTAAGAATGTAGTACAGCAATTATGAATCGATTTAAGTTCACTGAAAGTTTTTATAATGGTGCTTTATCACGAAAATTAAGTTTAAAGCTTTTCAACGGAGTACAGTGTATCTTTAAATGAGTAACTTCTGGTGGTATTACTTCTTCACATTCTTCATCATCATTACTTAAACTAGTACCAGATATTTTATTTTATATTAATTCAGCATTTGAGCCTAATCCGAAGTATTTATATCTGTATCGTAGTACACTTGTTCACTAAAGCTCCACGTCCTTTGCATTCAAGTCTGCTAAAAACTTTGAGTTAAATTTCCATAAGAACTAAAAACTTATTTTCATACATTTTTTTTTTTACTGGGTTTTGTTTTCTTATCCAAATACTGCATGATATAGGCGGTTTCATGGAAATACGACAAGAAGCACCATAAGATTTCTTTTATTAATTTCATTTATATGCTTTCCATTATCTTACAATACTCCCATCTCATAAAAAAACTTATTATTCTTCCTTTTCAAAAGTTGCCACACCACAAAAGAAAAATTAAAATAAAGCTAATGGCAAACGATAATATTTTTAAAACAAATATTAAAACCATTGATTTAAGCAACACTGGGACTTAATAAAGATAAAGATATCTGTTTTCATTTTTCCTTATCTTTCTAAGTTACGTAAATCTTTAATCCTTAAACCTCGAAAGGGTTTCTGAGAGGAGATATGGACAGCAGGGCCCGATCAAGGCAAAGTTGGGCCCAGGTACTAGTAGTCTTTCGGGCCCCCCCTACCCTCCTTTCAAGGTGAAAAAAATTAGTTTATAAAAGAGGACACAAACTAATATTTTTGGAGGAAAGTTTATATTAATTTTTTATGTTTACATACCTTTGTAATACAGTCGAATGCCAAAAATCTGTATATCCTCAAGGATGTAAACTGTAACATTTACAATTAAGTTTTTATATAAAAAATAAAATAAAATAGCATAGGTAAGATTAAAAAAATAATAGCTATTCGTAAATTTTAAGACAAAATTAATAAGAGGAAAAAATAATAGCTGAATAGTTATGAATACAGTTACTCGATTTAGTATAACCTAAAAAGCAAAGAATTTTTCTACTCAGAACCATGGAGTAAGTAATGAGTAAAAAAAGTGACTGGAGTGATGTGAATAAGTAAACTGGAGTGTGTTTTCATAAAATCGTCAACATTTTAACTGTCTTTATTTAATTTCTGAATAAGGTTTCACGAAATATTACTTGAAGAATTAACAAAAACATTTTCAAATCTTGTTAATTAAATTATTTAAAATTTAATAATTAAGTACCAAATTTTAGGGGGCCCAGGGACTAGGCCCAGTCTTTCCGTGCTTTAATCAGGTTCTGATGGACAGTACTATAGTCTTTCAAAGACTCCACTGCCGAGATATTTCTCTTCCAAATTTTCTCAAAATTCTAGCTATTAATTTTAATTCTAACATAAGCGTTGACCATTTACTGGACTTAGCCCAATATGACCATATGGACCCTGCAAATGCTAAGCGTCCCTTAGCTGTTTTGGAAAGAAGCATAGAATGAATTCTATTGGCTCTTATCTGCCAATCTCTTTTCTCCCCTCTCTCAGCTGGATCCCAAACGTTTTTCTCACTACCTTACTCTTGGAAATAACGCACAAATTCTATTGGCCCTCAAGAGCCAATCAAATTTCCCCCAGCACTTAGCTGGATCCTCATGTTTTATAGTCTAGTACTGCTATGCTTCTTGCTCCCACATTACCCCTGATACTTTTACATGGGGAAAAAAAGCCTTTCTACTATTATTCTGTTTTTTTTACAGGATTAGTCAACTTATTTAATTTATTTAATTCCTTCTTTTTTGCTTACCTAACCGTGTACTATTTTGCTCAACCTACTGTGTAACTATTGTCAACCTAACTTGTGTATTTTTTTTTTTGGCCCCCACCGAACTCGTGAACCTCATCTTATGTTATCCTATTTTTTAATTTATTTCTAACTTAACTCGATTTTTTTTAATCCTCAATATCGTTGCAATATATCAGCTATGTCTCATACCATGCATATACAGTAATCTGGCTTAGAGGGCTTGGCCCAGGAAAGTCAGATCCGAGAGCTCCAGTGCGATGTCCAGTTCGATGAGATATTTCTATTATATTATCTACAGAGGGACAAAGGAGGGGGAGGGTGAAATGTAAGCATAGAAGTACTGTAATTATTTAGCCACATCCCCTAGATTTGTTGGTATGTATTACAATAATAATCTCCAGTGTTAAGGATTAATGATGTCACATGAAGAGTGAGAATGTACAGGTACGTAAAATTTATGCTACAGGAAGGTTCGTCGTTGCCCTTGACCAATGCTGCCTCAGTGACCTCACTGCTTCTGAATAGACTCACGATAAGAGTTCACTTACCTCTATTTCTATACACAAACAAGCAAACGAACACATTTTATTCTCTCCAAATTCAGTTGCCAATATTGCTACTCGAGTTACAGCGTATAAAAATTTTCTTATTCATATATTTTTCTATTCTTACAAACTAAAGTGAATCTAATTTATCTGCTATATTAAGTTAAGGTAACCGAATGGGTTTGAGTACTATATTTCGAGAAACAGCAAAAGTCAATAGGTTAATTGTTTATACGGTATTTGAATATATAAAAATATATAAAAATGCTAAATTTAAAAAGTGATGCAAAAAAATCACATATAACTAATGGATAAAATCGGGCGATTTCTTATACTTATTGCTAACGTGAGGCAAAATATATCAATCCAAAAATAATATTTGGGGTTACATACACACCTTAGATACGCAAGATATAGCAGAACTAGCTATAACACCTCTATTAAAATTTGTAAGATATATTCATCTTAGAAGTAACAATTTTTTTAAATAATCCGTATATTATTTTATATAAACAGCTGTAGTTTTTTTTAAATTGCTTTTACAAACGAACTTTTAATTCATTACACTCGCAATATTATGTAAATTATCTGTTATAAGTTTCATGTTGTTATAGTTGAAAAAAAAATTTATCCAGTTATGTCTGAGTAATAAAATGTCAAAACATAGTTTCTCAGAAAATGCAATTAAATTTTTTCTTGCAGAAAAGTATTACAAAATGTTTATTGTAGCCACTTAAATATCACCGGCTTTATAAGTTAGAATTAAATGCAAATTTTTCAGCAAAAGTATTTTAATAACAAAAACTTTTTTTTATAAATAATATTCGTTTAAACTACAACTTTCGGTTTGTAGATCAAAAACAAAAATTGTTATATCTTCTGTTTCACAGATCGTAACAACAAAAGAAGAGCATGAAGATAAACAAATTTTTGACGTGTACCAGATAACTCTCAGCCAAAAAACAAACTTTTTTTTTTACCTTCCTCATAGGATCTTTTACAATTCTTGAAAATTAAAAATTTTACAGACCCCATCGTATTACGGGCTATATGCTAGTATATATATATATATATATATATATATATATATATATATATATATATATATATATATATATATTATATATATATATATATATATATATATATATATATATATATATATATATATATATATATATAAGCAATATGTTCGATTAAAAATACAAACTCACAAATGAACACCAAAAGTATAATATCGCTATGTACCACAGGCTGAACCTTGTAACCATTCAAAAAGCAATATAATTTGTTTATCCTATACAGTTGTTCAACAGAAAAGTAATTTTATTTACAAATTTTTCAAAATTGCAACTTGACCGGACCCTTTAGAAATTCGGCTGCAGTTGTCCAACAAAAAAGTAATCTTATTTACAAATCTTTTCTAAATTGCAACTTCACCAGACCCTTTAGAAATTCGGACTGCAAACACTTATTTCAGTTGTCCATGGGATGATCTGGTGCGTTTGTACCGATGATATCAACATTTTTCTATCAGTTGATAAAAATAGTTATCTCTCATAACGAAGCAAATAGCATAATATAGTTCGATATTTTATCTACCATCTTGTCTGCCTTCCTCAGTCTTTCCTTCTTAGAATATCCTGTATGGCAATTTCGTTGGCACCACATGGGTGATTAGAATGTTTTAAAGTTACTAAACAGGATTTGAAAATCAACAAAACCCAATCTTCAAAGGTGTGATAAGAAACTTATCAGGTGTCGATATAATGTTTCACAAGTTGTACTCATATCCATATGTATTATCTTTGTTATTTATGTTTGCTGAGTAATCAATGGAGATCTACTGTTGTCACTGATAACTTCTTTTGTGTCGTTAGGTGAGGGATGGGACATTGTCCCCCACCTGTCTGACACCAGTTTATTTATTTCCCATGCTTTTACCTTTATTAACATTAGCCACTACAAAGCCTCAGATTTTGTTGACCGTTTTATTATGGGGGCTCTATATAGGCGACTAACATTACTCCCTATGGGAAGACAGCACAAAGGTAGCCGTCTTATCCCGGAATCAAAGAAAGAGGCCATCAGGCGGGAACACAATAAGCTCCCCACTATACAATCTGTGTGGCCTCTTAGCGGCATATTTAAGTGAGAATTCATCCCAAGTAAATATTATGACTCACTGGAGATTGACATTTAAACATGCATGTTTTATGGGCAATGGGTGGTAATGCGAAATGTGTCATTTAGTCTAGGCCTATCCCACCCAAAAGATTGTGTGAACTACTATGTATTTTTATTTTATTTTTATTTTATATAATGTATTCCATTGGAATACACACACACACATATATATATAGTAGAAGTGGATTATGAGAAATGAAAACAAAGCAAAACATAGAACTAAAAAACAAAGGTTTAATGCCGTGATGTCTCATAGGCAGTACTCACACACATCACTAAACAAAATTATTGTTTCTGAAAGATGGGATCTATATGATAATTACATCTTGATACTACCATCTAAGAAAAAATATCAACATCTCATGTTACAACGCTAAATAAGGATGTACTAGACACGATAACAGTTAGTGAATCAAACTGTCAGTGGATTGGAAAAATCAAACCAGAAAGTTAAAATACGAGGAACATCAATAGGCCAAATACTAATCCATAACTTATATTATGACACCAAACTGCTATTCTAAAACCAAAGGACAAAATAAGTTCCGTTAATTACATTATTTAAATCTATATTGATAATATTATTATTCAAATAACATAAGTGATTTATCCTGATATTTCGCTTATCAGAATAAATGTTAAAAAAAACATAAAAGATTTTGAGCTAAATACAGATACAAAGGTAAAAAATCCTATTACTGTGCGGGTATCCCCTGTTTACATCATGCCATTTTACCCTTATAATGATGGTCTATTCGGAATTCAAAGAAAGGAAATTTTCCTTAGATTCCTTAGATTTCCTTCCAATATACCTGCAGCCCTGATGATACAGGTTTGGTTTGATTTGGTTTGGTTTGGAGTTCTACCTTCTACTTTTTGGAACACGAGGGCTAATAAGACCTGGACTTGCCACTTAAAGCCGATTCCGAACAGCTACGAACATCCATGCCACTGTGGGATTCGAAACCACGAACTCCGGTACCAAAGGTCAGCACCCTAACCAATCGACCATCGTTCGGCCCTGATGATACAGGAGTCGGGCTTCGTTGGCATTTCTGGCGATTCTTTACAACACACATTTTTATAATTGTAGTCAGGTTATTTATTAAATAACTGTTTCTGTACATTAAAATTTAAAGTATATTGTAAAGTGCTTTCCCTCTATTTAAACTACAATTTTTTTCTCTTTAGGAATTGGGATTTGACTTTCCTTTTTATATTATTGGAGGACTGACAGCTTTAAGTTTCATATGTACAGCTACTATACTTCCTGAACCAGGTAAAACTAAGTCAAGTTATTAAAAATATTCAAAATTTAATTTAGAAATGGGCATCGGAACGCAAAGATGCGGAAAAGGTAGTCACCTTTTGTTCAAATTTATAAGAACTAATTTTGGGTGGGATTTTAGAACCTTAAAGCTTTTTCTTGCGATTTTGCTAGTAACACATCTCTTAAAATATTAAAACTGAACAATATTTATGTAAAAACGTTATTTGGAGACAGTTTAGACTGAAAGAGCAATACGGTTAAAAATATAATTTCATATTGATATATAGAAACTTATTCTTTCTAATTATTATCACTATTACTGTTTAATACAACTGGTATACCAACATTTTTGGTAAAGGTCTAAGCAAAGGAAGTTTTTGAGTTTCTAAGACAAAAAAAGTGGGTATAGATTAGTTGAACAGAAATTTATAATGGTTAGTTTATAAAAGCGGTAAATTGCACAGTTAATAGTAAATTTTAAAGGGAAAAATATGGTTATCGGTAAGTCCTAATTTATTAGAGCAATTTTTATATTTTAAAGCAAAATTTAAAGCATTTAGAATGTGTTGAAGTAATTTAAAGTAATGAGAATGCTTGAAATAATATAAAATCCTGGAGAACACCAGTGAAAAGTAGTCATTTTCTTAAAGATATTATAAGTCTGCAGGAAGATCCCAATATTTTAAAATGAATTTTACAATAGGGTAACAATATATTATAATTTCAGGGGGAGATGTTGAGTACTTATGAAGAGACTGTGCAAGATTACTTTGATTTTGTTATTGCTGATTGACAAAACTTGTTTCTTATCTGGCATGTACTAATGACAACATCACTTCAACTTTTCCTTGCAACGTGACTAGTTTTGAAACAGGTGTGAATATGAGGAAGGTGCAATTTACCCTTGTCCGGAAAAGTAGTCATCTTATATTCAATAATAATAATAAAAATAAAACTATTTTGGAGTGATATAAGAGTTTTAATACTCAAGTATACTTTTACGCAACTTCGAAGATTAAATATTTCATAAAATGAAGAAACTGGAAAATGATTTAGTAGAAATTATTTAGTGACAACAAAGACTTAAAAACTAGAATTATTATTATTATTATTATTATTTTAATTCATATCCGTATCGTATCTAAAACTTCTGAAAAATATTTTTTCTGTAATCTATGTGTCAATATTTCTAGTTGATGTCGCAACAGAATAGGGTGTTAGATTTCAGAGGTTGGATGAGTAGTTACCTATTATTCATTTTTTAACTGTTTTGGGACGGGACAAGAGATATGAAAAATTAGTATACTTGTTTGATATTTTGATATTGAAATACTTCGTAAACTGGAGAAACTGATTCATATTTTTCTAGATATGTTATTTAGCGACTGTGAAAATTGAAATATTCCATATCTATATATAGAAATCTATTATTTCTATTTAGCTTTATATTCTAAATAACATTCTTATATCTATATAAAAGCTATCTTTTAGTAATGAAGAGCAATTTCTAAATCCTGTATCTATGAAACATATTATAAATAAAATATTTTTTTCCTAGAAGAACCAGTTTCTTATGCTGATATGCCTATAATATGCTGGATAAACTTGAAAAGAATGATTATTTACTTTTTCATCGTGTTTGCGTCGTTTAATTACGTTGGGTTCCTGACTGTGTCACTGGAGCTTATCTTGAAACAGGTAAATTTCAATTTTTAATTAATAAGGTTATAAACTAAGTAATGACGCTACACCAGAAATACGCAACAGAGTTACTGCTGGAAACAGATGTTTTTTGGGGATTCGCAAATACTTGAAATCTAGTCTCATAAGCAGGAGAACAAAACTATTACATTACAAAACTTTAATTCAACCTATTGTCACATACGCTGTTGAAATGTGGCCAGTGACTGAAAGTGACAAGGTGACTTGGGGTGTTAAGAAAAATACTCCACAGCATGTTAGGAGGTTTAAAATGCAATTGCACCTGGAGAAAAAGAACAGGTCTTTGCCAGCTAGACTATCACTTATCACCTACTTGAATATTTTAAGGTCAATCTCCTCATTTTCATCATTTGAAAAAAAAATTAATGTAATCTTCATTTTATACTTGTTTTTTAAACTCACTCAGTGAACTTAAATTCCTTTCTTCTCAGTAAATTCCGACTTGGAATTTTAGCCTCTCTATATTTTATTTTTGTGGTTATTATTATTTTCTCAGCCAAAACTCAAGCATTCCTCCCCATTTCTTATGCCTATTTTCTCATGTTAGAGCCAAATCATATCATTAGTTTTGTTTGCCAAAATCCGAAGCAAGTCCCAGAACTTGAGGGCTTGGCCCAGGCAGTTCTGTAGAATCTGCATCCTGTGTTATCCTGTGTGAGAAGAACAAATTCAGAAATTTACAGGACATATAAGGAGACAGACATAATAAAATTCATATCTATTCAAAGACAGGACACTTGATAAGAATGACATCGCACGGGATTTCGTTGTCTGACCTTCCTGGGCCAGGCCCTCTAGGTCAGAATTTCTGTCAAGTATGTATGGTAATGAGATAACAGATAGTTAAACACGAAATTGAGGACAATAATTACTATAAATAATTAGTTAAGATGGTAGAGAAATTAAATTATTTAAGAAATTATGCTAGCAATAAACGAAGGTACACGAGTTCAGTGAAGGGGTACACAATAATACATTTTTTTTAATTAAGTTAAGTGTATTAAGATTCTCAGTTGCAAGAACGACGACTCCGATAGCACGGATTCTGACTACTACTAGGAGAAATTCTATTGGTTCCTGAGGAACGATGAACGAGCCACCAAGAGGATCTTCGAAGCCCAACCATCGGGAGCTCGTAAAAAGACAAAACCTAGGATCTGATGGACTGACTGCCTTGAAACAGACTTAAAAGCTTTTAAAATGAAAAACTGGTGGAGTCTATGAAAAGTGCCATCTAGAACATGATTCTGCTGAAGGCCATGGTCCACCCTGGGCTGTCGAGTCATTGACAGAGCCGTAACTAGGGCGTGGCAAAGGTACCATTTGCCACGGGCGCATGAGTCACAGGGGAGCCTCACCGTGAGGAAAATGAGTTCCGAAAGAGGACAATTAGCCCGATTAGAAATAAGAAAGAATTGGAAAAAAATTTTTTATTATGAAATCCAACTAGCATGTAACCCGTCATATGACGGGATCAGTAGCGTTTTTTTCATTTTCTAGAATTGTAAAGTATTCTATAAGGCAGGTAAAAAATGGTTTGTTTTTTGGCTGAGAGTTATCTCCTACACTCTCAATAATTTTTTATCTTTACTGACAGCATGTTAGTTGCCAACTTTAATATATCATGTCATATTACGTGATAGGAGGAATAGCAGAGGTTTTAATATTGACAGTGATTATTTGGTGGTATATATGAATGATGTCCAAAATTTAGCGAATCGATTGAAAACCGTGTGGTTATGTATAAAAAACAAATACACAAACGAACAAACTTCTTAATTTTCAAAGATATATAACTTACGCGATAGATATTTATTAGTCCATGAAATAGACTCCTAGGCTTTTATGAAAAGAATTTGTTGTTAACACGGGTGATAAAATTTTCATTGCAACAAGAAATATTCGATGATTGAATTTAAAATTAGCACATATGTACCTAATCTATTATTTAATACAAATATAAAAGAAAATTATTTACGTAATATCTAAGTTCAGTGACAAAACGTATGAAAATAATGCCGGCGATATTTAAATAATTTAAAATAAGAAATGATTAATCCTCCGAGTGGCACACACCGAGGGAAAAAGTCTCCAAAAAATATGCCAAACTTTTATTGTGTCAAAAAACCAAAGTGTTCTATGATTTTTTTTACTTCTCCCTTTGTCGACTAGATTGGAATACGGGAAACCCATCCTCGTTATTGTCCCTTTACTTCCGGTTATAAATAGATATATAAATAGACATTATAGATTGTTAATTTTTAATACACATAAAGCTCTTCAAGTCACGAAGATCATCCCATAAGAAATGATGGATTCTAAAAGCACGAATAAAAATATTTTTTAAGAGAAATATTTATATTTTTTTGTCATCCAAGATATTTAAGGGGTGCAATTAGAGATACATGTGTTACCGCAAACGAAATATTAAGAAATAGAGATTGACAAAGCCATGAGAAGTTATCGGTGTCTTTTTGTCTCAGGGAGTAGGGGTGCATCCCTCAATAAATGTCAGTCAAAGAGGGGTGCAGTTCCTAAACAATCGACCTGACCCTCCTACCTCAAAACTCCATGGGGGAAAGCATTCGCAGAAATGTACAATATATCCATTTTCAGAACATTTTTGGAGGTCGAAGATTGTACGTGACAACCGGCGGAATTGTACGTGCGAACCGCTTAGAGGGTTAAAGGAGATGGTTAAAGGAATGACGTCATAATGTTAGAAAACAATATTACTTTTACCTATTTATTATGAGATTAATTGATAATGATCTGCTCTTAACCGGAAACAACAGAGCTTGAAATGATGGCATTAAACACTGGAAAAGGGATTTCAAACGTTTTCTAACTCTCTTTGAATTTTGCTAATCCTAACTCATCAAAAGTACAATATGGATGGCTATATTCATTCCAGGTACAACCGCTTCATAAATTCGCGGACAGACAGCTTAGGCTATTATTATATAGGGGATATGTTTAAAAATAATTTTTTATAAATTTTCTCTTTTTTAAAAACAAATGGTCCTAGAGACTAAACTTGTTATAGATTCTTACAACATGCTTACCTAACACTCCTAATATGCCTTAATATAAATCCGAATATTCATTTAAAGTTTTGAATTTATTAAAGTTATTAAAACTGAATTTAAATTTAGAAATTCGACAATTTTTTTATGAAAATTACCCGGACAAATAAAAAAATATTCCCCTCAAATAAACTTTTCAGTTTCTCAGCAAAATAATACCCTCAGAGTGTTCAAAAGTATTTTTAAATATTAATAATGTAAAAATAGAAGAAAAAATAAAAATTAATATACTAGTACACTTTAAGAATTAACAAAATATTTTGTGAGTTCATTTTGAATATATAATACTAGCATATAACCCGTCATATGACGGGGCCAGTAAAATTTTTAATTTTCCAGAATTATAAAGTACCCAATGAGGCAGGTAAAAAATGGTTTGTTTCTTGCTGAGAATTATCTGGTACACGCTCAATCATTTGTTTATCTTCATACTCTTCTACAGCCTCCCGATGATGTTAATGCTCAGCAATGATGTTAATTCTCAGCAAAATAATACCCTCAGAGTGTTCAAAAGTATTTTTAGATATTAATAATGTAAAAATAGAAGAAAAAATAAAAAATAATATACTAGTACACTTTAAGAATTAACAAAATATTTTATGAGTTCATTTTGAATATATAATACTAGCATATAACCCGTCATATGACGGGGCCAGTAAAAATTTTAATTTTCCAGAATTATAAAGTACCCAATGAGGCAGGTAAAAAAATGGTTTGTTTCTTGCTGAGAATTATCTGGTACACGCTCAATCATTTGTTTATCTTCATACTCTTCTACAGCCTCCCGATGATGTTAATGCTCAGCAATGATGTTAATTCTCAGCAAAATAATACCCTCAGAGTGTTCAAAAGTATTTTTAGATATTAATAATGTAAAAATAGAAGAAAAAATAAAAAATAATATACTAGTACACTTTAAGAATTAACAAAATATTTTATGAGTTCATTTTGAATATATAATACTAGCATATAACCCGTCATATGACGGGGCCAGTAAAAATTTTAATTTTCCAGAATTATAAAGTACCCAATGAGGCAGGTAAAAAATGGTTTGTTTCTTGCTGAGAATTATCTGGTACACGCTCAATCATTTGTTTATCTTCATACTCTTCTAGAGCCTCCCGATGATGTTAATGCAATCCCGATGAATTCATTCAGAAAGATAATTCAAAGTTTTGAAATGATCGTTAAGTTCTTCCCAATTTTTTTGCCACAGTAATTAATGGAAGTAAAGGAATGAAACTGTCATTTCCACTACACCCATGAGGTAGATAGAATTTGTTGTTAATACCGGTTATAAAAGTTACATTGCAACAAAAAATAACCGATGATTAAATTTAAAATTATCACATATGTACCTAATCTATTATTTAAGCCAAATATAAAAGAAAATTATTTTCGTAATATCTAAGTTCAGTGATAAAATGTATGAAAATAATGCAGACGATATTTAAATAATTTCAAATAAGAAATGATTAAATGAGATGGTTAAAGGAATGACGTCATAATTCTAGAAAAAAAATGTTATTTTTTACCTATTTATTATGTGGGAAATTGGTAAATTTAATCACCTACTCTTATTTTAAAATAAATATAGCCCTGGGGAAAATAGGGTTTGAAATAATGGCACTAAAAGCTCGAAAAGAAGGGAAAGGGGTGGATTTCGGACGTTTTAAAGACGACAGTATTTTTTGTTGAGCTATGAAGCATATTTGTACCAACTTATTTTAGAACTGGATCGATAGTTTAGGAGAAGATAAACTTTACTCGCTTTAAATTTTGCTAACCCTAACTCCTTAAGAATCCAATATGGACGCCTAATTCCATTCCAGGTCCAACCGCTTCATAAATTCGAGGACAGATGGACAGATTAACTTAGGCTATTATTATATAGGGGATAGAAAAAAAAACCTCTTTATATATTTTCTCACTATGGTTCTATGATGGTATATATCAGGGCTTCGAACCGTAATTTTTTTTGTTCCGGTTCAACTAAAAAATTAATATCGGTTCAGTTCCGGTTTTCGCTCCGCCAAAAATAACGGTTTTCGGTTCAGTTCCGGTTTTCGCTCCGCCAAAAATAACTGTTTTCGTTTCAGTTCCAAATGAATAATTTCATTTTATGTATATTCTTATTTGTACTAAAAATATAATTCTATCATAAACAAAAAATGTAATTCTATCAAAATTTAGAAGATTTTATTCTTTTTTTAATTGGTACACTATGTGAATTGATACAAACAGCAGGCCTAATGAAATACTACTATTACGAAACATTTGAATCGCCGCCATTACCAAACACCCATTTGATGCGCAGAAGATTTGATAGATGCTTCATGCTACGTCACTTAGGGCCTCTCCTGTCTATTTACTCCTCTCTGATCTAAACAGTCTATACAAACATCCGTGGATGATCGCATGCTGAGATGTGAAAAATAAAATATAACTCGATATTTTTCTTAAAAAATCATCTATACTTCTAGTTTAATCAACTGAATTAAATATGTCTTCTACAAGTAGTTTCATGCGAAACTGAAACAGAAAAATACTAGTGAATATCAAAATAGGAAATCGAGAAGCAGTATACATGTAATGATAATTATAAAGTTGAAGTTAAATTAGAAAATATTGATAAGTTGGTAACAGTAACAAAATGACTGAAAGATATATCGAACCGAAATAAACCGATATTTTTTTCGGTTCAGTTCCGGTTTTCGTTCCGACCAAAATAACGGTTTTTTTCGGTTTTCGGTTCAGTTCCGGTTCGAAGCCCTGGTATATATGGTTCTATTCCTGAAAGTAGGGGCGCAGACCAGTTTTTTGCCACGGGCGCTAAAGGGCCTAGTTACGGCCCTGGTCATTGATGATGATGATGGTTATAAACTACGGAAGTTTTAATTAATGTAGAACCAACTATTAGAAATACAGTTGCACAAGGATGTGCTAAGACTTCTTTTATGGTCGGAGTTTTAAACGAAAGCGTAACAGACATTTTTTTTCTATGTACGCAGTAATGTAGTATGAGCAATCAGTGGTGGAATCTTAAGAAAAGAGGTCAGCTTAAAATCTGAAAATAACTTTGACATCATGATTTATAGCAACAACTCTGAAATGTAGCTACTTTTGACAAATCCCAAATTTATAGCGAAAACTACCCATTGTGCTGTTGAAGAATTAAGTATGAAAGGTTCATTTATTTGATACCTTGATGGGTGAAGACAGTTCAGACGGGTGGTCCCGTGAAGTGCAGTAACGATATCCTTCCCACCGTTATCATCTTGAAATTGAAGTAAACTTACGTTTAGATTTGAACTTTAATTAAAATTTATAAAATCTCATTTATTAAATTATACGATTTCAGAGGCGAAGTGCCGTTAAAGAATACATCCTCATCCTCTTTTCAATATAAAGAAACAACGTAACACAATAGAAACGCATAATGTGACCAGTTTGGAACACTGTGATTTCAATAACAATAAACGATATGCAAAATTAGATAAATTTACCTCCCCCCCCCTTTAATTCACACCAAACCAAAGTCTTAGAGCCTTTTCAACTTGCTCATCTCATCTTTACCAGCTCTATTACGATCGAACTCCGTTTTGTTTATCTCTTCCAGTAAGTTCATCAAGATTTTTCCAAATTTTGCACAATAGAGGCTGAGAAATGTTTAACTGCGCTGCAGCATTGCTGTGACTCATATTTGGTAACCTGTCATAACGATTTAAAATTTCGACCTTTTGTTTTAATGTTAAATGATTTCGCTTTCTGGCTTCCATATGAACAGGCTGCATGTAACAGAGCAAGGCATAAAATGTGAATACGCTCCTTCTCACTTCCGATAAGAATGCCTTGCCTCCTACTTATCTGACAACCATTGACCACCAGCAGGGTGTGAGTATTTCTGAAAAATTCCAGGAACTTGTAATTTCCCACTCTTTTGTTAATGCCCCATTTCCCTAAGTGGAAAAGGAAAATTCTCGGAAATTCAAACAACAACGAAAGGAAAGAAAAGAATGTGAATAAAGTGATAATTTTAACATACAAATGAATAGAGAAAATTGGGACCAGGTGATTTCGATAACAATAAGAGATTGATAACATTAACCCCGATCACATTAATCGGAGTCCACTGTACTACACAAATTTCACACAGTATTAAATTACTCACTAATATAGACGAATGTCAGCTATATTAGTTCTACTACAGCTATGTTAGTTCGGAGTCCACTGTACTACACAAATTTCACACAGTATTAAATTACTCACTAATATAGACGAATGTCAGCTATATTAGTTCTACTACAGCTATGTTAGTTCGGAGTCCACTGTACTACACAAATTTCACACAGTATTAAATTACTCACTAATATAGACGAATGTCAGCTATATTAGTTCTACTACAGCTATGTTAGTTTGGAGTCCACTGTACTACACAAATTTCACACAGTATTAAATTACTCACTAATATAGACGAATGCCAGCTATATTAGTTCTACTACAGCTATGTTAGTTTGGAGTCCACTGTACTACACAAATTTCACACAGTATTAGGACACAATGTGAAAAGGGTGTGACTGCTTAGCCCATGAACCATTCATTAACCGTAACGTGGTGGCTATTTTTTCAAATTATAATATAATACAATAGCGTATTATATTATAATTTGACAAAATATAATAGATGTGTTAAAATATAGTACAAGTAAGTAAGTCGAATCATTATGTTAAGAATTAGAAATTATGGACTTTTTCAGTATATTGGTCCATGGGAGGGGTTGAAGTCCTCCCCCCCTCCTCCTTGTGTACTCCACTAGGGCAGTGTTCTGTAATTTGATGAATGTTGTCAGAGCATTTATCTCAGGAGAAACAAAGTTTGTAATTTTGGTTAACTTTCAGTCCATTAACGTTTGAGCCATTTTTACTGAGCATACATATTTCAAATCAGTACTATTATAAACTCCTGAGATTAAAAACTGTCGAACGATGGCCGAATGGTAGAGTGCTGCTCTTCGGTACGGGAGTTCGTCAGTCCGAATCCCGCATCTGGCATGGATGGTCGTAGCCGTTTAGAATCACCTCTAAGCAGTAGGTATCGGTTTCATTAGCAAAACAGTAAAAGTAACGCTCTAAACCAAACCAAACCAAACCAGAGAGTAAAAACAAATGTAAAATTAAACAACTACAGTGTTAGCTTTAAAGTCTCATTTCCAAATGGGTTGTAAACTTAGATATGTTAGGATGCAGGGCGTAGCCAGAAATTGTTTTCCGGGGTGGGGGGTTAAAGAGAAAATACGTTATTTTTGAATGATACTAGAGCAAGGCCGTAGGCAGGGGGAGGGATTTGGGGGACTGTTCCCCCTCCCCCCGAAATTTTGAAAGAACAATTTGTAGATAGACAATGTCCCACGTTCGTGTGTGTGTGCTATCTCCCTAACTGGTCATGAACATGGTCAGTTATTCTCTTAGAAAAAAAACCACCGAGACCATAAGACTTGCTGGGTCGCTAGCCGAAAATACAGTGCTTTTTTCATCAGTTGAAGTATCATTCATAAATAAAGATGTCTTTCTCCTTTGGTCCCCCTCCGAAAATAATTTCTGGCTACGGCCCTGTACTAGAGTAAAACAAAATTAAGGTATTAAGTTATAAGGTATGACAATATCCATTTTTAACTCAAATAATTAAAAAGATTTGATGACATTGTTATCTTCCTAACGAGAAAAGGTAAAATATAGCAAAATATAGAGAAAAACGTTAAGCTTTCAGATAGCAGCTAGGTAAAACTTTTAAAAGCCAAAGCGTGTTTTTTTTTTGTTTTTTTTTTTTTTCAAATATGTTCTTATCTAGCATAGCAGATGTCCCCTACATACACGTGGGACATTTTCTTTTGACGTAATGGTCTTCTAGAATTTCGGGAGGGAACGAGTCTCCCCCCCTTGCCTACTGCCTTGTTAGAATATCATTGAAAAAAAAATTGTTTTAAAAATATTGGAAATATCACATGTTAACACAGTACTCTTAAGAATTATAGTACTATATTTACAATCATTCATTCTGATTTAGTTGATGTACTCATTCAAAAACAATAACAGGGATTTTTATTCTTTATGAGAGTTCTAAGTTTTCTTTCTGAGTATCTTAAAACCTAATTTAAACATTGTCTATTATTATAAATAATAAATAACAAGTTTGAAAAAAAATTCATTCTAGAAGCTTATACAGTGAAATACATGAAATTAAAAAAAAATTACTCT
>CM063503.1:63078729-63088729 GCA_032207245.1 Pardosa pseudoannulata
TATTATTATATTACTCAGTTTCTTCACTCGTGCGTTGGATCTTGTTTGTTCACAATGTTCAAGTTGCCCACCTTTGCACCTTCTCAACCGTACCAATAACAAAGTTCCATCCCCAAATCAGTAAATTATAAACTAGCAACTGAAAGAAGCATTCAGTATAGTTCTGATTTTTCCAAGCTGATGCCATACTAGGCAATATTTGAGACTGATAGATTCAAATATTATGACAAAAACAGAAATTGCAATGTTTGAAACAATTAAGTACTTTATAATAATCCAAATTTTAAAATAAAAATTCTCGCTTTTTTAGATTGTCCATAACTTTTCATTTGATCCAAATTTAATATTTTTGGAGGCATCCAGTTCCATTTTATATGTATGTCTTGGGATTAATTGTAATCTCTAATTAACAATTACTATGATTATAGAAACTAAATTTGATACATTCATAGATTAAATTATTTCATTTAAGATTAAAATGAACTAAACTGATGCAATAGTTTACAATCACAGAGTGCTGAAAAAGTCAACCTTTTGTTTTAAATGTACAGATATTCATTGATTTGTCAAAGTTCGTTTTGAGTTATGGGCAGTTATGTACGATGAATATAAACCATGACACCATCTGGAGTTCGCTTGATTTGATTGGTATAAAAAATGAATAACAGAAGTCAAATCGAGTTTTCAGTACGCTGTTTATAGCTCATAGAGAATAAAATAGGAGGAAAACTGCCATCCGTGAATGTCCAGCACTGACTCGCATGGTTAACCAACCAACCCTGCTACAACTTACAAGTCTATTTGCTCTTTGAAATTTTTTTTCTTCGGAATTGAAACTGTAAGTCTGACACAATACAACTCGTGTTTAGTTTTCGTTGGGTAACATTTTATAAAATGGTTTTCTTTGAAGTTATATGGCTAGTTTTTTGCAGCACGAAACCAGTGGCGTAGCGAAGGGGAGAATAAGGGGATTGTAACCCCTCATCAGGACTGCTGTGAACATGTACAAAGGATATTAAAAATTCCCGTTTAAGAAGTTTCCCCTCATAATACTCTCTATTTCTATGGTCCCAATTTCATTCATATACCTGCGATAGTAAATATCCCCGATTAAGAAGGTTTAAACAATAAGAAATTTGTCTCCAAAACCTCCCTTTGCATTTCATTGTGAAGTTTCATTAATTTTTACAGACTAGAAATACAAAAGATATATTTGTGGATAAATTGTATGATAGAAAATAGCAATAAACAGCATTTTTTTTTTCAGTAAGAGTTGTTGGAAATTCAGAAGTTTTAATACTATCTATGTAAAGCGGGGCAAGTACAACCTTTAATAAATGTAGTCAATTCGATCCTTGTAAGAGCCATCATAAACGCGATAAAAGCTATATGGGTTATAACATTGAATGTTATTAAAAATTAAACACGAATTTTTGGGAATAAAAACTTACTAAGGTAAATTAATATGATGATATTATTTCTAGCTTATATTTATGCCTAATGTTTACCAAAACTTTAAAACCATTTTAATTTTTCTTGGTTAGGTTATGTATTTTAGATGCTTTAAAAATTAGATTCTCGATTAAATTACTGTGTTAAATTTATTTTTATTTGTGAATAACAGTATTTGATTATGAGAATACATTTGTGGCTGAATTGTACGATAGAGAATAGCAATAAATAGCATTTTTTTTTCAGTAAGAGTTGTTGGAAACTCAGAAGTTTTAATACTATCTATGTAAGGCGGGGCAAGTACAACCTTTAATAAGCGTAGTCAATTCGATCTTTTCTGTGAGCCATCTTAAAAGCGCTAAAAGCTGCATGGGTTATAACATTGAATTTGTTATAAGAAATCTAACATGAATTTTTGGAATAAAAACTTACTAAGGTAAATTAATATGATGATATTATTTCTAGTTTCGTTTAGGTTATATTTGTGCCTAATGGTTACCTAAACTTTAAAACCATTTTAATTATTCTTGGTTAGGTTCAATATTTTAGATGTTTTAAAAATTAGATTCTAGATTAAATTACTGTGTTAAATTTATTTTTAATTGTGAAATAGTAATATTCGATTATGAGAATACATTTCCTGATGAAAATACCAATTTCTACTAAAATTTAGATTAACACATTGTATGCGGGACACGTACTGTGTTAAAATATTTTTTATAAAATTTTTCCAGTTTTCCCATTTATAAAAAGTTTTTATTGCTTGATTCTTTGAGAAACTTTTAAAGTGGTTTCCAGTGTATTATATATGTAAAGAATGTTGTATTTTTGAGATAAAAATTGAAATAGAAGAAAGCCCTCCCCCCCTCGAAAATATCTCTATACGCCCCTGAAGAGAACTAATTAGACTAGGATATAGTACTTAAAACTTATTTCGAATATTTTACGAATATTCTAGCCCACAGAGGGATTCGAAACCGTGGAAAAGTAGCATTAATTAGGAAAATTTAAATAATAATAAAAAAGTCGATGACTTATTGCGTGCAAAAAGCTATTATATTTCAAGATGAATTGCATCTTAACTGAAAGTGAATGATCGTGAAGCGTAGATATTATATCATAATTAAGCAGTTATTATTCTCTACCTCTTCATTAAAAATTGCATAACATCAGCATACGTTATCACATTAAACGCCACACTAAAAAATGTAGAATATATATACTTTCGCTCTGTTTTAACAGCCATTCAGGTAAATTTGAAACTCTGATAAACAGCAAAAAGTTTTAGCATCGCGTTTCAAATTTCAAGACGTCAGCTTTTGATAGCGCAAGTGTTCGATATTTTGCCCTGTTAAGTACACATGCATTTAATCTTTGAAATGGTTTGCATATTTTTTCTCTTTTAATTAACAGAAAAGCTTTGAGGTCCATTCGTGCAGAAAGCTTTAAGGATAATGATATTATATCAAACTTTTAACTTAGGAGAAGTTTTATTCTCTTAACAAATAATTAATCTTTCTTTTATGTTTGGTATATTTCCCAGTAATTGATAAGTTATTAAACTTTTCATCTTGATGCCTTGACAATATTTTATAATTTCTAATGCACATTAAAATGTAGTTTGGATAAATATGAATGATAATTTTTTTAATAATCAACTACAAAATCTTTTCAATAGTGCAAACTTTATAATTAACATTAATACCTTTACGTATGTGCTATAAAATTTCTGTTTCTTGTCACCGAGAAACAGAATTAGTACTTTAATTGGTACCACTGAACTTAAGACACAATATCTGAAGATATGGCAACTATAGCCATTTTTATTTTACTCTTCCTCCCACTAAACCCATCTTATACAGAGACATCCATACAATGGAGACAACAATTTGATAATTTAGTCCAGGATTCTTAACCCCTTGCTCGCAGGTACCAATGTGCCCGCGACTGTCCGCTATATATACTATAAGGCCCAAGGGTGGCCAACCTGCGGCTCGCCAGCCACATGCGGTTTCTTGAAGCATTATTTGTGGCTTTCGATAAATGTACCCGAGTTCCCTTTTCATTTTTGTGTTATATTTAAAAAAAATATTACAACTGATGGAGCTAGGGCAATGCTGGGTAAAAAAATCAGTCTTATTGTCCTTTTAAAAGATGATTCTCAAATTCCACAATTCATACCGATTCACTGCATAATTCACCGAGAACATCTCGTTACAAAATATTTAAAATATCCTGATGTTATGAAAACAGTGTAACACATTGTAAATTACATTCGCACCAATGCAAAAAATCATCGACAATTAAAAAAATTCCTTGAAAAATTAAAGGACGAAGAACTTTTAAATAACATTCATTAAATATAATTTCTGTAAAAAAAATTTAATACCTTTTTTTGTATACCTTTTTAAATACGTATTTAATTGCGGCTCGAGAAAAATTTCAAATTTTGAAAAATGGCTCGGGCTATTAAGGAGATTTTCCACCCCTGTATTATATCAATATCAACCGTGGGCAATCCGCGGCCCTCCAGGATTTTTTGTGTAGCCTTGAGATTCATCACACATCACCTTAAGATTTTGGAACAGTTCGAAAGTAGATTCCAGCTATTTTCGATTGAGCCAATGGCTTCATTTTTTGTAAACCCATTCAATTCTCAAATTAATGTTTCTGAAGTTGCAAATTGCAAGGGGGAAAATATTCAAGAAGAAGCATCTTCAATTGAAGATGATATTTAAAATAGTCAGACTGATATTGCATTAAAATTGTGCGGAAACTATTTGGAATCTAGCCGAAAATAAAAAACATCCCCTTTTGAAAAAAAGAGCTTATAAATTAAAATCCTGTTTCTGTTCCACATATTTATGTGAATCGCAGTTTTCAACAATGACCAGAATTAAATCAACATTGGGAACTCCATTTAAGGATAGCAATCTCAAAGATGCTATAAGATTAGAAATATAATCTTATAAGCCTGATTTTAAAAAATAAGTAAATAATACGCAATGACAAAAATTGCATTAAATGTAACTATTTTGAATTTTTTGTTACCTTTTTAGTGCAAGATATTGTTTATGAGGCTTATAATTGCAATAAAATGAATAAATATTAAGAGTCGTTTTACTTTTTTTGAACTGCTCCCGCCAGCAATTTCCTATTTGTCCGGTTGAGAATTCCTGATTTAGTCAAATAATAATACTGCAAATATACACGGATGTTAAATTAATGACCATGTTCAAAACTACATACATAATGGTATGATGAGTGTATAAAATTTTTGTAACAAGATTAGTAGCTCTTTACTTTATCGAGGGGAGCTGAACTATGCAAGGCGAAATATGGGTAGGCTGAACTATGCTAAGGTATAATTTATTAATAATTAAATAATGAGAATAACTTTTAAGTATATAAAATATGGATAAATTATGTTATAATGAATAATAATAATATTATTATAGATTTAAATAGTATAATTAATTGATGTAACTTCTTTTATTCTTGTTTTAAAATAGCGGTTTAGTGTCATAGTATTATACTTACGTATTAGTACTTGTCCTGTAGATGTTGTATTGTCCTATTGATATTAAAAAATATCTAAAGTTATGGCAACAATAGCCATTTCTTTGTTTATCGTCAGAAGTCCATGGAGGGAAGACAGCCATTGGATGGTTTAGCCATAGAAATGAAAATAGCATGTAAATATACTGCTAGAGTAAGTTAGTCCCCATAAGTTTATAAAAGAGGGACAGCCTATCCTAACGTGTATAATGGAGCTTTGTTTATCATTAGGTGCCCATGAAGGGGAGACAGCCATTGGATGATTTAGTCATAGAAATTAAATAACGCGGAAATGTACAAGGAGAGTAAGTAAGCGCCCATGAGTTTATAAAATAGTTTTTAACCCGGACCGCCTATCCTAACATGTATAAGGGAACTTTGTTTATCATGAGATGCCCATGAAGTGGAGACAACCATTAGGTGGTTAGTCATAGAAATCAAAATAGCACGTAAATATACAAGCAGGGTAAGTTAGTCCCCATGAGTTTATAAAATAGTTCTTAACCCGGACCGTTTATCCTAACATGTATAAGGAAACTGTGTTTATCATGACATGCCCATGAAATGGAGATAGCCATTCGAACAGTCATAGATATATAAAATAACACGTAGCTATACAAGTAGAGTAAGTTAGTTCCCACGAGTTTATAAAATAGTTTTTAACCAGGACCGCTTATCCTAACATGTATAAGGAAACTTTGTTTATCATGAGATGCCTATGAAGTGGAGATATCCATTGGATGGTTTAGTCATAGAAATAAAATAGCACGTAAATATACAAGCAGAGTAAGTTAGTCCCCATAAGTTTATAAAATAGTTTTTAACCCGGACCGTTTATCCTAACATGTATAAGGAAACTGTGTTTATCATGACATGCCCATGAAGTGGAGATAGCCATTGGATGGTTTAGTCATAGAAATAAAATAACACGTAAATATACAAGCAGAGTAAGTTAGTCCCCATAAGTTTATAAAATAGTTTTTAACCCGGACCGTTTATCCTAACATGTATAAGGAAACTTTGTTTATCATGACATGCCCATGAAGTGGAGATAGCCATTGGAGGGTTTAGTCATAGAAATAAAATAGCACGTAAATATACAAGCAGAGTAAGTTAGTCCCCATAAGTTTATAAAATAGTTTTTAACCCGGACCGTTTATCCTAACATGTATAAGGAAACTGTGTTTATCATGACATGCCCATGAAGTGGAGATAGCCATTGGATGGTTTAGTCATAGAAATAAAATAGCACGTAAATATACAAGCAGAGTAAGTTAGTCCCCATAAGTTTATAAAATAGTTTTTAACCCGGACCGTTTATCCTAACATGAATAAGGAAACTTTGTTTATCATGACATGCCCATAAAGTAGAGATAGCCATTGGATGGTTTAGTCATAGAAATAAAATAACACGTAAATATACAAGCAGAGTAAGTTAGTCCCCATGAATTTATAAAATAGTTCTTAACCCAGATCGCCTATCCCAGTGGTCGGCAAAGTGAGGCTCCAGAGCCGCATGTGGCTCTTTGGCTCCTTAAGTGCGGCTCTGGCACAAACATCCACGGAAGGCGCAATAATATTTTCATTTTAAAAAACACTTGGTAAGAAAAAATTACATTTTATTTTGATAAATTAAAATTCTTCTGTAAATCGAGAACATGTATAATTTTTTGTTTAAGTTAAAAGATAGATAGGTAATTAAAATTTTATATTGTTGTAAAAATACGTAACGAACACTGAGTTTAATTTTATTAGATTTCTTAAACGTAAACAAGATCTATGTACCAGTTACCAGCTGAAATTTTTCTTTGTTCGCGTACTCCGGTGTGATACAAAGGTACCACAAGCATGCGTGCATACTTTTTCTAAAGTAGTGGGGTGACAAATTGGCATCACAGACCAGCAGTTGCAATGTGAACAGTTTTGTCTTATCAACCATTAATAAATATCATTAATAAATATTTATTAAGTATGAAATCTAGTTTTATTTAATGTACTACTTATTTAGTGGAATAAAAGTTTACTAAACAAGCAGATTTGGCTCCCATTTTTTTTTATTGCTGTAATTTTTATATTTGGCTCTTTGGCTAATAAGTTTGCTGACCACTGGCCTATCCTAACGTTTGTAAGAAATTCGTGATGTCACACTGGAGATCTACTTAATTTTGATCATCTTCAGAAGGAGGGATTTTTGCTCCAAATTCCTGGCAACCTCCCAGACTTACAGATTTACACGGTACCTTCACTGAGTGTACAGAAACAAGTTTAGTCCACCTGACAGGCAAAATATAATTCCTTACTAAATGCTAAAAATTTAATATAACCTGAAAACATGATTAATTTTGAATATCGCTTCAGAAATTCAGAAAAGAAGTATCTTTTTCTTTATGGGATAATACAGCTCTTTTACTGAAAAAAGTAAACTACTCTTTTCGAAACTTAAAATTTATTTTTACGAAATTGATTCAAGAAAATGCATTTATGAGAGCAAAGTAATCAGTGAGTGGAACAGCGATCTTTAGTATTCTTGGCAAACTGGAACACTGACCGAGTTTGACCCATAAAAGGTCGAAATTTCTTTGGATTGATATATGGCCATCTTAAATCCGAAAATTTAATTGTATGATATTGTGTATTCATTGCATATATATGTGTGCGCACGTGTGTGAAACGGGAATTTTAACCCACCACAAACGAGAAAAAGGTATCCATAATGAATCGGGGGTAGTCGATAAGAAGACCGAAAGATAAGACAAGGAAATTTAGAAATAAGAATGTAAGTTTATTTTAGAATATCGTCTACGGTGCTTTTGCGAGTGAAAAACATGTCATGTTGTTATATAGGGGTGTGAGCCAACCAATCGGTGCATTAATAGTTATTTATGCGATGACACGGATGAAGCGAAACTATGTTATATAAAGGAGTTATATAAACAATGAACAATTTCAAAGAGCAATTTTTAAATGAACAATTCTTTAATTCTTTAATTAATAATTAAACATTATTATTATCAATGAACATTAAAATTAACATTATTAATATTAACATTAATATTGATATTAATATTATTTAACATTATTATTTATGAACAATTCTCAATTCTTTAATTATTAATTATTATTCCATTTTATATAATTTGAATAAAATTTTGTAATGTTTGAATTTATTATTATTTGTGGTTTAGCGTGATATTACTATTGGTATTAACGTGATACCTTGCTATTTATTGCTTATTAATTGAAAATCTTTACAATTCATTTTTTGACCTACTTTGAAAAAATTTTCCAAGAACTGTTTTAAAGGTTTCCTCTCATTATATAGCTTGACATCTTTTAATGCTTGATGTAACATAATACGAGCGCACTTCCTTTATAATAAAATCTCTAAAACTACTTGCGACACATCTCTACTGCAGCTGTGTTTGTGCAGTCTGCAAAAACAAATAAAAATAGCCCATTAACGTTACATAAAATGTCGTCTTCCTAGAAATATATGCCACCATTTTGGTTAAAGAATAAGAATTCTTGTTTTTATTCGAAAAGGAAATGTATTCTAATAATATCCGTCAGTAGAATGTATGTTACCTGTAAATTTGAGTTTAAATGGGATAAGTAAAGTGTTACCCAAATGCAATATTAACTAAGTTGGCGGTAGAACGGTATGTGTGCATCACTGCCTACCTATATAATAATAGCTTAAGTTATCTGTCCGTCTGTCCTCGAATTTATGAAGCGGTTGGACCTGGAATAGATAGAGGTATCCATATAAGGCGATTTCACGCAGCAGGACACATCTCAACTTATGACGACTTTGGCTCTCGTTTCAAACGAAAGGGCAACCATACTGGTAGCCTCTTGGCTATCGTAAACATGAAAATGACTTGAAAGTGCATTAAAATAGCTCGTGACATTGCACAAAATCGCTCTATTGGATTCTTGATGAGTTAGGGTTAGCAAAATTCAAAACTAGTAAAGTTTAACCCTTTTTATCCTGACGGTACTTTTAGTACCGCTTCAATCAAACACCTATATATTCCTAATAAAGCCGTTTTTCCTGACGGTACTTGAACAATGCAGTTCCTACAGCAGAAAAGAAATAACAGCACCAATCAGGAATCCTTTTTATTCGCATAGTAGGGATTTTATAATTGGCGTGCTACATTCGAAGGTCATTTTGTGGTAGAGTTGATACACGTCTTGTTCAGTTGAGTAAATCTAGAGGTTTATTACCAGTTATTTGGTACTATTATTTTTTAGAAACTTCTATACTTCGCAGGTAAACATTTCATTTGTTTTATTCATAATTTAATGTTTTATTTTCTATCATAGAGTCAAAAACATATGTTGGTACTAAAAAGTACTAGCTGCAAAATTAACTAATAATATACAGTAAAAATTAATTTTTTTTCTATGATTATTCTCCATTAAAACTTATCTAATAATGAAAAATGCAGTAAGAAAGTTTATGGTAAATTAATTCAAGATATAAAGGGTTAAAACGAATAACTTTTAGTCACCATGATTGTAAAATGGAATAAAATTTATTAAATATAAAAGGCGAAATGGTTACCCATACGGTCTTTCCAATAGTTGGGGACGGATCATGTTTATTTTGATCGCTTTCGTATCTTATGTTTGAAACACAGTCTTTTAGCAGTGAACCGGAATGACTTGTAATACGGATCTTCAATCTCAAAGATTTCTTTGATTCAATCAATGCACATTGAACTATAGGGGCTATTCAAACACCCCATAACTGATCGCTGAATCACTGATCTAGCTCACTGGCTGTTTGGGATTTAACTGGCTCCTCGCTATTTGACATCGCTCTCCGAGTATCGCTGTTGAACTTCGAAAGATTTTCTAATTACATTCTCCGGTGATCAAATATCTAAATGAATTCAAGGTGATTCTAAACTGCATTCACAGTATCGGGAGACTCTACGGGAGTATGAAGATAAACAAATTGTTGAGCGTTTACCAGATAATT
>CM063503.1:63098729-63131229 GCA_032207245.1 Pardosa pseudoannulata
TGTTAGACAATTAGGGGGGTTTAAGGTTCACTTGCATATATTTCTCGATAAACAGATAGAGAAATAAATATTGAAGACTATATTAGATGTAAAAATCCAATGGTCTTGGAATAATAGTCCATGTAAGAAATTATGCTAGAAAGCTTAAACTCTATCATTTGGACCTTCATGATAAGTTAAACTGCCAAACTCCCAAAATTAACTTCCAAAGTTAACTCCCAAATGTTTAACTGGATATTTTCTCAAATTTTAGTGTTTCATATGAAAGTTCTCCCACCCGGACTTACCGTGCTTATTTTCTAGATTCCTACGTGACCTAAAAATGCATCGGCTTGTTTTCGTTAGCTTAAATATTTTTCTAATTTGGTGTTAAGATCAAAATAAGATTATGGAGTTTTAAAAAAGTTCCTAGTTTGAGTAAACTTTAATATAAAAGAAAAATATTAATTAAAAGAAATAAAATGACTTCCTGAAAATATATAAATTTATTTAAGCATATCACAGAGTAGCACATAGTACAAGCTTTTAATCTATTTTTACACAGTCTGTACGTTGAAAGATGGCTGAATGTGTAGGACGCTGCTTTTTGGAACCGGAGTTCCTTCCTTCTTTTTTTTTTTTTTTTTTTTTTTTTTTTTTGTTTGTTTGGAGCGCTACGGTCTACTGTTTTGCACACGAGGGCTAATGAGACCGGGACCTACGGTTTAAAGCCGATTCCGAACGGCTACAAACATCCAGCAGCGGGATGGACCGGAGTTCGTGGGTTCAAATCCCTTTGTCGCATGGATACACGTAGCCATTAGGAATCGGCTTTAAGCAATAAGCTCCGGTCTCATTAGCACTCGTGTAGCAAAACAGTAGACCGTAGCGCTCCAAGCCAAACATTATAGTTTTTTTACTTGTAAAGTAGGAAGAAGTAGCTATTCAGGATTTACACTCAGTTGCGGGGAAATGACGGGTCTGTCCAAGCGACGGGTGCAAGATAGTGCGTGGTTTTAAAGTAGTTCTTTGAAAAAACAGCGTAAAGATGAAATTTTCATTTAGAGCAATTTATTCTTATCTTTAAGCATAGGATAGCCTGTTAAATATTTTTTTCCAAAATAGCCTCTTGATGAAATTACTTGCTGCAATCAAATACCCATGCATTCATACTATTTCCTTAATTATTTCCTAAGCATTAAACCTATCCACCTGAAATATTACTACATCAGTTTATAATCAACATTTTACAATAAATCTATTTATGGTATCCTTGCTTTAAAAAAAAAAAGAATTAGAAAAATTAGAATATTGCTTTCTCAGATAGTTAGACAATCTATTAAGTTTCATTATTTATAAAGCTGCATATAATTATACATACTAGTAAAAAGTAGAATCACTATTAACTACTGGTTAAATATTTTTTCCAAAATAGCCTCTTCATAAAATTATTTTCTGCAATCAAATACACACGCATTTATACTATTTCATTAACTATTTCCTAAACATTAAACTTATTCGCCTGAAATTTTATTACATTAGCTTATAATCAACATTTTACAACAAATCAATTTATGGTAAGCCTTGCTTTAAAAAATAGAAAAATTAGAATATTGCTTTCTCAGATAGTTATACAATCTATTAAGTTTCATTATTTATAAAGCTGCATATAATTACACATACAAGTGAAAATTAGAATCACTATTAATACACATACTACTAGAAATATAAAGATGCTGACTGAAATCTTTTTTTAAAGATTATTTTAATATATTTGGTTTTAAACATTATGTTTCTGCTTTGTATATTTGAATGTATCATGTAAGAATAATTAAATTTTGATTTTTCTAGGCAATTCTCGCAATTATTTTCGCTATAAATCGTAGCTATGTGTCACGGAAACACAAGAAAACTGCAACAGAGCAGCAACCTATACTGAAACGTTGAACTCTTATTAAAACAAGACTTGTATGTTTCTGTCTCTATATGTATATAATGTCTTAAATTATTTAATAAATCAGTTTTTTATTGTATTATTTGTGGGCAATTTAGCATTTTAAAAAATGTACCAGTTAAATTTATAACAAATAAATATTTATTTTTTAAAATCGGGAGGTTCTCCCTTGAACTTTCAATTTTTTGTTTTCACACATTAGAGCATTTCTTACTAAGTGATAGTTTTTACAGCTGTTACTTAAACCTTTAATACCCAGGGCTCATATATAAATATAAAGAATAAACTTTTCGAAGCTACAGCCCAACTTGGGGGCCATAGATCGTTCAAGGAGTTGTGTGAGACCAATTCATTTTTGTGGACATTACAAACGACAAAGAAAGATACGATACCACACACTTGTCGAGGATTATCTGAAAGAAGAAGGTATTCACTGTATTGTGTGGCCAGCTAGGTGTTCAGACCTCAGTCCAATAGATGCCTTGTGGGTAGCTTTAAGAATTACAATTGTATGTCGACAGCCATCTCCAGGGACTCTTCAGACGTTAAATAAGCACTTTTAGAAGTATGGGAATTACTGCCTCAGGCATCAACCGTTGATTAATAGCCTCATTGACAGCATAAGAGTTCGATGTGGAGCTTGCATAGCTTATGTGGAAGCCGCATTTCTTATCAGACGAAGTAATAAACAGGTATCACATACCTTACTTTGACCAATTTAACTCTCATTTACATATCATCCTACATTAAACTCATGTACAAATGTTTTTGTTACTATTTCCTGCCTTACACTTTGAGATATTAGTATACCGAATTTCTGTGCATTTGACCCATTTTTTATAAATATCTCATTTTTTTTAATATTTTTCTGTGCATTTCTGTGCGAAATTTCTGTGTCATTCATTTCATTTGACCCATTTTTTATAAATATCTCATTTTTTTTAATATTTTTCTGTGCATTTCTGTGCGAATTTCTGTGCATTTGACCCATTTTTTATAAATATCTCATTTTTTTTTAATATTTGTAACCTTAATTTTAGACACCAGTGTGCTTTCTTTGCAGGTGTTTTGGTATGCATTGGTAACAATAGTTATTGATTTTATATGTCATATTAAAAGCTGAACAAAATTTTGCCCACCCTAATAACTCACACCTCCTAATAACGGAAAAAAAAACATCCGGTTTTGGCACTGTCCGTTATTTACAGGTGCCACTGTATATGCTTATCTGACAAGTTTCAAAAAATAAATTTTTCGACACAATAATAAGCAACAGTATTAGACTGTTTTAATAGTGTTCTTCGAACTTAACAATATTCTGGTGCATTAAAGATACGCACTTAGCAAGAGACATTGCTCTTTACCATTGTTTCTCCACTTTTCTTGGTTGACGGCACACAAAAAAATCTGAAATTATTTGCTGCCTAAAAATCACCTAAAAAATAAAAAAAAATTGCCGGAAGAGTAAATTTCAAAAGATTTTTTAAAAGAGCATTGCGGTAATTACAAATACCATTTCAGAGTAGCAAGTTGTGTGATGCAATATTTACGAACCTTTGTTGAGTAATCCACTTTAAAAAACAGACAAGATTTCGTTATATTATTAACCGAAGAATGTTTGAAGTTGTATTTTTTTTCAATTCTCAAAACCCTGTGTCTTTTATTGCAGATGATTTTTTTTTTTTGTTTCCCTTTCCTGCTATTTTTATTTATTTTTACCTACTCAGAAAAGTAAAAATTAGAGCCTCACTACCATACTTCTTTAGAACAGCGACATGCAATAGTTTCTCGAGTTAAAATACCAAATAAAAAAGTCTAACGACGGCCGATTGGTTAGGGTGCTGGTCTTCGGTACCAGAGTTCGTGGGTTCGAATACTACAGTGGTATGGATGTTCGTATCCGTTCGGAATCGGCTTTAAGCTGTAGGTTCCGGTCTCATTAGCCCTCGTGTTGCACAAAGAAGACCGTAGCACTCCAAGCCAAACCAAATAAAAAAAAAATTGCATGGCGGAATCGCAGATTAAATAAAATTCCAAATCAAATATTTTAAAGGCAAACGACTGCTCTTCGATTTGAGAACAGAACTCATAACTTTGAAAAAAGAAAAAAAAAAAAGCATGACTCCTGTTACAGGGACAAAGGAGTAACCCGTTTGAAACTTTGACATAGGGAAAAGAAGAATTCTCACACTGACCCATCCGAAGACATACAGCCAGCCACTGAAGAACAAGTGGCCACGACAATAACCACAACAGTAAGGATACTGCAGCTGACCTACGAGAGGTTCCGTCTTGGCTCGAGGATTAATGCGGTCAACCGCAGTAAGGAACAAAATCTACAGAGGCAAGTTCTGGACTACCATAGAAGACAAAGAATAAAGATCACTTAGGTGACCCCAGTGTTGCCAACCTTCACAGGCAAAATTATGGATTCTAGGTCCTAAAATTATGGCATTGGTTTATAAATTATCGTACATTTTTGTAATTAGTTCAAAATAGTGTTAATAGGGCACGAGCACTCAGCTGATCGCTGAGATCGCCGAGCCCTAACAACCATTCTGGTAGGCACGCTAACTCGTTGCTATGGACGTTTACATGTAAACAGTCTTATTTTAATGTCGTGGTATTTTTTTCAGTTACAAATTTTGAGAATTATTTTTTTGTAATTATAATCATCACATATTGAAAAGAAACTGAATAGGAGGAATTCATCGAAAGATTATTTATAACGGTAAACCGAAGGTTTTTTTCCGACCAGCACGTTAACATGTTTCTTTGCTTATTGATAGTAAGTAACATAAAAAGATTGTGCTTTTTTTATGTCGCCATAGCAAATTGCTGGTAATTTGTCAATATCCGTTTCCCAGTCTTTTATAATATATGGATCTATATTACTTATTACAGATATTTTATCCAAATACCGCTTCTGTGACAGTTGATCTAAATTCTTCAAGTAATCATTCATTTTCAGTTATAAACACTAAGTTATACTAAACACTAAGTTACTCAGTTATAACTCTTCAGCACACAAGTGAACAACGTGCGAACCACAACGTACCACCAACGTGCGAAGTTCAAGCTGTGATCCACGTGTTTTTCAATCAGCACAGTTTTTCAGTTAGCTTGACCCCCAGCATTGTTGCTATGATGGTTGCCAAGTGACGTAGGTACCCGTGACGTCAGGAGCCCGTGCCCTATAGAGGGCGCTTGTAGGATATATTTTTAATCAATTGAATCTTAATATCAGATAGATTTTAAAATTGTGGAAAAACATAGAAATGGCAGAATTTTTATTATTTACCATTATGTAACTTTGTAGCCGATTATTATTTAATCGGTTTAATTATTAAAAATACCATATTTTAGTGAAAACTTCAATAGAATAAGTAAAATGCAAAATTACTTCTAATTATCCATAATTATGTAATCATTAAAGAAATATCTCCAGTATAATCGTGAATATTCAGTAATTTTGAATTTAACAATTTTGTGTATTTAAGGATAAGAGTTATTTAAATAATTTTAAATAACTAACAGATTAAAAACACTGGTCATAACCATTTTTAAAATTCTTTATTTTATATTTGTTTCAAATAATATCAAACATTAGTACCTAGGTCATATTCAATTTCACAAATATACATTTTTTTTATAATTGACACTTTCCCTTTTATTATCACACATTATAGATTGCCTTTCTCAACTTCTGTTACAGGATTATTTATTTTTGTTTAATAAAGAAGCACCTCAAAACATGCTTCTTAAGCTGCTCTAAAATCTACAACAATAATTATTTGATGGGAAAAAGTGATAAAAAAATTAATTAGACATTCTCAATTTTTTTATGTTGCTCTTTATAGAGTTACAGTTAAATTACCTGTTTTTTTAATTATCATTATCTATTTTTGGTTTATCGTACAAATCAGGAAATTATCGTACAGTTTTTCAGAATTATGTCACATAATTTTGAGATTATTTTTTATCGTACAGAGTCCTAAGTTATCGTACATATACGATAATTATCGTATGGTTGGCAACACTGCGTGTATACCTAAAGGAGGTATACCCGTGAGGCTGTCTCTCATTAAGCACTACCCGGAGAGCACGTACGGCTTGAACAGTGTTGCCAACTTTCAAAGGCAAAATTATGGATTCTAGGTCCTAAAACTATGGCATTGGCTTATAAATTATCGTACATTTTTGTAATAGTTAAAAAATAGTGTTAATAGATGGCACTTGTACGATATATTTTTCTCGTTATACATTTCTCTCCCCCCCCACTTTATTTTTTTTTGGGGGGGGCAAAAAATATATAAATATTTTAATGATTCATTAAATATTTTTCTATCATCTCGTATTTTACTTTAAATGAAACACCAGACATGTGATTTTTCTCTACTGATCTAAGCATAAAATTGTGTGTGTGTGTTTGTGTGTACATATATATATATATATATATATATATATATATATACTTTTTAATGTTATAATTCATTATTTACTGTTGTTTTTTTTAATATGAAATATTCAGTTATAAAACCGATTATTATTTAATAATTGGTTTAATTACTAAAAATACCACATTTTAGTGAAAACTGCAATAGAAGAAGTAAAATGCAAAATTACTAATTATCCATAATTATGTAATCATTAAAGAAATATATAATTCAGTGAATATTCAGTAATTCTGCATTGAACAATTTTATGTTTTAGACTGATTTAAATAATTTGAAATAGATAACAGATAAAAACACTGGACATAACAATTTTTAAAATTCTTTATTTTATATTCGTTTTAAAAAATATCAAGCATTAATACCTAGGTCATATTCAATTTCACAAATATACATTTTTTTCATAATTGACACTTTCCTTTCTTTTATTACACACTACATATGGGCTTTCTCAACCTGTGTCAGGATTATTTACTTTCATTTAATGAAGAAGCACCTCAAAACATGCTCCTTAAGTTGCTCTAAAATCTACAACAATTATTTGATGGGAAAAAGTGATAAAAAAATTAATTAGACATTCTCTATTTTTTGTTGTTGATCTTTATAGAGTTAAAGTTAAATTACCCGTTCTTTTAATTCTCCATTAGTCTAATGTTTTATCATACAAATCAGGAAATTATCGTATAGTTTTTCAGAATTGTGTCACATAATTTTGAGATTATTTTTCATCGTACAGCGTCCTAAATTATCGTACATATACGATAATTATCGTATGGTTGGCAACACTGGGCTTGAAGCTCGTGGTCGCGGACGCCAGAGACTTTGCCCCCCCCCCCCCCCACATAAGGAAAAGAGTGAAATGGAAACGACACATGCAAAATAGAAAATTTAACACTATATAACACCCAGTAACTTTATTTATCAAAAATCCTCGCAGAACAAGGGTTGAGAATCAGTGCTCGACACACACACACACACACACACACACAAAAAAAAAAAAAAAAAAAAAAAAAAAAAAAAAAAAAAAAAAAAAAAAAAATCCCTTCTAGTTGTCACTTGATATTGCTATTGGCTCAAAAAAATTGAGTGTTTACTAATGTATCCATTCCATTCAAGCGTATCTGATAAAGTTAATGGGAGAATCTGAATAAACTTATTTTCGTCGAGGTCTATATAAGATGAATACACAGGATCTCAGCACTTTATTTGTGCAGGATGGTATTACTCAAGCGTAAAGTCTCATTTCGATGCAATGTAGCTGTAGCAATATTTTCTAAAAGTAATGAGACACTTCTATGTGTTCACCCACTGATAACCTCCATTTTTTCAATCGTATATACAGGTGTATTTCTAACTATGATTGATAGTTTTGTAAATTTAATTAAGGATACATACTGTATCATGACAAAGAAAATTCATCAGTTTTAGTGAAATGTTTATTACTTTATTTGGGATTGGAGATAAAACAAAAACATTTAAAGAATAGCCATTTCACACATTATAGTTTATTTGAAGTAAAATCAAAGAATTGGGGGTCAGTCATTTAATTTACCTTAGCTTTTTAATTAAGGTCTTGACAAAAAAAAGTGTTTAACTCTAAAAGTCTTCTGAAAAAGTTGTTTTATCCTTAAAAATATCTATGATTTATACATGAAAATAACTGCACTAAAAAAATCGATAAATTTCCGGATTCGGGTTTCTAAAATGGATTTTCCCTAAGTAAAATCTAAATGTAACATTCAATGGGATGAAAATATACTATATTTACCATCAAAAATGGAGCATACGCTAATTTCTAAAGTTTCTATAGCAGTCCTATGGTTAAAAACTCAAATCATAAAAGAGGATTTTAAAAAAACCAGACCTACTTGCTATATTAGAGTACATGGGTGATAAATACTTTGGATTTTAGAGTAATATTGGCGTGTAAATATGTACTGTGTTTGAAACTATAAATTTATTTTGTATACAATGCATATGATTCTCCATTTTCTTAAACATTTTTTTATATGAATATACGTTTCTGATGATCTTTTATGCTATTTTGTCCTCAAAATTATTTTTTACTTCTGATGTAAAATTTTGTTTTCAGATTTACATTTATTGTTAGGGCTCAATTATTTAAAAGCGCTTGATGCAATGAGTCATTCAGATACACTGTTATAAAAATATATTCAATTTAAGTTTTGCTTATTTGGTATGGGGTCAGAAATTATGTTTTGTCAAACAATAACAAGAATAATTTTGCCTCTCGGTGATTTCCAATACATAAAAAAAAATGATAAATGAAATTAAAAAAGATACTTGCTAAATTTTATAGTAAAATTTCCCTGTACATATGCATTGAGTTATAGATTCTGAGTTTATATTGTATACAATAATCCTTTGGATGCTTTATTTTCATAAATATTTTAAATATAAATTCATGTTTTTGTTCAGTTTTAATTATATTAATGCAGAAAACATGTGTTTTGTTCCTAATGTGTAACGTTTTTGGATTTACAGAATTTTCATTGTCAAAGTTTCAGTTAAAATCATTACAAAAAAAGTTTAAGAAATGACCTTAATCAGTGCATTTATTTTCTTCTTTATTAACATGTACAGGTTTATCAATAATATATAATAATACGATAACTATTTAAAGCAATGTTAGTCTTTATTAAATAAAGATATCCTAGCTTCGTTTATTAATGTTTATGATTGATTGATATCGTAAAATTTGAAGTGAATAGGTTTGAAAATTATCAGCTAGCTCATGATATAGTATGGAAGAGTTAATATTTCATTTCCATAAATGATTTTATGACTGGTTTTGGTTTAGTTTAGTTAGCAAATCTACCGTCTACTCTTTTGTTACATGTTGGATACTGATAATATGACCTATGTCTGAAATCTATTTCAAACGGCTACGAACACCCATCTAAGAATGAACACATGAACTCCGGTTTCAAAACACAGAGCAAAATATTTTTGGCTTTTTTCAATAAATGGCATCCTATTACTTTTTAAACAATATCTGATCCCTAACGTGAAGTACTGTAGCATTCAAAACTATTTAAAATTCATATTTATTTTATTCTGTGCAGTCCATAATTAATATCGATATGTATCTGTCAAAAATGACTCCGATATTATTGCTATTGTTGCTTATGTCACTTGGTCAAAGCAAGCACGATTGTGCCGGATACTACTCGTATTAAGGCAAAGGGGCGTTCCTTTCGTTTTGACGAGCAACTCAAGGATGAAAGTACGACTTATTGCTCAAGTAGGTCTTCATAATTTTGAAGGCAGGAATCAGAAGACTCATAGGCTTAGCCAGCCACCCCTAGAGATACTGATTGATAACTTGAAGGACATTGTGACCACGAACATATTTTACGTGCCCCAGTCACCTTAAACGAACACGGCGGATCTCAGGCCTTCTCGGGCTTCGAACCTGCAACCCTATAGTTACGACAGCTTTGTCTTTGTAGACTGAGCTACACCACAGGATCACAAGATGTAATTGGCACATAACTGCTTGGGCCAAGCTGTCTAGTTCTGCAATACAAGGGAGTTTGACAAAACAACACTAATGAATACAATTTGGCTCTAACATGGCTGGGCTACACCAGCTCAGTTCACACACTGACTAACTCCCTTTTTTGGATATTGATAAACTGGAAGGTTCAATGCACAAAATATGCCCCGTAGTTCTTATTCGAACCAATATTCCCCAATTTTAGTTAGCATGGATTAATGATAAATTTTTTGGGTCAGTGGGTCGGTGAATAGGCTACACTTGGCACCTTTTAAGAGCGTTTATAATATATTTCTAATTTTAAAAGAGGGAGTTAGTCAATGTGTGTGCTGAGCTGCTCATATATAATTATTGTGTATGTACCTTTAACAATTTAAATGACATTCGTACCGGTTTGGGATAGTTTCCCATTTTAATCCAATATTTAACATATTCAGTGTTCTAAGCTTCATACAAGTTTTTACCTACTTTTCCATTGCTACATTATAAACGGTATATAAGTAGACCGTAGTGAACCAAACCAAACCAAAACTACTAATCCATTTTCCTCCAATTGATAGCAAAGTTATTTGATTTTCCGCATTATTAACAATATTTCTCCTATCTGGTTTTTCATTCGAATATCCACTTCTATGCTTCACTTTAGAAAATGTCTGAGTATTAATCTTTTATATTTGTTATAGTATATCTTTTTAATTTTTTCTTAACATAATTTATTTGTACCTACTTGGAACTAGCCGCTTTCATTAATTGGATCCGTTTATCTCAAGACTCTGGCGACGCAGTATTCTATAGCTTTCGTTAAACTCGAATCGGAATCAATAAGTAACTTCACTTTAATGCTTAAATCTTTAATTCCAGTAATTAGTAAATCTCTAATTGAACTTTTCTCTCGTTCCGAAAGAACTTTTTTTTCCTACTGGAGAGACTGGAGATGGAAGAATTTGTATTTTCTTTTTCGTCTTGTTTAGGGTCGAAGATTTGAAATCTAGCAATAGTCATATACTTTCTTTAGTTCAAAATACTCATCAAAATCTTTTATAATCATATCAATTTTTTATTGACAAAGAAATTAATACAAATGATAATAGGAAAAAAAATTTTTAGTTTTATTCAGATTGATTACTAAGTCAGTGGTTGATTAAGAGCGCTATAGTCAATGTTTCTCTACACGATGGCTAAATTAGACCAAAATGTACGTCTTAAAGTTAGTTTAGAAGGTCTACGAACATCCGTGTCAGCAGCGGCATTCGAACCTCAAACTCCGAAAAGGTTTTCCAAAGGGCATCACCCTACATTTTCTGCATTCATCTGGCTCGAAGTCTGGCAGTTTTCACCCATATTGGCATGTATGTTTGTAGCCGTAGTTATGGACTAATTCCCTAAATATACATAGGTTCCATTGAAACTTATCTGGACATCCCTGATTGTCCCTGGATGTCGACTGGATGCTCAATGCAACCTAATTCTCGTGTAGCAAAAAGTTAAAAATAAAGCTCAAAACCAAATCAATCAACTAAATTATTTTAAGACCATATCTCCCTATAACTGGTTCGAGCCATTCTCACTAATTTCGGCGTTTAAGTGGTCCACTAAGCATTAAGTAGTTTTCGAAATTCCTCTCTCTCAGCGTCTCTCTACTGCGATCGCTCGAGGATTGCGCCTGCGGCGTGACGGGCGAGCTTCGGGCACTTCAAAGGTGACTATCGGGGTGGGGTGGCCCAATACTTGCGATTGGCCCACTACCACCGGAAAACGCCTAGAGAGCCTCACGGCCATATGGGCCCGGTCGGATGCTTGATTGAATGTCTCCCTATAATGTATTACATGGGTCGCCATAGCAAACCGAATGTGGTTATTTTCATAGGCATTTGCGGTTCTTCGGTCCTCTGCCTCTGTATATTTAATCAATATTAATTAATGCATATAAATGGCTCTCTGATTCCTTCTTTCTCTTGTTTTATTAACAATTAGTCTCTTCTTTTTCGAAAGTCAGCCAATCCGTGGTCTATTACAGCTAATCAGCGATTATTTACAATTTAAATATATAGTACCTAATATTTGATTAGTTTTAATCGTTCTTAGTGAGATTCGGTCCTTTTTAGAGAGGGGTGGTTTCACATACTACACAAAAATGTTGCTTCTTCAAAGCAGTTGCTACTTACAAATCTATTTCCATAATGATGCTTACTTTTCTATCTATAATACCAACAAAGCAAATCTATTTGCGCCAAGCTTTGGTTTCATTATTTGAAGACATCTATTAAACCAAAGGTTCTCATTCTGCGTAGCAGAACCTTCAAGTGTACCATGAGCGTTGTCCAAGGAGGAAAGAAAGTAGGGTGGTCTTGAATTTATTCTGGTTGATTCACAAAATACTGCATGGATTGATGTAATCAAGGAATTAAAGTTCTCTTTTCTATCATCACTCCTTGTTTTAATAAAATTGTGTGGTCAGCAACATGCTCATTCATACCATCGGTTAGGACGACTCTCCTTTTAGATAATTAGAGCTAATCCTCAATCAATGGCGGTACAATTATATTGTAATTAATAGCTGATTATCTCTAATCGGCATAGTCAGACAGAACTTAATATTATATGTAAGTTTTAACTGTGTTATAGAAATCATATGTATATATTTCCTATTTTATATGCTTAAAATGTAATATAATTAATTTGTTCTAATGTGAGAAATTTTATAACTTGCATCAAACGAAATATTAATCCTCAAAACTCAAAATTAAATGTGACGGAGAGAGGCTTGAAATCTAAAAATTGACAAGACGATAGGATGGAGAATAAATCAAAAGTTTGAGAATCATTGTATGAGTCGATCCTTTAACAAACTTTTTTATCCCTACTACCAAAATCGATATGTTGCTTACTGGAAATATATTCCTAACATATTGTAAAACCGGCACGACATAGCTACAAGACCTAACCGGTGTGTATTACCGGTGGTGAAAATGCATTACATTTTTATCGTATCAAATCATAGCTGATTACTAGTTAGGAAAAAAAACCTTTTAGTGTATACTCCATAACTGTTAAACTTAACCATACTTATTTATAACATCACTTACCTATAACAAACTAATAAGTAATTGCCATTAACGTTTCATGAAGCTATACGAAAAAATGTGTCCCAAATAGATTTGAAATGCCAACTAAATTATATCTGTGTAATAACATTAGAATCTACGACTGAGAGGGTTTTCATGGTCTTAACAGGTAAGTATGATGGGAAAATAAATTTACACTAATAGAATATTATATTGTTTTATTAATAAAAGTAAACAAGCATTTTACAATATTAAATATCTCTCATAAGATTTTTGCAAAACATTGCCATTATATATTTTATAATTTAGAATGATCATGCAACGAACAATTCAAAGAGATAACCATTTGTTGTAAAAAAAATTAAGAAGATACCAAAATAAACTATAATATGCAAATTAACTGTGATTATATATACAAAACAAAACAAGGAACACGCAGAGGCATATTGTTAGTTTGCGATATCGGCGCGGTGGTTAGTAGCATGTTAAGTTTCGAAAGCTGTTGTAGTAAAAGTAAGTTAATTTAATGTGTGTTTTTGTGCTGAGCTATTATTTTGAATGCTCGACATGTTAAGGAGGCATTATGAAACTTATGTGAAATTATCTATTTATTTCTTTCAGCTTCAATATTTTATTTACTCCCCTTCTCTAGTGTTTTGAGTAAATGTGTTAAGTGTGTACGAATGTTTGCTGGTTTGGAGGGCTATGGTCTACATTTTCCTACGTGAAAGCATACTGATGTTTTTTGAACTTATAGCACATTTACCTGCAGAGAATTCATTACTGCAACTGATCTGTCATATAATCTATCCTCGTTAGTCTCTACGTTTTCATTTAGAAAATGTCTTTCTCGTACTCATCTGGTTGATTGAATGGATGAGAATTTTGTGTATTAACGCCCTCTTAAGTCTATACTGGTTGTTCTTTTGAAGAGTGAAGCGTCTAGCCGTATATGCTAAAGGTGGTATGGGGAATGTTTTCAATACCAGGTGAAAAACGCGACGTTACTCTCATTCTGTTGACTGTCTACTTCACCTTCAAAACTAGAATTGGACTTGCGTGACTGTCAACTGTGAGATTGATTGCTTATTGTCGTGACATGTTTCCCCTTTCATTGTCTGATGAATTTCTTTAGTCTGGCTCATATTAATCCTGTGTGAAGCTTTAAACTACTACAGGCATTATGTCTCTTCTCCTTAAAAATACTAACCAATTCACTACAAGTCACTACCAGGATAATTCCCTCTTTCGATATCTTTTGTCTCTCTATAATTTAGTTTCCACATTTTAAGATAATTAAATGTAATGAAATATTTATAGAGCTTAAAGTTTAAGGATAGTAAAAAATATTTCGATGTAGCGTTGTTCTTGAGAAATTTTGAAATTATCAATAGCTTATTCAGTTTTAGCCTATGGACTTGCACTGTATTTTCGCACTCCTACGGTATTTTTAACAAAATAAAATAAGTGTATTATAACTGATCAAAGTGTCTGACGTGTTACAAAAGTTTATGTCTACAGTACTTAGGCCTCAATCTCCACCCATACGGGACTGTATGTCATTGGTAACCATTGTTTCTCTCTTTGTAGCATCACAAGTCTTGGGTCCCCCCCTCTTCCCTTTTTTGTGTTCGTTAATCTCGGTTTCTAAGGTTGCATAGAAAATTTTAAACATGGAAGTTGTATTAACTGAAGTACTCTATGTGCGCACATCACTGATTTTTTATAAATTCAGTTAGATAAGCTACAAACTCTCTAATCACCCAATCTCTTTAAGCGCGGTTGAATACAACTCTAACAGTTACTTTATTTAATCCGATAGTGCAAATAACACTCATTTTACCTCGATATTTAAATGAGATTTCAAAATAACTTTAGACTTCAGCTGTATTTTGTTTTACTTCTCTTAAAACTGACATTTTCGGGATTCTTCGTTACGTCCTGTTTAAAAAAAATCTTAATTTTATCGAATTGTATGAACTGCAGACTAGTTGCCATAATTCAGTCATGCCTCGATATTCCCTATCTCTGGTCTGGTCAAAGCTATGTTTACTCGACTGTTTAGAAAAAGACTTTAATAGTACCTCGTTTTATCATGCAATAGCAAACGTAAGTATTTGGACTGACTAGGTGTTCCCAACAGCTTTAGGGATAGGGCTGGCTTTTGCCATCTAGGTGGTATACTTGCATCCTTTTATTCACTAGCTTCATAATCACAAGATTGCACTCTTTTTTTTTTATAGAGAGAGGGGGGGTGAAATACTATCAGAACTCTAAAATCCTGAGTTTCTTTTATTTTTACGAGATGAAAGAGTAAGAAAATAAGAGTTCCTATGAAAATTTACCACAGCACATGAACGCTCTAAATATTACCTTGATAACAAATCCCAGTTTATTGCAGGCTATTCCACTCCAAAACATCCAAAGATGCGGTGCAAGCTGTCCATGTACAAGCTGAAACTGGTTTTATGCATAAAGCACGGAGAACTTCGGCGTTATTGGTGTTTTTTAATGCCATATCCCGCACGCTGGATCCGTGTGGGATCCACCTCCCTCACCTGTGGCTTGGCCTCGTCGCTCACCAGGTATTAATCTGCTGTACTTCGCCCTGGGGACACATGAAATCTAGTGTACAAGATTTCTGTGGACTTCACTGAAGATATCTTGCCGAGAATCTTTGATGCTTCAAACTAGGAAACTGCGATAGAGGACGCCTTCCATTCATTTAACTATGCAAAAATTCGTGTGGCTGCACTTCAGTCCGAGAACATTTCTCTAAATAAAAAATCAGATTGTGCAGCGCTTGTTATTTTTTATTCGCTTTTCGAACACGCAGTTTATGATAGATCTAAGTTTACTTTTCACCTCAGACTGAGATGTGATAACCCCCCCCCCCGAGTTTATGGTAATTATTGCTCTGTCGGATGGATTCTATCGCCTCTTCCTGGGTAATCTGTTCATTTATAATTAAAATCTTATCTATGAACGAACCGGGCTCATTTGGTGGTGAGGCCCTGCATGCGTATTCCGAGAATCAAACTGGGAAAAGTGCATTCAAAGTTAAAATCCGTATGATCTCACGCTGTCCAACCAAGTTCTTGCAGAGTTCATCTGCTACTGTATATACAATATTGGCTTTGTTTTGGTGATCCGTCAGTATGGATCTTCTTAAAATACCATATGCTCTAAAGATTATAGTCTTTTGGTCCAACTTATGGTCAACGCAATTTACAGCTATGTGTTAAATATAGTATATTTTGGAACTTACGAAAAACATCCCTACGGCATCTTCCCTTCTTCCTGTGTCTTTATACTTTGTTGTTGACCAGATTGCAAGTTCTGAACCGCTCCACTCGACTGACTATCGTCGTAGTATTCATCGCATCGCAGGCACCACCAGCGAGCGACCACAGAAGACTTGCGATCAGAAGCAGAGAATTGGTAATAGGACTAGATACTGTAGCAGACCTCGTAATGACACCGAGGATAGTGCAAACCTTGCGGGAAGAAATATTGGCTCAATTGTAGCCGGGGGTGAAGGAATATGTGGTGGTAGCACTTTTCCAGAAGGTATCGGCTAACAGGAAGGGAACAGGCAAGTTTGAGGAGACAAACGCACTTCTGGAACTCGAATCTCTTTAGTCATTTGCGAAGGAACAACCTACTACTACCGTAGGTATTCGTAGCCTTTCGAAATAGGAAAGGTTTTCTGGAATAGCAAAACGCAGAAATCTCCTGGCACTAACGCTTGAGTCTGCTCCATATTGCCGCATAAAGAAGCTTAGCCAACTAGCTCAGTGGCCGAATGGTCAAAGCACGCGATCCAGACCCGGAGATTGTGGGTTCGATGCTTGACATGGCAGTTTATCCAAAGTACGGACTTTTAATCTAAAAATGTTATTTATTGTTTCCTTATGTTCTTGAATATTCTAGATCTTTCTTTAATATGTAAATTAGTTATTTCTCGAATATTCTGTTCGGGTATAAAAGCTGATACCCACTAGTTGTAGGCAACTTCTCGATCCTGTAAAGTTGCGAGTTGCTACTTAGCTTCAATAAATTGTTCTGTTAAGTTAAACGGTGTATTCATTCGAATCTTCGTGACAATATAATTTGCATAGAAATGGCCCTCGCTGATATCTTACTGCATTGTACTTGGTGTTGATACTGCACTGCACTTGCATGAAAACAACCGAAAGCAAATAATGCAACAAAGTCTAAAACGTTCATATAAAAAATTTTTTTTATTAGTAACTGTGAAGAAACTCATTCAGATATGACATTAAGTTTAAACAGTTATAAACCTTGACTTATCTAACCGAGATTATGATACGTGGATGTGTTTTCAAATGTAACTAGATTCTGATATTTAAAAATGTAGACTACTGGGATCGTTTACGGAATTAAAATCATTGCTATACTGCTAACTATGTTAAGTCCTTTTGAAACGTCTTATTAATATTCTACGTATTTTATGAGGATGTCTCCTCATAGCTTACACCGATCAATGACCTACTCTTCGCTACCGGAGTCTGTGACTTGGAATTTCACTGACGTCATGGATATTCATAGCCATCCAAAATTGGCTTTAAGCAGTAGTTTCTGATCTAATCGGCCCTAGTGAACAAAAAGTAGACCGTAGAGCTCCTAATCAAATCTCATGGTTTATGCGAACAATTATATTTTAATTTACTGAAATTAAAAATTGGAACAGAAAGCTAAATCTCAACTCAAAATTTAATTTTATATAAAATTATTCTGTATACACCTTTAAAGGCAAGGGTACACTGTATTAAAATAAATATATCAATTTTAAAAATACCAAACATTAATTCATAGGCAGAACTTTAGGTAGTAAATTAACCTTCATTCGACTTGTTGAATTAAAGAGGATATCGAATTCTTTTAAAATCCCTAATCTCACTTAAATACCTAAATGATTTATAAACCTAAAAGCTTCTAGAAGTGCTCACTAATGCCATATTTTTGGAGGGGGCAGGGAGAACTTCTTTATGATGACGCGACAGTCATCGGACTGCTAAAATAGATACGCGGCTCCACTTCACGGTAAATGCAGCAGAATGGTGAAAACTAGATACTAGCCATTTCAAAAACGGCTTGCTGATAAGCGTTTTTTAAATAGCGAGAGAAATTCGGGTGAATGATTTAGCTAGAATCGCAATTGTGAAGACGACGAAACTCTCGGAATTCTTTAAAAACAGTTATGTAAAAGGTGTAAAACGGTTGGAATCAGAGCTTGGAGTTTTTGACCAAAAAAAAGTTAATTGTGTTCGAATCCATTACGAAATGGTCAGTGACGTCTGAGACTGATTGTACGGCTAATAATGGTCTCTACTGTACTTGAACTTACAAAAACCTTCAACGTTTCATCCCAGCCAAATCTTGGTTGACTCGGTGTAGAGGATGAGATTACGTCGTCATATGCTTGTAAGAAAAGAAAAGCCTCATTTCTACTCATAGTTCCAGAAGTAGTTTGCAATGGTATGTAGAAAGACTAAACTGGACAATAAGACTGTTTAAAAAATTGTGGTCAAATGAATCCTGTTATACTTGAAGACTTCGATTTCCACAAGTACTATGAACTCATCTTGCCTAGTTTGCATTGTGCAACAGTCTGCTGGGAGTAGCATGGCGTGATGCATGTTCTGTTGGTATATAGGTGATTCCCTGGTATTTCTCAGAGGTAAATAGTCGGGCAATACCTGGACATACTGTCGGGTAAAGTATATCCTGCAATGTTAAAATTTTACCCTCATGGGATTGAGACTTCAAGGATAATAATGCAACTAGGTATCGTTCCAGAATCGTGATATTGGTTCACAGGGCACCAAACTTCTAATACATTTTATAGCAGTTGGTGCAAAACCAAAACTTGAATTGAAAATTTTTGCTGTCTGATGCGCCTTTCCAACATGCTACAATGGCCCCGTCTGTCCAATTTCCCAGAACTTAATCTTTAACTACTCACCCTAATGTATAAAAAAAACGCCACCTAGCGTAAAAAGTTAATTTGATTTTAGAATATCTCCCCGCTATCTGCGTGTGTCTAATCTATGACTGAAGTGTTCATATACTTACCATCAATCTTATTGCTACCTTTTTAAGTATTTGTTATCAACTTGTTTTCTATTTTGGTGATGTTCGAATATTGAGCGCGAGTAGTTATAGGCTAAGGTCTGTAATAATGCGTGGTATCACTTGACGTAAATGCATTTGGAATCTTATAGGCTACTCTTGGAAGTATAAGATTTTATTCTTGCCAAAGGAGGTTCAATGGATTATTTCTGCTTATAATCATTAGTCAATCTGCAATTGGTAGTAAAATAAATTTGCAATACAAACCTTAATTTTGTATTAAGTATTATAAACTATCGAAGTAACTAACTTGATAGGAGTGGGGCTTAAATTTAATATACTCGCAATTACACTGTAAATATTTTTATGCAATATGACATTGTAAATATTTCCTCACATCATACAAACGGCTTGTAAATATTGTACCTACTGCAGTGTGTATAAACACCAAAGGGCTATTACATTATGACAATCCTCCATTTATACCACTGGTTTCGCCCAGGAACGAAACCACTGAACATTCGCCACTGATTTTCGGAGTGTATAAAGCGGCTATGCATTATTTCCAAATATACCGCTATAACCAACATGAGAAAATCAGCTGATTTATTAGACTTTGATAAAGATCAAATCGTTATGGCTCGAAGACTAGAGACATATCGTGTAACACCCTGCGGGTTGCTACCAACCTCCCGTACGGGTGGCGTAGACATTGAGCGCAACCCCGGAAATACAAATTACCCAGCATAAGCCTAACTACGGTGATTACTTTTATTTACAAATAAACAATGAAAATTACAAATTGCATTAAAAGAGTACAGGAAATATGAGAAATTATTATGAAAAACTACATTAGGCTACGTGATCTGGGGACAAGCCCATTTTCAAGCCTGTTCGGGATACAGTGAATAGTGCTTTGGGAGGCCCCTCGCAGGAGTTCTGCCTCCTAACTACTCCTGTAGGAGTTCTTGAATGACCATTGCTTACATTAGTTTTACAAGGACTAAATTTTCCAGAAAAGAACTTTGCGTATGATAGTAAGTTGCTAACATCCTATTTGCAAATGCACTATTCCAACATATAAAAACACTTACATTGTCCGAGATACAAACCGGGGTACCAATAAAACGTCTTGGTTTTCTTTAACAAAATAAGGGTCGTTGCCTTCCTGGCCAAAACCTTGCTGTTTTCTGCCCTACCCACAGACTACCGTGGCTGGATGTCGATGGGCATGCGTGCATTGACTGGGTGAACAAGCAATAGCACCAATAGTGCATTCCCGTTCCCTCCTTTCCGCAGACACACTAGGCCTAGGGTGCTAGATGGAATTTGTAAGATAAGCCGGGAATGGGCAGTGACCCAAACAGTCATTTGCTAGAAACTTTTGGGTGAACTCAAACGTGTGCCTGCCCGACTTATCATTCTCCCATTCTAGCTGATACAAGTTGTGTAGTTCTTTTGACAGAAGCATCTTAATATGCGAGTGGAGGAGCGGAAGTGGTTTGGTGTCTATTAGTGGGTTTCTTGTGGCTTTAGTGTATCCACTTAATTTCCTTCTATGTCCACATGCGCTTTTATCAGGTTAAGTTAATTTTACAGTTAGCTTTTATTAAAGAGTTTAGTTGTATGTCTTGAATTAGTGGGTCCTGGGAGTTAATTTTTATACTAAGCAGGCTTGATTGGCGGTCAGAGTGGATCATTCCCAAGGACTGTTTCTGTTCCTTCAGCCACGACAATGCTTCGTGAATTGCATGAAGTTCGGCCTGAAAAAGTTATTGGGAAAGTGAACTTTCCAGGTATGGACCTGTACCGTCTTTGTAGGCTGCGAATGCACAGAGTAATCCCTCCTTTGATTTGGAACCATCAGTATAAATTTAGAAGAGATGGGAGGTGGCATTTTTGGGGTGATAGGTAACAGGGAAAAACCCCAGCAGCCGGTTGCAGGGGCATCGTAACTCGCCTCTTTAATACCTGCACTTCTGACGTTGATTGATCAAATGGGGGGGGGGGTTCTAAATGCAGGTTATGCGTTTCTTTACAAATTTTGATCAAAGTTAACTTTAGTAGAGGTATGTATGGAAGGATGCATATTGCCGGATTGGATGTATTTTTCTAAAATTTCGAGTCTTTCGTAGGCGGAAAGGATGCTGAATTTGTTGCAGCCGTAGTTCCCGTTTTGTTAAGTTAGTTGCCCAACAACTTGCTACGTGAGCTATGCACTGTTCTGTCACTGATAGGTAACTGATTGGAAGTTTGAGAAAGGGACTTCGTACTCCCCATGTCCTGCCTCAAACATGTTGGAGGCACCTTTGTTGTAAAAGTATTGTCTTTTAAGCTATAGATATGGGGTAACCATGATAAATTGTAGTTGTTATTCCCATGTACTTTAGTGTGGGCTTTGAAGGAACAGTTTTCCTAGTCATTTTAAATGTAAGAGTTCTTTTTAAATTTTCGTGCAGCAGGAAAAGATAACTGATTCTTTTTCCCAGATATTTGTAGCTTTTTTTCTCGGCCAAAGAGGTAAACAAGTCTGTTCTTTGGCCCATTGCTTCAATACTTTTGCGGTGATCTCCAGTCAGGAGTATGAGGAAATCATCTGAGAAAACCAGGAAGTCCTCATTGTTTTGCTTTTGGGAGTTCCGTAATAAGTTCTCAGTAATTAATAGCCAAAGTGTTGACCCCAAGCACGAGACTTGAGGACAGCCTCTAGTCGATGTCAAGGCTGTTGCGGAGTTCTCATTTTACAAAAATTTTTCGCTTGATTAAGAGTGGATGGATGCAGTTGACTAGTTGAATTGGTCAGTGCATTCTTATCAGCGCAGCAAGGAGTATTTCCCAGTCCACTGTAACCTTTGTCCACTGAAACAACTGTTGTCAATAACTTGTTGCGATTTGCTATAATTTTGTCTTTAAGTTCCTTTAATGCCGAATCGCAAGAAGGCAGCTATCTGAAGCCGTACTAGTTGTTGCTTAGTAAGTCATTCTTTTCGAAGAAAAATTTCCTACAGCAGTTGATAATTTTTTCAAATATCTTACTAAGGGTGGGTGAAAGACAAATGGACCGAGAGGCGTCTGGAGACTTGCAACCTTTATCCTTTTTTTTAGATAAATTACTTGCCTTTGCTTTATGCAGATCGAAAAGTAGCCTAGATTAAAGCAGATACATGGCCACGTACCAATTTTGGGTGCCCAAAAAAGTGTTCCTTAGTATTTGAACGTCTAGGTTGTCCAGCACAGAAGCTTTCTTGGCATTAAGCGAAAAGACGGCTGTTTTGATTTCATGCTCCTAAATTTTATTACCTGATAAATTTGGGATTCCAACTGAGAAATTGGGCACTTGCTGACTCTAACAACCGAATATACGTTCTGTTATCGAGACCTGTTTTTCAAGGGGAGTCCTCATATCATCCTCCCATTCTGCTAGTACTTCCGTTGGAATAAAAACTCTCTAGACCAACTTTAAAACCATTGCTAAATTGTTTTTCATGGCTTGACAGAATTCTCGCCTCGCTCAGCTTCTGGTTTTTAACATCTGCTTTTTAAATGACATGTTTAATGATAGTCGTGTTTTGATACTGGTGATGTACTCCGCACTATCATTATCAGCCCCCGGGCTGTTTACCTTCCTAGCTAAGGCCCTTACCTTATTTCTTAGAGTGTGAAGTTTAAGTCCGCCAAGCAATGTCCTAACTGGGGACGACTTCTTTTTTCCTGTAAGCCGCTTCACTGGCTTGAGTTATTTTAGTGATTAGCGATGTTTGAAGCCTTCTAATTCTTCGGGGTTTTCCACCTGAAGCAGACTTTGGAAAAGTTGCTTGGCTATTCCTCTATATACTTTTATGTACTAAGAGTGGTTGCTGTATTTTGTTTTGTATCTGTAAAATTCTCACTTTAGAGGAACACAACCAATATTTAACCTAATATACTTGTGGTCGCTTGTTGAGTAAGTGTCATCAACTTTCCAGAGATGATCCTCATTACTGGTGATTGTAAGATCTAGCCAGTCCTTTTTACCGCCGGTTTCAAAGGCTGGTAAGGTGTTTCGACAATTTTGAATGATTACGTCTTTTCGGACGAGGTGAAGAAGGGAGTTTCCTCTACCGTCTGTAAAATTATATCCTAAAACCCGGGATCTGATTAAGTCACCTCCTAGCTCGAAATTTTGACTATTATTGCGCATTTAGTGGGCTGTTCACGTGCAGTTGTTGTGAGCACATATAGAAATTGGTGTATGGATGATTAAATGACATATCGCTGAACAGCGATGTGTCGTTCAAGGTATATTGATTCCAGACGAGAGCAGAGATTGCTACTGATTGTTCGCAGTGACAGAACAGCTACAACAGGGGCGGCCCAGGCGGTGTTTCTCAACACATCGTGCAGTGTACATTGCTATATGGGCCTACGCAATCGACGGCCGAAGCTTGTCCATGCACTGACGGCACGTCATCGAAGCTGTGTCTGCTGGTCCAAGAAACATCGGAATTGGGCTTTGAAAGAAAGTTGCATGGTCCAACGAATCCCGTTTTATGGTCCATTGCATCGAGTGGCTTGTACGAATACGCCGATTTCCAAAGGAAACCTTGGCTCCCAGATGTACAGTTAGACGAAGATAAGCTGGTGGAGGGTGGTATTATGGTGTGGGTAATGTTTTCATGGAGTACATTAAGACCCATAATCCCCATAGAACAATCCCTGACGTCTGCGTTACGTAAACATAGACTTGGTTCACCCATTCATGACAATAGTATATCCAACGGGAATGGTGTTTACCTATAGGATGTTGTACGAGTCTAATCGTCTGGGAGTTGTTAGAGGAACGTTCCAGTGACTTCAAAGTGATGTCTTGGCCTCCAAATTAACCTGACATTATCCAATAAAGCATTCTAGTCCCTCGTGGAAAATCAAATTTGTTCTGGCCGGGTCCCCCCCCCACGCAATGTGCGAGAATTGTAAGACCAGTTTGTGACCACTTAGTACCAGTTTCCTCAGACTACCTATCAGCACCTTAGGTGGTCTTGAGGGCTAAAGGTGGTCCTCACGTTAATAGGGTGTGAATTTTCCTTTAATTTTGTAGTAAGGTAAATGGCTTACCTTCCTGTATACTCCAGAAACCGTGGGGCTACCAGCCGACCTTTCCCATCTTCATCAGGACCATCACAAAAACACTATTTAAGGCAAACGCATTTTATTTCTAACTCGCACAAAACCGTACATCAAAGGAAATATAATAAAACGTAGAACTCCATGGTGAACAATATTCAAGAGTTGTTATAATGTAATGGCTGTTCGGTGTATATTGTTAGAAGAGACTTCTACACCCGACCTAGCAGAATCCATGCGGAAAAGATGGCAAATCGAAGAGACAACAATCCTACTCAGTAATATAGTCAAAATTTTCCTTACCAGTCATGACATATTACTTGTCGAAAACAGGCCACCTTACTGGGACGACTGATTCAACCTTCGAGAACCAGTCACTCTGTTATGTCCTTTATTAGAAAACATACGTAATGAAATACAGAATAACATAATTACATATTCACTGACAATTGGAAAAGATTATCCATAATACAATAAGTCCTTGTCTGGACTTGGTCGAATTACATAACTTAGACATATTTAGAAAATTCTTAAGGTACCATATCGACCTGATATGGTCTACAATCTTGCAATGATACATTAAATGCTGTAAAGTTCCATCGCTATCGCCGCATCACCAGTTCGCAGACTTTCTGCAAAGTTGAGCTTGTTGTGAAGAAATAGTTCCGTGTCCGAAATAGATCTGGTTAATAAAGTTACCCTCCAATCTTCTCTCACCGACAGTTGGAAAGAAGTCGTAGACGTGTCTGCCTGTCTCACTACTGCTCCACTTCTGCCAACTTTAAGACGTCACCTCAAAGTAAGGAATGTACCCAAATAAAGCGAAATCTCGTTATATAGCCCCTTTATTTCTTATATCTTAAAATAAACAATTTTTTACTTGTCCTAGACATGGCCGATAAGGAATCGGATCTAATGTAAACTTCGTAGAAATTATCCGCCAGAATAAAGTCCACTGCTCAGATTGATTTCCCCCTCCCCAAGATCTTCGGAAAAATATCGTTCCTTATACACCAATTAAATATGCTACTAGAAAGTTCCTTATTGACTAAGGGTAACTCGTGATACACTTCTAAATTAATCCCATCCACTTTTTGAGTTTTGTTCTTTCCCATGTTAAAAGTATCTTCAATTTCATTATACCCTATTTCATCAATATTATATTGATCATTAACTTCATTGTAATTTTCACTGCTAAAGTGTGCATCAATAATAGCTTGAATGTTTTCTTCTGTGTCCTCGGTATATTCTCCAATATCTTTAACTTACTGTACATTGGGCTAATTTGCGTTTCCTAAGTACAAAATCTTTACTATCGTGATACTTGCTTCTGTTGAGATAATTAGTTCCGTAAGCTTAAACACATTTTGTTAATATCTCCCTTTTGTATAACGTCAATTTTTTCTTATACTTTATACATTTTTAATTCACTTCTCAAAGCCACATTAAGTTACTTACGAAATTAAGGCTTTAATTTGAGTAATGAGAATAGTAATCATTTCTATGTATTGCAACGCTATTTTCTTTTTGCAGTGTAAGTGTAGCAGCCTGTGGAGACTGAAATAATGTTGCGGTGAATTGAAGCAGATCGTGGAGTTGGAAGTATCCATTGACAACTGAGCTTCCATCCCTCTGTCTTAACTATGACACTTGTCATCTCATGCCCCAGTGGAGCCTAAGATGAGTGGACTTTGTTTGAAAATCCAAAATTTCGATCACATTGAATTATGAAATATAACAAGTAAAAACCTTTTATATTGTCCTATAGTTACAAGATTTATTACTAATGACTTTATAAGGGCTTTTTGATGTAACAGAAGGTTTTGTATTTTATAAATTGTAAAACTGTGCACGGTGTTGTATCATCTGTTGCAATTAACAAGGTTTTTACGATATAGTATGTATAATTCAGTTCTGTTCAAATTACAAGTTTTGAACATCTTAAATTGTGCGTGAAAGTACTAGACTTCTTATACAAGGGGCGGAATAGGGTATTCTTTTTCTTGCTGCATTTTCCGTGAATGCTAATTAGATTAAAGTTTATTCTAAGTTCTGATAGGAATTTTATAACCACAAAAGTGACCACATCGTTTTTGTGTTATACAACTACCACAACTCAAAGGTTTTGTTTTCAGAATGTCTGTTGTTTCCCGAACTATTAATTGCAAATTTTATTGAATTCTTGCTAATTTCAAGAATCTTCATCATAATATAGTACGTAATTTTTAACTTTCTAACCGGAACCCTTACCTTTTTAAGTTTCGCATTGCAACAATTCTGAACTTAAAACAATTCTATTTCATTCTCATTATTTTTATTTATGACTGCTTAGTAGTGAGTAATAGGAAAGTGAAAAATGTTTTAACAAATATACAGTAAGTCGTGTACACTTTATGAAAACGACTTTCTCTCGCTTGCATTTTAAGACAAGAAAAACTTAAGTTCAGAATATCTTACTCTTATCTTTTGATTGGGATGTAAAATTCATTTTGAAAATGACTTCTAAAGTTGATACATGGCTCTAAGATTACTTAACTGCACTTTCCAAGGAGAAATATTAGTATAAAAAAATTTTAAACGGTGTAAAAATTGCATTTCAAAAAAAGTATTTACAATAAGTGTGAGAGGAGGGGAGGAAGTATCCCAAAGTAAAAATAACATGAACTCAACCTCATCTTAACACTGCTCAAATGAAGGTACATTTAAAGTTAAGTCTCTGATCCTAATAGAAAATCTGCAGACTCCGATTCATTGCATCGGAACTTGGGATGTTTTCTGGTACTGTAAGTAAAATTATTCACGGAGATCTGAAGTTTAAAAAAATATTTAGGCCTAAAGTTCATCTACTTTTACCCGAAGCATATTGCTAAAGGAAAATCAAATTGAAGAAAATTTATATGGAAAAATATCTACCTGTTGAAAAATAAAAATTTGGGATAACACTCGATAAGACATAGGTGTGTGTAAGTGGCTGTAATTGAAAAAGTAATTTTCTATTGCCCAACTGATGGAAATGGATGTAAACAATGGCTTTAGTGTACAGATGAGTTCCAGAAGGACTTCATGATAGTTGCAGGATTTTGCTACTACGAAAAATTAAATGCCAAAATCAATTAACTCTACTATCATAATATTTTAGAACAGGACCCTGTTTAAGGTATTGGTTTGGTTTCAAGGACTGTGGCCTTTTTGCAGAACTATGACTAATGCGACTTATTGATTAAAGCAGATTCCGAAAGATTTCAAAGCACTATGCCAGAATAGGATTTGATTCTTGGACTTCAGGACCGAAAGGTAACACCCTAACATTCGCCACCTTCCGAATATTTTTAATGTTCCCCACCAGCACAAACTTTCATGAAAAACAAGGAAACCCGTCACGATTTTGCCGATGCTATGTACTCAACTTCAGCTGTTGTAACAAGTAATCGTAAGCATAGGATAGCAGGCAGTGTTGTGGCTTTTAGGTATTAAGTTAAAATGCAACTTTAATCTGCACAATTCTTTGAATATTCGTATTATTCAACGTATAAGAATGGTGTTGGCTTATTGATTTCTTAAATAGTTACGTTAGAAATTATTAGAATTTCTTTTAATGTTGACCAAATGTTAAAATTATTGCGGATAAGATAATTGCCAATTTCATGAAAATTATGGTTTCATATATTCATCAAAATATTGCCACCCAGTTCTTGAGTATAAATAACAAAGGTTGTATGTTATCGTTGGTTACCAAAATTTTCTGCAATTCAAATTTCTTAGCTAAGCCGTATAATTTCGCATCTGGAAGAGTTTCTGCACTAGTTGTAAAGGGGGTAAGAAAATGAGATGTTTAGACTTTCTAGTAAATCGGAACTTCTACTTTAAAGTGAATATTACCTTAAATTATAAGGTACAAACTTTTTTCGAAGGTGAAAGGGAGGGCAATTCGTGACTATAACCGCCTAACCTCAAACCCGTTATTACAACCAAGAGTCCCCCTTGTTTTCTTTCCCCTCCTGCCAATGGTTTAAATCTGTTCATTTCAGCACTCTATTCGTCCTAGCAAAATATTGGGTTTATCAGGGTAGTTTACCTGCGGAAAAATTCTGTACTTTTAGATCAGGGGTCTTTTGCTTAGCATTGGAAATATTCCAATGCTCAGGACCGTACTACAAGCAGGTCACTTGGGACACTAAGTTCACAAATTTCAAGGGCCCAAAAATGCTGTGTAATGAATTTTAAATTATAGTCTTAAATGTTTTGGGTTATATTATAATGAATTGGAAGTAATCATGATGTGTTAGTGTGGATAAAATATACAAAACAGTTTTTTTTTTTTTTTTTTTTAAAAAAAATCGGGGCTTGATAGATATAAAGTAGCTCTCGTATACTGCTTTTGTTAGATTTGAGATTCTAAAAGAGAGGGGGGGGGAAACGTTGTGGAAGACTTGTCATAACAATAAAACTAAAAATATCATGGCTTTTAATTTTTTCTGAAAATGAAATCTTTTACAGTAAGAGTTATATGCTTTACTCTAACATGTTACTTTAATACTGTTTTCAATATCGCCTAAATAAATCCTACATTGTTTATGCATCTTGTAAAGTTCAGGTCTTTTGTATTAAGCTATTAATTTTATTTAAGTAAAACAAATTTTTTATTTTAAAATCTGAAGTTGAACAAGCAAAAGATGCGTGTTTCTTTTGCATGCACATACAAATGTAGTCATCTTTTACACAAAGGTGAATTTATAGTCTCACGATTCTGCTTTGCTGTTTCTATCTAAAATAACTGGGCAGTTTCTGTCAATGTAGGTCGCGGAGGTGTTATAAACCCTGACGGATTTCTCCATAAGATCACTGTAATACAGTTTGTTGGGTCAAACGTATTTTATAAAGTACTTTCATGCAACCCATACTAAGACAAATAGTGATTACAGGGATATTGCACAACAGTCAGAACTCTAATAAATCTGCAGGCTTAACTTTTTATTATCTGAATTTTAAATGTGCAATTTACAAATCTGTTTTAGGGTGCCCTTTACTTAAAATGTACTTTAAATAGATCGGGAGGTATGTAGTGGGTTCCTTCGTAAAAGGACTGTTGAGTTTCTCATGGACTCGCAGTACTAGCATAGTTACAATATTTCTAAAGAAGGAAAAACAATATTTCGCAAGAAATGTCATTCCAACCAAGTTCCGGGACCAGCTTTAATTTTTCCCATGTGAGTTGCCACCGAAAGTGGCACACACGTACAACTTAGATTATCGGATTTTTTTTTTCTTGGGGAAACTTAACTTTTTATATCTCCACATATATTGCTGAAGATTTTGAAATCCGAAATTATGATTTGAGTAACAAAAGAAACTAAACTTTATAAAAAATGTTTGATCATGTCACTATTCAGAATTTATTTTGTTTTCTTAATGCTCTTAACGATTATATAGCAAATTCGCATCTTAAGTCTTTTGAATCGCTTCTGTGCCTCCCTAATAGTTCTCGTTTTATAGGTTTGATTAATTTAAAAACTGTCTTTGTTTTTGTTTAAAAATATTGGTTCCTATGGCTACAGAGCCGAACGATGGCCGAATGGTTAGGGTGCTGGCATTGGGAACCGGAGTTCATGGATTCGAATCCCACTAGGACATGGATGTTCGGCTTTAAGCAGTAGGTCCCGGTCTCATTAGCCCTCGTGTTGCAAAAAGTAGACCACAGCGCTCCAAAACCAAGACAAACCTATGGCTAGAGCCATGCCTTTATGGAATTACTCTGTGGCTTCAAATCCCATTATAGTCATGGATGCAACTAGTAGGTCTGTTTAATTGGTCCTTCTGTAACCAAAGAGAAAAATGGCTGTAGTACTCCAAACAAGGCCAAATTAAAGTCAAATTCGTATCTTGTATCTCACCGTCCGTTCGCGAATTTGGGGAGATAAGACAGTTTCGGGTTTGGTTTGGACCACTACGGTCTTTTTTGGCAACAAAAGGGCTAATGAGAAAAAAAAAATTCTTGGCAAAACATTTGATCCCATACTTATGCCTTAATGAAAAGATGCTCTCCACTACAGCCCAATCCTCTACAATTGTAACGTTGTTTTGTCGTTATCGCTCTGACCGCTGACATTTTCACCTTGAAAGAAAAGTGTTCTTCTGTTATATATACTTACTACCAAACGGGATTATTCAGTTCCTACTGTATAACGATAATTATACTACTTAATTTCTATGCAAACTATGAATTTTGAATTAAGCGTAAATTTATTAATTTACAGTTAATCCATTGATACAAAATTCTCTTCTATCTAATATGTACGGTGTACTCGAAATCCTTCGCCAATCCTTAATGGGTGAAAATTGCGGAAAGGTCTCATCTACAAAGTGGTAAAAGAAACGCGCAAAGTAACAGAAAAACATTTATCGTACAGAGGTACAAAACGGGTAGTGATTCCCATACTTAAAATTTCAAAATGCCTGTCATGGACTTATTGCATAGAATACAGGAATAATTGACGGATACGCTGAAAGTTGCCGAGTTTCCTGAATATCTATTACAACGGACATACCCCTTTGTATTACTATTTCTAGTTCTCTACTGCGGTGTCATAAATGAGAAATTTAATCTATTCCCAGAACAAATCCAAAGCGCTATGGTCAGGCGATTAGGTGGATTAGGGAATAAGGCCACCACGTCCGATCCATCTTGCTGGATAAACACATCGAGGTAGTTATGCACGTCGCGAGAAAAACTGGGTATACCACATGTGTTCCTGTACGCTGCCAATTGAAGCATCTTAACGATTCAGCCAGTAGTTCTTTGGCTGCTGTACTGTATACAATGTCATATCCAGCAGTTTCAACAATTGTTGGGCATCACGAGTTGTTTTTCATCTATTCTCTTCGATAAATGTTGTCATTCTCTTAGTTTCTCGTCCCACTTTGTACATTTGAAGACTCATTTTCTGTTTTGATCTATTGAATGAAATTTTCGACGCTGTTTATTGTAGATTTTATTGATCTTGATGAGTTTCATTAATCTTATAATTTTGTTGGAGGATTTCGTATACACCCTGAGTATTGATACATACTTGAAGTCCAAGTTATGGATTGCATTGGGTAACACATATTAAATTTAACTTTCTTAATATAGCCCGTCCTCGTTAGTGATCAGGTGTCATCGTAAACATGTGATATTATTCATCTTAAAAAAAAATGCATGACAATACAGCAGTGTCTTTCTTATAACAGTAAATAAAGTTGTATAATAAATACAGCTAGTAGTCCTGATTTTAATGTAAGCACTAGCGGGAAAACTAAATTCCTGTGCGAGGATTTAAAAATCGTAAAATGATTAGTTTGGTTTGGAGCGCAACAGTCTGTCTTGCTACACGAAGGCTAATAAGACTAGGGCTTTAGTAATAAATCAAATTCCAAAGGATTAGATCCATTTTTCTCAGTGTGACATGAACTGTATATGAATGTAGTGTTAGCATAGAAAATATGTACTCTTGCATTTTTAATGAATTTTTATAAAATCTTGTTTCTCCATTTAGATCCATATCTAACAAACTGTTGTACAGTTAAATGCAGTCTTTTTGCCACTGAAACCAGAGTCCATGGGTTAGTCTTTTGTTCTTGACGTGATGACCAATCATAAATGGCCTAAAACAGTAAGTTTGTCTCATTAGCCTGTATACGCAAAAGTAGACTAACGCAGCAAAATCAACTTCATCTCAAGACTAGTATGTGATATGGTTATACTAAATGGCTATAAATGTACTTCTGGACAATTTTGTAATTATATTAATAAAACTTTATTGCGTGTTTTGGACACTTAAATATACGTTATAGTACACTATTTTTTAACAGATCATTAAACGAAGCATAACTGGGTGTAGGTTTTCTTTTATTAAGAGTGTAACAGTCCTTTACACCTTTTCAGTTCGTAGTGGACGATTAGAATATTCATTGAAAGCAATAGAATTTTAATATGGTACTGGATTACACTGCTGAGGTTTAACAGTAAAGCTTCATTTACATTTGCACTACTCGTTTCCGAGTTTGCAAAGCTTGTAGATGACTAAATTTGTCCGGGCTTTCAGTACTGTAGTCCACATTTACGAATCCAGATGTGAGATGGATGTTTGTAACCATGCAGAATCTACCTTTAAGCTGTATTTCCAAGTCTAGTAAGCTCTCCTATAACATAAAAGCAGATAGTAGTCGTCCAAACTGAGTCTTTAGACGCCAAAAATATTGTTACATGAATACTATACGCAAAGGATTATGGGGGGGGGCTATAATTATTAGGTTCTTATCTAAAGTTTATAAATTTCTTTTATAATTCACG
>CM063503.1:63136229-63212975 GCA_032207245.1 Pardosa pseudoannulata
TTAAATTTTGCTAATTTTACTGACAACAGTCCATATGTATTGCCTTTAATCTCTAATGTTGATTTTTATTTTATTTAATTCTGTAACATTGGTGGAATTAGTTTTTAATGAGTGCATATGTGCTCTTTGTTGCTAAACATTTCCTTCGATACGGTTTAATTAGTTAGCATGAATGTATGTAACGTGTTGTCATAATATGAATCATAACTATCATTTTCTGCTATCTTTTTATCAGTTACCGTTAACGCAGTAAATGGGTTGGTTACAGAGGTTTTTCCCTTTCCACCGGTACCATTCGGAGAACATCCGTTTATCAGCTGTTAGCGTCAAAAGCGCCAACGTTGGCGCCGTGAATATGGTAGAAAAGGCAATGCTGTAGGGGTAAAAAGGAATTTCCAAGCATTCGGTTTCGGTACGGGGAAATAGCATAAACATGGCTTTTCTGCATAGCTGAAACTATTGCAATGCTTTTAATCGAGTACATTTTGATGCTGGATAAATGTTTGAGATATTTAAATGGTATACTAGTACATGATTGGCTTATTAGCACTCAATGGAGGGAAATATATATATATATATATATATATATATATATATATATATATGCTCTTGTACCCTTATAAAGTAAATATCTAAAGATAATGTGTGTTTGATGGATTTAAAAAGAAAACTAATTTTTGCTAAATTAGTAAAATACTTTAAGCTATGTTTTTATCTTTCCTATGTTTTAAAAAAATACATCAGTATTCACAGATTGCTACAAAATTACCTTATTCCTAAGTGTTTTTAGTTTGGATAGTGTAGTTATTTTCTGCAATGTTGCGATAATAAAGGTTTTTTAAGATTATGTATTTAAGATTTGAATGGAAGGTGCGCATTACATTAAGTGTTTAAATTTTATTTCCCTTCCCCTTTAAATCAATTTTTTCTCTTACTTCCGTACTTTGCTTTGCTGAAAATTAAAAAAAAAAAAAAGAATAGCATCTGATATTTCAGAATAAACAAACTGTATGTCAGCCATCTGTTGGACAAAATAGTAACTAATTTTTATTTTTCTTCCTTTTCAAATGTAGTGATGTCTTTTTACTTGTAAAAAAAATGACAAATAATAGTATAGATATCAGTTACTATCAGATAAATATTTATTTTGGTTCTAAGCTTTCGATAGTTTTTTTTAGAATATAATTGTCAGTGCAGCAATCACATTTTATCAAGATTTATAATACTTCATTTTATTTATATGGCTTGGCAAAATGATGTAAAAGTTAAGCATGTATTTTTTCATTAATAGCTTCATTAAAAGTGGTTTATGTACATTCATTTACCTATTATATGAAGCCTTTTCTTTATTAACTGTCTACAATATATTCAATAAAGCAAAAGGTATGTTGCACTAAATCTTTGTTGGGAAATATCAAGAGGAAAAATATTTATTAAAAAAAATTCTCTCAAAACAAAATATCCATAATATGCTAAGATCATAGTGAACACATTTTATTTTTTAAAATAAATTTAAAATTTAAGCCAACTTTCCTTTAAAGTTTATATCCTGCAATATATAAACTTTAATGGGAAACATGACAACACATGGCATGTTTAAAATATTCATAAAACCTATAAAGTTGTTTTCAAAGTGTTGAGAGTTATTAATAGAAGTAAATGTGTTACATATTTCTGATATGTAACACATTTGCTTTAATAACTAATAGCTTCATAATATGATTAGGGGTAGTAAAAAACCCTTTTTGTGTCCCGTTCTTAGTTATATTTTATACAGAAATATCAAATTTTCCGTCGACTTTCGTTAAGGTTATCCCCCTTGCTCCTTATCCTAAGTTAATGAGTTTCCTAATTTAAATAATACAGAAATATAGTTTAACAAGATTCAGCAATTTTTTTTTTTTTTTAAATCTCCAGTGTTTCATATTGTACATCGAGACCTCGAATTTTTATATTTAGTTCTTGATATTAGCATAAGATTGAAAAGTTAACTCAGATTTGGGGAAGAATTTAATACAGAAACAAAATATTTCGTTTGTGTTTGTCTTTTTACTACTAATTTTTAGTACAATGTAATATTTTGATACAAATATAAAATTTGTCATTTAAGTGTCTTGTCTGTTTTAAATTTTTCTAAATGTTCATGCATTTGCAATAATATTTTTTTATTTTTATTTTCATTTGTGCGAGTGAAAGGTTTAAAGTTCATTGTTGAATTAAGACCATTTCTTTTATTACAGAAGGATTTTATTTTCGAATATATGTTATTCTAATGCTTTGAATTGTTAATTCTTAAAAGTACAAACATAATGGTAAACATACACGTGAGTGTTTACAAAATTGTCCATTTAAAAAAAGTAAATATTCAAAAAAGGTGTTAGTAAAAAGCAATTAATCGGATATCTATTTTTGACTGGAAAATTGCAGCGCTATATAATATGTAAATGTTGTTGACATTCACCCTTGCAGAGAATGCTACTTACCATTTATGAATATTTATTTAAATGGAAAAGAACTTTCCTGTGTCTGAAAGAATATACCATATCAGCTATTTTTAAACCTTTATTTTGTACTGGAACAGCTAACTATTTAACATCGGGTGCAGCCTCATGCAAATTGTCAAACTTCCTTATGGAAAACATGTAAAATTTATATATAACTCTTTGCAATTTTATGCTATAAAAAATTGATGGCTTAATAATGATATACGTATGTAGCCATGCTCATATATAGCTATGGGCAACTAAGGGTTGAATGCTAACCATCGGTACCGGAGTTCATGGTTTCGAATTCCATATAGGTGTTCGTAGCCGTTCGGAATCGGCTTTAAGCTGTAGGTCCCGGTCTCATTAGCCCTCTTGCTGCAAAAAGTAGACCTTAGCACTCCAAACCAAACCGGAGTTCGTTGGTTGGAATCCCACCGTGTCATGAATGTTCGTAGCCGTTCGGAATTGATATTAAGCAGTAGGTCCCAGTCTCATTAGCTCTCGTGTTGCAAAAAAGTAGACCGTAAGGCGCAAAATTAAACCAAACCATATACAATTATGTCCTTCTCAAAACTTAAACAATTTAAATATTTTATAAAATTATCTCCAAACAGCTCCCAAATTTAGGTATTAATAATTATTTTTATTATAGTATTTAAGTCTTCGAATATCGTCATAATATAACAAAATAACATTGTTTTTTAGTTATTGTTAGTTTGAACTTCATTAATGTTTTGCATTGGATTTCTTCAATATCAAACCTAGTATATATTATCATTCCAATAATAATAAAACGTAAGTTTCCGATTTCCTGCAAAATTATTATGGAGTTATTTCTGGAAAATATTTCTCCTAAGTGTGATAACATCCTTAACCGTGGTTTCCTTTTCGCTGACTACGAAGTCTTTTATGGCGAACTTAGTTTCAATCCATTTCAGTCCCGGATCTATTTATAACTACTTCGTTGAAGCAGCTGCCTTGTAATATGCTACAACTCGTGGATCTGTGACCAGTGAAAATCCACCTGTTACAGAAAACGTACAAATTGAGACTACACTTCTAATTTGTAAATAACTATCAAAATGGTCGGCATCTGAGGAAATTTATGCAAAATAATAATAATTCGATAGGTTAAAACAGGGTTGACATGATTTAAATCAGTTGATTTTTTTTTTGAAAAAATCATTGATTTAAATCATTTTTTTTTTTCACTTCTTTTAAAACCTATATTCCAAAGACAGGAGAATTGGGAATCGGTCAGCACAGTAATACCAATAAGTAAATAAGTGTAAATAGATAGCATGTGCTTTCCAATAATTTAGGGGTGTTGTTATCAGAAAGTATGTAGTAGGGGTAGTACAATGACTGATAAGACTGGTGGAAATCATTTTATGTAATGGGAGGTAAAGAGAGTATTACAGAACTTGATATCCAGTTTGTCTACCAAATAACATAAACCGTGATTTCATCTGCTGGAATGGAAAGACAGTTTTCTTTTTTTGGTATTGTTCATTCTAGCCTTCGTAAAGAATTAAGAGTGGATAAAGCATCAAAGCTAGTGTTTTTATTGAAACAATTATATCCATAATTTGGTGCTTAAAAATATTGAAATAGTTGTGATTTGTTTTTTTAAATAAATAGTTTGCATTAAAAGAATATTTAATTTGTTCTTTTAATTTACGTCTTATTTAGTTTACACTATCCAATGGCAAAATAGAATGTATTTAGATTAAAATTTATATATTTAAGTTTAGGTAATCAGTGTGCAGAATATACTAAATATATAAGATGTTACATCTTATAACAAACTATTCTATGTATATTGCAAAAAACATAAAAACAATTAAAATTAGTATTCAGAAAAAAAATTTAAAAAATCTGATTTAAATTAAATAAATCTGGTTTTTTTTTATTTAAAAAAAAATCATTTTTTTCCAACCCTGGGTTAAAACAAGTTTAATTTTTTTTCTCAGTGATTTTTTTCCATTTAATTGAAGGTAATTACTCCCCCAAATTTTCATACCTATTGTAATTCTGTCATTTGTATAGGTATTTTACGATTTATCGAGCCTCGCTCATGTATTTACTTTTCCATCAGATACATAGACTGAAATCATATCTGTAATAGACGAATACTATATATACAGTCTGTTCCATAAGAGCATGTCGCTCATAACTTCGTCAATGGACACCGGCTTAATGGCACGTGTTCTTCAAAAATTAGAGAAGAATGCTTTATGGTTATATTCTTTATTCGATTTATTTAGCTGTGTTTAAATCAACAATTCCAAAATGAGTGCCACGAATGCGAGCCATTTTGAGGCAGTGTTTCTGTGTAACCATCCAAAAGGACCAAAAATGTCTTGTGCAGCTGCAGCCCGGTACATGAGAAAGTCGGAGTCGTTCGTCAAGAAGTGGGTAGCACGTTATAAAGCGGTACAAAATGTTGACGACCTACCGTAACGGGGTAAACGCCGCTCAACGTCAAAATCGAATGATAAAGGGATTATTGCATAATCAATAATAATGGGGACTGAACAACTTATTAGGTAAAATTCATTTCAGTTTAATATGTATACTACACGGTACAAATGTATTTTTATCTAATTCGTTTGTATTTTCAGAGAAATGGACAACACGCTCTTATGGATCAGACTATATATATATATATATATATATATATATATATATATATATATATATATATATATATATATATATATGACATTGACGAGTGGTTAAGGCATGGAAAACGAATTTGATTTCATTTATATAACTTCCTTGCTGTAATTCTTCTGTCCATGCTATGCCATTTAGATATCCTTTGTTCTCATCTTGGAGCAACAAGCGTGGAGGATGTTATTAGCCCGAGTTCCCTCTCAGAACCGACTCTTTTGGCGTTGCTACCTAAGCAAAATTCCTATGTCTACCTCTGCGTCAGTTCTTTTACTCTGTATAGTTCCGCTCGAGGGTGTGTCTTTCTCCTATTTCGTTGTCGTTAATGACTTCTAACTACTTTTAATTATATATATATATATATATATATATATATATATATAATAAAATTTGCTGACCGATGGCCGAATGGTTAGGGTGTTGCCCTTCGGTACCGCAATTCGTGAGATCCAAATCCCACAGTGGCATGGATGTTCGTAGCCGTTAGGAATCGGCTTTAGCCCTGTGTTGCATAAAAGTAGACCGTAGCACTCCAAAACAAACAATTATGAAACTTCACTTTACTGTGCTGCTTTTACATATCATAGAAAACAAATCAATCATAAAGTATTTATTTTTTAATAAATAATCTACCGATGTTTAAAATTTCAGCCCATCACTAAAGTGAAAGGTTATAATATTAATTCTTAATTCAAAATTTCAATAAGGTTATAATTAAAGCTCATAAACTAAAAAGGACTTTAAGGGAACAACCACTTTTTCTCATATTTAAATCTTTCTATAGCAATAACTGCCTTAAAATTCTTATTTCGAGAAAAAAATATTAAAGTACAAATTTTTCATTTAAGAAATATAATGAAAAATATATCAAATTGCCTTATTTTAAAGTCACCATAACTACAATTACATAGAACTATTTTCAGTAAGACTATTTAACTCTGGCTTAACTTTTAAGTTGAGCATAGTTTGAAGCTGTGTAAACCTAAACTTTTCTTTTTCCTAAAATTTCATTTTTATACCCTATTACAAGGGTGGCCAAGCTCCTTGATAGTCCGAGCCATTTTTCAAAATTTGAAATTTTTTGCCAGCCTCAAATAATACGTATTTAAAAGGTATGCAAAAAAGATATTAAATTTTTTTTTTTTTTTTTTACAGAAATTATATTTATTGAATGTCATTTGGAAGTTCTTCGTCCTTTAATTTTTCAAGGAAATTTTTGAATTGTCGATGATTTTTTGCTTTGGTGTGAATGTAATTTACAATGTGTTACAATGTTTTCATAACATCAGGATATTTTAAATATTTTGTAACGAGATTGTTCTCTGTGAATTATGCAGTGAATCGGTATGAATTGTGGAATTTGAGAATCATCTCTCAAAAGTCAAATAAGACCAATTTTTTTACCCAGCATTGCCTGAGCTCCATCAGTTATAATAATTTTTTTAAAATATAATAACACAAAAATGAAAAGGGAACTCGGGTACATTTATCGAGAGCCACAAATTATCCTTCAAAGAGCCGCATGTGGCTCGCAAGCAGCAGGTTGGCCACCCCTGTCTTATTATATCTGGAATTATATTATAGGGCAATATTCTACCTTAAAGCTCATTAGCTCTCGTAGCTAAGCAGTATACTGTTGTAGCGCTATAAATCAAACCAAATCTAGCTTAACCCTCCGAGTGGAACACACCGATTAAAAAAAGTCTCCAAAAATAAGCTAAAGGTTTATTGTATCAATGGCCAAAGCGTTCTATGATTTTTTACTTCACCCTTTGTCGACTAGAATGGAATACGGGAAACCCATCCTCGTTATTGTCCCTTTACTTCCGGTTATAAATAGATATATAAATAGATATTATAGATTGTTAATTTTTAATACGCATAAAGCTCATCAAGTCTCGAAGATCATCCCATAAGAAATAATGGATTCTAAAAGTACAAATAAAAATATTCTTTAAGAGAATTATTTATATTTTTTTAAAGAAAGTTATTTAAGTGGTGCAATTAGAGATACATCTGTTACCGCAAACGAAATACTTCGAAATAAATAGAGATTTACAAAGCCATGAAAAGCTATCAGCGTCTTTGTGCCTCAGGGGGTAGGGGTGAAACCCTCAATAAATGTCAGTCAAAGAGGGATGCAGTTTCTAAACAATCGATCTGATCCTCCTACCTCAGACACTGGCAGAAATAAACATTACATCCATTTTCGGAACGGTTTTGGAGGTCAAAAATTGTACGTGACAACCGCTTTGAAGACATCATCGGTTTGGCGGAATTGTACGTGCGAACCACTTAGAGGGTTAAAGTCATGAATTTTTCTTATCTTATAAATGATAAGACTGTAAATCTGCGTTAAAAATTTCATGGCATTTGAAACAAGTGTTTTTGCGATAATTCTCCTAACAAAGTAGAGAAATTTAAAAACGAGGCCGTACGATGACAGATTGGTTAAGGTGCTGGCCTTCGGTATCATAGTTCGTGGGTTGGAATCCCACTGGGGCAGGGATGTTCGTAGCCGTTCGGAGTCGTCTTTTATCTGTAGGTCTCGGTCTCATTAGCCCTCGTGTTGCAAAAAAGTAGACCGTAGCACAAAGTATCATATCAAAAACTAGAAAAATTGCGTGAAAAAATGCCCATGTTACCATATACTGTTTTTCAAAGATTTGTACAGTAAATTGTAGTACGTACATTGAAACTAGCTTATATAATGCTTTATTAAAATTTTAAATTAAAAAGGAACTTAAAGCGACCAAAAACACTGAAAATGGGAGTTATTTAAGCACCCACTTTCGGTGTCAATTAGAAGAATATGCCTCTAATTAAATTACTACATCTCCGGTTACGATGGTCGTAGGAAAAGAATTCAAATGGTTTTCTAAACCTAAAACAATGTAGTTTTCTAATGCAAGACATAGAAAGTGCAAATTTTGACTGAAAAACCAATTTTTATTGTACTCATCCCCCTTAAATTTAGAATTTGTCATCAATCATGTTTTGTAACAGAATTTATGCAATATAGCTTAAAAAATCTCAAGCCGAACAATGGCTGAATGGTTAGGGTGTTGGCCTTCTGTACCGGAGTTCGTGGATTCAAATCCCGCTGGGGCATGTTCGTAGCCGTTCAGAATCGGCTTTAACCTGTAGGTCCCGGTCTTATTAGCCTTCGTGTTGGAAAAAAAAGTAGACCGTAGCACTCAAAAACAAAATCTCGTGCATCATGTAACTGGATTTAAAGTTCTGTAATACTCTACCTCCCATTACATAAAATGAATTTCACCAGTCATAATCAATCATTGTACTACCCCTACTACATACTTTCTGATAACAACCCCTAAATTCTTGGAAAACACATGCTATCTATTTACACTTATTTACTTATTGGTATTACTGTGCTGATTCCCAATTCTCCTGTCTTTGGAATATAGGTTTTAAAAGAAGTGAAAAAAAATTATTTAAATCAATGATTTTTTCAAAAAATCAACTGATTTAAATCGTGATTTAAATCATGCCAACACTGATCTAATTTTCATTATATTTTATAAATTTTCTTATTTACTGTGTAATCAGTTGCACTTTTATAAAGCGGAAAGTTTATATTATAAGTAATTATAAATGCATCCACTCAATCCATATTTATCGGGATATAGCAAGTGGAAAACGTTTGTTTATTGATCTCGCGAATAGTGAAACTTTTTAACTGTAAGAAAAATACCTTGTATATAGCGACTACGAGGTTAAAATTATCTAAACTTTTCTTTTGAAATAATATGTCCAGTTATGATTGCAGACGCAGGAAGAAATTAACGACGTCGGCTAAATTTAAAGAATGTCGGAACACAAAGAAAATCCAAAACACACGTAAGTTTATTTTTTTATATATATAACTCTTTTACTTATTTAATTGTGCTACATTACGAATTGAGTCCGAGATTTGAGTATTGAAGAAAAATTTATCTCTGGCGAAATCTTTTATCGCCAAATTGAGCAATGTAAATTGAATATGGTTGTTTTATTACGATTGAGATGCTCTTTTTGTTTGTACTTACATTCATTTATTTAAAAGGCTAGTTTTGGTTTCACTTTGAATGTTTTCATAGGATAACCTAGTTTTCGGTTCGCTGAGCATGTGTTAGTAATTTGGTTTTGCTTTAAAGATAGATTCCAGCTTATTTTCTAGCATTTGTTGTTTATAGTCTGAGAGCGATAAATGTAATAAATCTAAATGATAGGTTTGGCAGTAAAATGTATTGTAATTTAGAAATAAGTAAATAAAAAAAATACTAGTCTTGAATTTTAAATCTGATTTAACTACGAAATGTCTTTTGTAGAATTTATTTATTGGCATTCATATTCAATGATTCGATAGCCTACAATGAAAAAATTTGAAGCATATTTTATTCATTTTGAATTTAATATTTAGACTATATTTTAAGATATCTGTACGGAGAGCATAGATGTGGACTGTATATAAAAAAATAATAAAGATAAACAAATTGCTAGTTGTAATTATTTAATGAGAAAGAAAATGAAGCTTGTTGCTTCCATCGACAGTAGCCAGCGTACTGTGGTCTCGTCACTGGCTCACACCAGGGTTGCTATATTAAAAAAAGGGAGAGAACACATCTCACCAAGTGCACAGCATCGCCCAAGTGGCGATGTGCCTGAACAATATCCTTATTTCTGTCAAATATGACATTAATTTTTTTTAGATTCCTCAATTTAAAAAAAAACTAGAGCTTCGCATTTCGAATACATTGCTAAATATTAATGTTACAGAGAAAATAACTTTTTAACACTACTTTATTAATTTCCCATTTTACGTTAAGATGAATTTTAGGTGATATATTAACTTTTAGGCTGAAATACGGAATAATCTCTGATTTAATCTAGTTTACCATGCTTAGCTTTAAATCCTTCGCTGAGGGATAAGCAGAACAAAACACTACGTACCAGTAAATTATAAATTTTTATATTCAGTGCTTTGGTAGAACGTAAATTGTTTCCCAATAAATAATATATATATATATATATATATATATATATATATATATATATATATATATATATAATTTTTTAATATGGCTCTACAGAAAAAAATTATGAAGTAATGATATTACAAACGCTTATGTTTTACTCTATTTTTTAGGCATTGAGCTTTTGGATAAAGTTTCAAATAAAGATTTTACAAAGATGATTTTCGGACAAGTATTTCCAACCTATTAAAAGATTAAAAAATTAGCTGTGGCTGCAGGAGTGTCCGAGATTGTGTTCTTCATTCAACATATTTGAATCCTTGTGTTATTTGAAGATGCTGGTATAGGATGAAAATTCCATGGTGTGATCGAAGTGAATTTTTAAATGTCTTCTATAATCATCCTGAACCAAGATTGTGCACTGTGGTGGAATGTACACTCTGGTGATCTTAAACAACATTGCAGTTGAAAAGCAATTGGAGTTCCCAGTGAAAGTTTTTGTGAAAATGTAATTAAGAAATGCGTATTTGACACCCTTTCTACTCGTTATCAAACTTTTTATGTTACATATAACATTGACTATTAAGGACGAACACTGTAAAAGGTGGACCTATGTATAGGAATCCCCCTTAAGTGGAAGAATCTGCTGTTATTCATTTCTTATATAGTATTTAAATTATTAATAGTTAAATAAAAGCTGCTTATTTTTGGATGAAACGGGATTCCTTATTTGTTATTGATTGAATAATTGAGTATTCGACTATGTAGATGAAAATTCGTTTAAGTGATTAAAATGTTTGGAAAACTTTTATATCTGAATTGAACGAAAATATTAGAAGTTTTGCATAATGGATTCTTGTTTAAGTTTCAAGTTCTAGGGAAATGTTTTACTCGTAGAGGAATGTTGTATTTGGTTTTATTGATACCAAGTAGGTACCAGATGTACCTTTATTTCTTATTCAGCCTTTTCCCCTAACGGAAAGATTGGTAACTGAAATACGCAGAATGTTGGTTCTTTCCCTAACTTAATACCTATTTACAAATGTTTAAAAAAAAAAAAATCCCCAAAGTATATTGGTATTTCTAATGTAATTTTCTGAAGCAGTTTCTAATAACAACACTAAACTAACTAAATAACAATATCAATTTCTAAAATGGAAATAGTTTAGAAGTTTTGTTGAATAATGTTATGACACGTCATTACACTTGGTTAAACTTAGCAAGTTAAAAAAACCAAAAAGTTTAACGAAATTAACTTAGCTGTTCAAATAATTATAATAATAAAATTAACCATTTTTTTTCTAATAAAATCATTGCCATTTCTCTACCCTCGCAGCATTAATAATCAAACTGCGTAAGTTCTGTATTCGAAATTCAATTATAAAAATTAGCTTACCTACAAACCAAAAGCTTAAAAAAAGAACATGCTTAAATTTTCGTAAAATTATCAAAATATTAAAAATTGATTTCAAATTATAAACATAAATAATTAAATTAATTTTAAACTAAACGTTAAAAAACGTAAAAATAAAATAAAATTTCTACTTCGATTACTAAATAATTAATAATTAAAAAAAGTTAATCATTTTTCATATTTTCAGGTAAATCTTAATCAAGTAAAGAAGAGGTTCTGCGTCTTGTGGGTTGGATATGAGTATGTGTATTCAGCTTAGTATTTTTAGTTTATTTTATAATTTTAATGTGTACATTGGTTAGTTGTAATTGGACCTTAATTTCATTTCAGTGTATAGTCTTACTTTTTCGTATGGATTGTTTTTAGACTATTTGTCTGCTTTTATTGATGTACTTACGGCGACCTTGAGCGTTTCATATGATTAAAATGGCCATTTAACCGGAAAGTGGGGGGTTGTAATCCCCCCCACCGCTTCAAGTACACAAATTCCTTTTCCATATTCGTTCCAATTCTTTATTTTTTATATTTGTTTCCTTTTAATTAATATTTAATTTAGTTTTTCTTGATAGTAGCATGGCGCATCAGGATTGCTAATGAAATTCTTATTTAATCTTTTATTGTTATACACACACATACAAACAATAATCCTTTTTGGTAGCAGTTGCGTCTGGCATATTGGGTAATTTCTGTCTTTATTATATCATATGCGATTAGGAGAAATATTGAGTATTTCAAATTTGAAAGTGTCTCTACTACCTTTTACTTTTAGTAGGGTGCATTGCTGACAAATCTGGAGATCTGTGAACGGGATATCACATATTTGACCATCAGTAAGTCAAGTAAAAACTGCTTACTGATAAAGATATTTTGCATTTTCGAACATAGAACATGTATTAATTCTTAGTAATAAAAAAATGCATTTTATAGATCGGAAATTCAGAAAAAAAAAGGAAGGTGTTAAATTTGTATTAATATTTTTATCCCCAATTGTACAATAACTTTTTTTGTTTTTGTTCCTCAAGATTTTTTATTTCTTTGGGCCAGGCCAAAAAAAAAAAAATTGGTCCAAATTCAAGCCAAAAAAATTGAGTAATTTAGAAATTCATTTTATTTTGACATGTTTTTGCTCGGGAAGGGTAATGCTTCTGTTTTCGTCATCTTTGTTTTTTAATTTAATAACTTCCCTTCTGAAGATAAGTTTTTATTTAAATGGACTGTAGTTAGATCTTGTAAACAGAATCTCTTTGTAAGATGATAAGAGTTTCAAAATTAATTTATTTTGTTTTGAAACTAATGTGCGTGAAACCTCAATACCAAGAATGCTGGTTTATGTAAAAGCAATGTATTTATGTAAAAGTGGTTAAAATCTCAAAGTAAAATATTTTAAAAGTTTTTGTTTTAGAAGTAAGTCATTTGAAAATACTCCATAAGCATTCTTTATACACTTGATAGGGTCATTTTTTCATAGCATCATTTAGTGTAATTACGTGGTAGACTAAGGTTTATAATTATTTATATTTTTTATAATTATTTGCGACATCTAATTAAATAATGATAATTAAGGATGGTGTCATATAAAAGAGCTTAGAAAGTTCATCAAATCATTTCAATTGACAAAGAAAAAGAATTTTAATGAATTATCAGTTTAAAAAAAGAAGTTTCCCTTTGCCCAGTCACAAATACAATCGACTTCGCTTAATTGATCGTGGTTAATGTTATCAATCACTTATTGTTATCGAAATCACTTGGTCCCGATTTTCTCTATTCACTTGTATGTTAAAATTGTCGTCTTATGTGATTATTACATCGGTTAATGTTATCAGTTTTCGAACCTCATGTTAACTGGCAAAGAAGTATTCACAATCTATTCAGAAGGAACTCATCCTTTCTTTTCCTTCGCTGTTGTTTGAATTTGTGAAAATACTCCCTCTTAATGTTTATCACGTTTGATATTTTTCGAACCTCATGTTAACTGGCAAAGAAGTATTCACAATCTATTCAGAAGGAACTCATCCTTTCTTTTCCTTCGCTGTTGTTTGAATTTGTGAAAATACTCCCTCTTCCAACTAGGGAAATAGAGAATGAACAAAGGAGTGGGAAATTACACGTTCCTGATATTTTTCAGAAATACGCACACCCAGCTGGTGGTCAATAGTTGTCAGATAAGCAGAAAGCAACACATTCTTATCAGAACCGAGAAGGAACGTATTCACATTTTATGCCTTGCTAGCTTACAGGCAGCTTGTCGATATGGGAGCTAGAAAGCGAAAGGATTTAACGTTAAAACAAAAGATCGAAATTTTAAATCGATTTGACAGGTTGATTAGGATTAAGAACAATTTATCAATGAGTTCTTGGAAAAAAATGTAGACAGTCAACAAGTGATCAATTTTTTTTAATTATACATACAAATATTATGTTTTAAAGAATAATATACATAAATGCAGGATAATATAAGATGTGTTTTTTCATTTTGTTTTGAAATGTAGTACGTGTAAATTAAAGGGGGAGTGAACTTATCTAATTTTGCATATCGTTTATTGTTAACAAAATCACGGTGTCCGAAACTGATCACATTAAGCGGAGTTCACTGTATACTACAATCAGAATTTGTATCTGTAAAAAATTAGCTGAATTTTATTTTATGACTTATATTGTGAATGGACGTTTAGGCTGCAAGTCGCCGTCAGTCAAACCGTCCAACAGTAAAATTCTCCCCCAAGTTAATAGTGTTATTGACTGATTTTCACTTTAAAGTGCTGTTGCAACATAAGGACGAAGCTAACAATACCCTTTCATGCTGGTTGTTACTTTAAAATTGAACTCTCATATCCATAGCTTGCAGATCGTTTAATAGAACTTTAAAATTTATTTGTAAAGCGCACAGGTACCTGTCAAACCTGTTTCTCTACGGGAATTATAAAATTGAACCCATTAGGTGATTTATTGTAACATTGCCTAGAACTTCGCCAATATATCAATAATGAAGATATTTTCCGCCCTGCATGTATTCAAATTTGCTTAATTTTAGTTATGCTTTCTGCTTATATATTTACTTATTCATATATTAATATATACATAAACGCGAGCGAGCGCGCACATACACATGCACGCACTTTTGCTGTAAATATTAGTTTTTTAGAAAGAAAAGTAATGATTTATACCAGGGCTTCGAACCGTAATTTTTTTTGTTCCGGTTTTCGTTCCGGTTCAACTAAAAAATTAATATCGGTTCAGTTCCGGTTTTCGCTCCGCCAAAAATAACGGTTTTCGGTTCAGTTCCGGTTTTCGCTCCGCCAAAAATAACGGTTTTCGGTTCAGTTCCGGTTTTCGCTCCGCCAAAAATAACTGTTTTCGTTTCAGTTCCAAATGAATAATTTCATTTTATGTATATTCTTATTTGTACTAAAAATATAATTCTATCATAAACAAAAAATGTAATTCTATCAAAATTTAGAAGATTTTATTCTTTTTTTAATTGGTACACTATGTGAATTGATACAAACAGCAGGTACGATAAGAGCGGCGAGCATTGGTATTGTTATCCATTATCAAAATCGCATTTGACAACTAGGTTCATGATTACCCACATTCGTCGTTTGACTCTCACATCGTGCACTTGGCCTTGCAATAATTATGTAAAAAATATATTATTTATTTAACCTATGAAAATTGCCTCTAATTATTAATATATCTTCTAACGTGGTTTCACTGAGATTACTTCTGTTGTCTCGGAGAATAAATTTCAAACCTGAAAACGCTCTTTCAACAAATATCAAAATAGGAAATCGAGAAGCAGTATACATGTAATGATAATTATAAGTTGACGTTAAATTAGAAAATATTGATAAGTTGATAACAGTAACAAAATGACTGAAAGATATATCGAACCGAAATAAACCGATATTTTTTTCGGTTCAATTCTGGTTTTCGTTCTGACCAAAATAACGGTTTTTTTCGGTTTTCGGTTCAGTTCCGGTTCGAAGCCCTGATTTATACATACATGCAAAATTATTTAAATCTATTAACAATTTTTATTTTTTGAAAGTGAAAAACCTGAAAGTAAAGACAATTGTTTAAATTTGTTTCGGATTTAAAGTAGTCGAACGATGGCCGAATGTTAGAGCGCTGTTCTTCGGTGCCAGAGTTCGCGGATTTGAATCCCGCTGCTGACATGAATGTTCGTAGCCATCCGAAATCTGTTTTTAGCAGCAGGTCCCGGTCTCATTAACCCTCGTGAGCAAGACAATACACCGTAGAGCAGTGATTCTCCACCTGTGGGGCGCGCCCCCCTAGGGGGGCGCGAGAGCATATCCAAGAGAAAATGTTATTTAAAAAAATTGATTAAGAAACTGAAAGGAAAGAACACACACACATACAAAACAAAATACATTTCGACATATTTAATAATTAACTTATTAAATTAAAACAACTTACTAAATTAAAAACAAATTTAATAATTATTAGTGACTTCCTTGGGCCTGTCTTTCAGAGCAAAGTTTTTCGAAGGAGGGTTTAATATTAGAAACAGACACTCTCAATTCTTTTTCTATATTTAGCTGAGATCTCTATTTTGTCTTCAAAGAAGCCACCGCAGAAAATCCAGTTTCACAAAGGTAAGATGTTGAAAATGGTAGTAGAATGCGAAATGCCCTTGTTTTTAGTACAGAAAACTCATCATCCACTCCTGCCCAAAATTCAAAGAGTGATTTATTACTAAATTGTCTTTTGGTTTCGCCGCTTGCCGTGAAGTCTATGAAGGTTTCTTCCTCTTCAATTGAGAGTCCTTCGGGAGTATTTTGAAATGGATCCCTCACCCACTTGTAACTTGATATCAGTTTGTCGTCAGCAAGAAAGTACTTTTTAAAATTCTTTGCTAGCATTGCTAAATGATTTTCAATGGTTGCAAAAACAACTTTTACATGTTTTACATGTTGTTACATGCCTTGTAAGTTTTAATACAATCATTCAAATTTGCAAACATTGTTAAGTTTTCTTGCTTTAAATTTCTGCTCCACAATTCCAATTTCCTACAAAAAGCATTAACTTTATCACTCGTATCCAATATATGTGTATTTGCTCCTTGCAGATGAAGATTCAAGTTATTTAATTTCTCGAATATGTCGACCATGTAGCTCAATTTCATCACAAATAAACTATCGCGAAAATTCTCAGCTTCAGGTCTGTTTTCCTCTTCTAGGAAAACGGCGATTTCTTCTTTTAATTCATAAACACGTTGCAAAAATTTCCCTCGTGATAACCATCTTGCCTCGCAATAAAATAGTAACGCTGAATGTACTGCACCCATGTCTTTACAAAGTGCGGAAAAGATTCTTGATTTCAGGGGTCTCATTTTTATATAATTTACTACGGTTACAACCGTAGTTAACACAATATTCAAACCAGGACTCATTTCTTTGGAAGCCAAAGCTTCTCTGTGGATTTAGCAATGTGTCCAGACGCACTGTGGGGATTTTTGTTTCACAAGTGCTTGAATACTTTGGAATCTTTCGGACATAGAACGAGCACCATCGGTGCATATTCCGACGCAATTTTTCCATTCTATGTTTGCCTCGTTCATAAAATCATTTAAGATAGCAAATAATGCGAGTGCTGTTGCTTTGAGTTCTATTTTTTTGCAGAAAAGTAATTCTTCTACTACTGACAAATCATCACAAAATCTAACATAGGCAATGAAATGAGCATCTTTATTACTATCTGTTGCCTCATCGAGTTGTATTGAAAACAATTTGTCACGCAACTTCGACAAAAGCTGACACTCTACATCTTCAGCTATATCAGCAATTCGACGGGCAACAGTATCATTTGAAACAGGTATAGACTGCAATTGTTTTGCAAAATTATCTCCAAACATAATTTCTACAATCTCAATTGCGGCTGGCAAAATAAGCTCTTCACCAATGGTGTGAGGCTTTTTACATCTGGCTGTTTTATATGAAAGTTTGTAAGAGGCAATTAAAGCTTTTTCATTCACAGACAAAGTTTTTTTAAACAATGATTTTTGCTTTTCATATGATTTTAATTTTAATTCGAAGAATTCTCTGGGTTTGTTTACGTACTCACTATGAAGCGTTTCCAAATGTCGTTTAAGTTTATTAGGTTTCATGCTGTCTGCCGCCAACATTTTTGAGCAAATGATACACAGGGGCCTTTCTTCTTCATTTACTTCAGTACTAGTGAACCCAAAATTTAAGTATTCTTGAGAATATTTTCTTGATTTTATTTTCGGAACCACGCTCGTCTGTGTACTTGTTGATGCTTGTCTATCGTCTAATGCTCGCTTACGCCCGCTTAAAAATTTATCCATGATTCTGCATAAGTCTGCTGCCGTGAATATTTAATACCGTGAATTGCAATTACACGAAAATATATATAACATACACATTAAGAATAGATTCAATAGCGATAAGAAGGATCGACTCGAATGAGATTGTCTGGAATTGAAATTGGCGTCATAGAACTTTCTCCTTCTCCCTATGAGAAAACATTTGTTCACATCTGCGCACGCTCCTAACTTAACTTTTAAGCTGACCAGACAAATTCCAGACAAATCGAAACTTCTCGCGAAACCGTGAGAATGCCCGACATGGCAGGACGCAAGAGCAATAAAAAGGCATAGGATTATTGTTTTTTCAATGCTGAGTATCAGTGTTGCAAAATGTCAATAAATTTCCGTATTCTTGGTAATTTGCAAAGTTTAAAATTAAGGTTGTAGTGCAGGTTTAGCGCCATAATGCTCAAAATACATTATTATTGTATACATTTTATTGTACGCGGTGGGGAGGGGGGCGCGATGAAAATTATGATTGAAAATTGGGCCGTGAATACTAAAAGGTTGAGAAACACTGCCGTAGAGCTCCAATCCAAACCCGATTTAAAATCCTTTTCAGTCAAAAGATTTTTCAGAAGAATGTATATTAACAGGTTTTAAAGTAGCTTATTTTCCATTTCTGCTTATGCAGTGCATTTGGTTGCTCATATTATACTGCGCAAAATGTGACATAGGCATGCAAATAATTTGCTTTTATCAATATAAAAAAAATAAATTATTTGCATGCCTATGTAATATATTGCGCAGTATAATACGAGCAATGTGTTAAGTATTCTTTAATTGTTTCAGAATTATTTCTGCACACACAAAACCATTGTCATGTTTTTTAAGATTTTTTTCGGGGTGGGGGGTTGAAGCAGCAAAAGTTATGCTGTTATTTGTAAAAAATAAATCATTAAAACTCCAGATATTGCTCTTAATATATACTGCTCTTGAGTAGCACAGGCGAATTTTACTGTATGAATAATGTACAATTTAATAATTAAAAAGTTGTTTTTGTGACAAATTATGCATTCTCCTTTTATCTATAGTCTAGGGTGAACACACGTATATTCATTCTAAGTAATTATTTTTTAAAAATCAAGAAGTGATGATTTAAATGAGAAGTGAATCTTAACTTTTCAGTTAGCTCACATGCAAAATTGTCTTTCGTACTAAAAGTATTAATTTCTAGTAAATTTATTTATTTATTTATTTATTTATTTTTTTTATTTTTTTTTTTTATTTATTTTTTTTTTTAAGATTAAACTAATAGCTATTTCTTACACTATGCCTAAAACTTCAACCTCCCGACCGTGTAAACAGAAGTCGGATTTCTTTTTTTGGTATTTATATACTTAAGCTAAAAGCAAAGATTTAATACATAACTTCAAATTTCAGGCCTACAGTAAATTTTGTTTTTTTACATAAGTACTAATGAATGTTTCCAAATCGCTATTTTAGAATATAGTATTTTTACATGAAGTGAATTTTCTGTATTTCTAAATGTATCTTACATTTTCATTGTATAAAATGTCTTCTGATTCAGACGGTCAGGACATAAAAATTGAGTTTTAAAACCCCCATTTTTGACAAGGATAAGTAAATTGGAGTTTGTATTGTGTGTCATTCTACGTCATTAACCCCTTCCGGTATGATTTAATAATGAAAAACTGTGCATGAAATAACCATTTAATTTTTATTTAAAAAACTTGTTTCATTTTACAATTCTTACATATTCTTAATTAAAATCCACTTTTTACATAGTGTTAAATAATATCAGAAATAGTAAAATTAAAAAAATATCAAAGCAAAACATTAATAAGGTATACAGATAATAGTCTTCAAGCTACTTTTCGAAACAAAGTGCAAAGGAATTCTTAATTGTTTACACCGCCAAGTAGTCTCATTTTTAATTTGATTCCTGTAACACACACGACATTTCTTAGTAGGTTTTCTTTGATTCTCATTAATTTGGCAATGACTTGTACCAAGAAATTCTAAGTAAACAATATGTAATAGTGACTTGTGATTTTCACAAGTGATAAAAGTGTTGCCAAATTCAGTACACTAGAAATTTTAAACTAAATTATCATATTTAACAGTAACTTTAATCGCATGACGAATGTAGCTCGTCATTGTGCGGTATGGAATGAAAAACTAATGACGAGCTAGACTCGTCATTTTACCGGAAGGGGTTAAAGCATCAACATTTTTCTTGCTCTGTATAAATGATCTTTTAAAAGAAAAAAAAAAAGTCGTGGTTAAAACACTTTACATCAAATGTTTTTAATTCTCATTTCATAAAAGTATTTGCAATAATAATTTATTCATTTTACGGGTTATGGTATGTTTAATGTTAAACAGCACTGGTTAATCAACAACACATTTAAACGTATGGTTTATATATATATATATATATATATATATATATATATATATATATATATATATATATTTATTCATTTTTATAAATTAGTAGTAATTATAAAGCAAACGTTTAATTATCGAAAAATGGTCTTCACAAACCCAAAGAGTTGATTTATATAACAGTTTAGGATTTAATTTTTTATACCTTTCCATGACATAAGTCTGAGTTTTACTTATACTGGGATTTATGAAAACGCAGAATTTCTTTTCACTGCAATAAGTTATTGTATTCGTAATGAGTGGCACAATACAATAATTAGAATATGGCTGTTTAATGGTACTCACAGTAAAAAAAGTATAATAAATCCGAATTTTTGAACAGGAACAAATTAAAGTCGCGATATCCAACAAAGAAATGCAGTGGGTGTTTTCATGAACTGTGACGTCACAAGACTGGCGTAGGGAAAGTAGCATTTTCCAAAGACTGTAAATAGTGCGACATAAATGCTATTCGTAATGACTAATTAGGGTTTAAAATAAGATAAAAAAAGGTTCTGTCCTTAATTTTTTTTCTATTGCTTGAAAATAAAATTAGAAAACTTGAAAATCCCCCATTAAGAGTCCATTGATCATAAGAGACTGAAAATAGGCAATACAGACATCATCATCATCATCATCATCATTCCGCTCCAACTGTCAAACTAGTATAAATTTCAGCAAGACAATATTATCAGATGAAGCTTTTTCCACTTCGCACATCTTTATAAATTAACATATTCACATGTGATATTTTTTTTTTATAGCTTGTACTTCTATAAAATTTAACCCTTTTTAAAAATTCATAATTGTAAAATATTTGCGTTCATAGGAGACAACATCAAAGTTTTTCAAAAGTAATTTAAAATTAAATATTTTTTTCCCTTAAAAAAAAGTTTATTTCCAGGGCGAGCCCTATAATTTTTGCCACTGTTGGTAAACCCCAAAAATACTGCTCCCCCCCCCCAAAGCTTTAAAAAAACATCTAAGTTAAAATCTCTAAATTTTCAAGAAAAAAATATAATTGTTAACCAGGAATATGACATAATTAAGACAATAATGCTAATACTGATTTTGCGCAATTCAAACGGTTTTGCCACTCCTAAATTTTGCCTACAAGTAGAAAAAAAATTTCATTGCAACATGGAGCTAGGGAAATACAATAAGGCCGGTACCCAACCAAATTTTAAAGCTGTGCGATCAGACAAGAATAGAAGTTTCCCTGCTTCCTGTTTTGAAATATTTTAAAGGCCCTTACTCTGGACATTGCGGTTCGTTTCGAACCTTCGTTGTGACGTCATTTTGACGTCAGATTGCGGACATTATGTGAGCAAATGATCAAGCTGACGTCAAAATTATGTCACAACGAACGTTCGACTCGGTTCGCAACGTCCAGAGTAAGCCCCTAAAAGGGGAAAATTCCAGGAAATGATTTATTAAAATCGTTTACTTTTTCTCAATATATTTTAAAAAACTTTCTGTTTGTTTTTTCTTTATCCTTGAAATCAATAGTGCCTGACCGCCCCCCCCCCGTCCTTCATTTCAACGAACTTCATAGTATACATATTTTATAGTGGATACTTTCTGAATTTGAAGATATGTTTTAATACTAAAGGATTTGTTTGAATATTTTCCTGTAAATAGTTCAGTATATTTTATCAGTTTATTAGAAGAGCTACGGCGAATGGTTTAATAGCTGTGAACTAATTATTCAGAGACCTAAGCAGATGTTAATAAGTATGAGATCTTACTTTGTTATATTTACTTTTGTGTAATTACAATGTCATAATTGGAGAGATCACCATGTTTTGATTTTGATTTCGCTGTTTGTTCCCGTCGATAAGCTTTAAAATATAAATTTACATAAACAGTGCCTGATTAAAATGATTAGATTGGGCCTTTTTGTTTGGGGGGGGCTCTAACTTTTGAAGGTATAAAATTTTATATCTTATTTTTAAAACTTAGTATAACTGAAAAAAATTGAAAATATATTAATGGTTAATTCTTTAAGCAAATATATCATGAAATTTTATTGAGAGTATGGTATGCAAGCAAATAAAAATAGCTGTGAAATCAACAGTTCTAAATGCACTCCTGTTTACTTATTTATATAACTCGAGTGACTTTTTATGCTACACATTTACCCCATGGTTCTGATTAATGAAAACCTCCCCTTTTAAATTAAATCAAATAACTATATTTATAATTGATCAATGATAGTTTGTTTATATTTTGCATGTTACGGGTTCATGTATCTTATCTAAGTTTTAAATCTAATCAAATACAGACTTACTCCACGTTTTCACAGTAATTGATATACTGTCTTCTATAATGTCTTTTTGAAGGTATGTATCTGGAAATCAAAAAAGGCAAAGAAATGCCAAGCTTAATTACATGCGAAAAAAAATTAAAAGGATTTGGTGAATAAATGAGTGATGGCTAATAAGACTGTAGAAAATGAAGTTAATATTTCTTTCTTGCCTTCAGAAGAAGAAAGAAAATGTTACAGATTGAAAGAACTACTGTGAAAGTGCATTTTCTGTTGATAATGCATTGTAGTGTTGGAAGAAGTGATTTTCTACATAAACTTGACCAATTTATCTCATAAATTTAAAACTCCAAACATTTTTGCAGAAATAAGTGTTAACTGAACACAACTTCTATCTGTATAATATTAAATAATAATGATGGAAAAACAAAGTAATTTTGTTAATCTATTCATCTATAAAAAGCAGTCTTTTGTTAAATGGTGTATAAAAAGTGATGTATACTATTCTTTCAAATATTAATATGACTAGTTTCAAAGAGGGCTTGTTTTTCTGTACTGTAAATGTTATCTGTTAGAGTAATCTTTATTAATCCTTGCTTTTAAAAGATTTACCGATTTCAAACTAATTGTAGCAGATTTTTTTTTTGTGGAAGTAATAAAAGAAAATTATACTTTTGATACTTAAATTTCCTCATAGTACTGTGTATAGAAAAATTAGAAGTTATACAGACTGATTTAATGTTATACTCAACTTTAGGTGGGGAGATCTCGAATAAACACCAGGCTCTAAGCCCAACTTTTTGATCAGGCCCATGTACTTAAATACTAGTTGTGTAATGTTCATTCTTTTACCTCTGAAGTTAATTCTCTCTACATTTCCACCTTAAATTGGGTTATTAATATAAACAAAATATTTTAGTATAGTCTTTAAAATTTTTTTACATTATTTTTAGTTCTATTTCTTGTTTAGTGGTAGTTCACAACTTATTTGTTAAATATCTTATAAGGTATATTCAGAGGAGGGATTGAGTACCTGTCATATTAGCATTCCTTTTGGTCCTTTTGGTAACCTATGGAGAAAGGAAGAGTAAAATTCCCTATGACTGGCTTGCATTTTAAGAATTCTTAAAAGAAAAATCATACCACATTATAGAACAGCTAATTCTTTAGAATGCTCTCTTTTTTTTAATATATACGTTAGGTCTGTTAAATGTCTTTACAAAACATACCCAATACCCAATGATAAAAAGCATACCCAAACTTCTCCCAAATAAAAAACCTTTTTTTTTTTCAGTGTTTTTTAGAAAAGGGAAAGATAGCACTCTAGACAGTTTACTGTTCTATCATACGGTGAAAAAAAATTCTTCTTAATTCTTAAAATGTTAGCTCTCTATGGCAATCTTCATTTTCTTCATCAATCAACATTCGGTAAGAGGAATCCAATATGTCAGTTACAGACCCACCTAAAATCATGTCATTCTAAAGATGATTTTTTTTTTCTTTTCTTAGATTCTCACTGTTATTCATAGGCTTTCCAAAGCCCCAATCACACTGGAAATATTACAGGTATGTTGTTTAGACTTAGTTCTCTTTTCAAATATTGGGATGTGTCTTTTTAAATTTAAAAAATCCAAGTTTCATTATACTTATCTGAAGCCCATAAGTAATTTTAAGTAATATCTTTAGTTATTTTTTAAAGAATTACTAAGATACATAGCATAAGTATTGTGTATCCAAAAGCAAATCTAATATTTAACATTAACAATAGATTAATTTCATGATTTGATTATTTTAGATTCATTTCATGAATGAATTACACATTTTAACACATTTGCTGCAGATCATGTGCCAGGATGTGATTAACATACTGGAAAATGCGCTTATGACAGTGGGTTTGGCAGTAAATGTATTAATAAGTAAATAATCCCTAAAGTTTGTTATTAAGATCATTGTCTTTTTCCTCTTGTTTTTATAATATGGGTATCAATACATTTATAATCCTATTTTAGAGTTAAACTGTCCTTTTTTCTGTCTTGGGACTGTCCTCTCTTTTATATGGTAGGGCTGCTTTTTAATACTTATTGAAATTTGTAAGTATAAAATATTATAAAAATAAATTTTAAATGTGGAGTGAGTAGAAAGATCAAAGAGTTAGTGCAAAGTTTTATTATATGTTTGCTCATTTTAAAAAACAAGGAATAAGTTGTTAGAATATTAAATGCCTGGTTAGTTTTTGTTTCACAGTGCTGGGAACTACTGCAGCTATTGAACTATTATTTTCATTAATAAAGGTGATTTGGCTAGGCATATTCAGCCATACCCTCCCTCTCTCCCTTCTCCCTGAAAGAACTACAAACTAATTCTTCATTAAATAAAAGAACTTAAAGCCTGTAAAAAAAAAAAATTATGTTTGATAATACACCAAAATTAGATACTCTGATATCTTAATTCTACTTGCTTGACCATCAGAGCCAAATCATTACATAAATTAATGAGACAAATATCTAGGACACTGTCAAACTGCTATTTTGAAGAGATTTATAAATAAGGTCTACTCTTCTGTTGATAACTGTATATAATAAGCAAACAAAAAACTGTTTTTTATATGGTTTTATTAGTTTGTTATTTGTGAAATGAACAATATAAGATTTCAGTATATATTTTGACTGCTCTATTTCTTATGCGAGAGGGAGGATTCCCATAGAAAGATGATGTCTAAAATATCAAAGTGGTTTAATCTGGCCTGCCAAACATAGCCAAGGGGTTTGCATGTTGTACCACAAAAGTTTTGGTAAAGAGAAATGCTGAGGTTTTCTTTCCATTCATGCATACCAAGAAACTTTTTCAGATATTTTGCGGTTGTTTCTGGGAACTTTGTGTTAATATAGGTTAAGTCTCACACTCCTCTCTTAGCAGATGCCCCGAGTGTTTGCTTTCTTTTAACAAAATACCAGATACCTTTAACCAGTGCCAGAACCTAGATTTTTTTTTTTTAGTCTGGAAGCATCATATACTAACACCTAAACCAAAGGGACAGCTAAAATTAATAGTTGTGAACTGTAACAAATTTAAAATATTAAATTTATTAAGTCATTTAGACATTTTGTTAAAAGAAAATAACTTTTGGTTTAACTGTAGTTAAATTCAAAAGACCCATAGTCATCTGTATATAACTTTACATTTATAGTAAAAAAAAAAAAAAGTTTTAAAATTTTAATGTAATTTGAGAGGAACTGTTTAACAATATTATTTAAAATTCTTTGAGTTTCATATTTATATTTTGTATTTATATTTGTATTTGTATTTTTGTATTTATATTTATATTTATATAATTTATATATATACTTATTTTGCTATTTAATTTGGGCACATATATCCCACCCCCTACTCGAAGAGCTAGCTCTACCTATGTCTAGACAGATGGAAAAAAATTCTTAAAATTGAGAGACTGAAGGCTTTAATCATTGTAAATGTATTTTAAGAATTTGACTTATGCTACATTCTATGATCAAATATTAAAAAAAAAAAAAAAATAGATGTATAAATCTGATATCTTTCTAATTAAGTTTTTATTTAATAACCTTATAAGTAGAATGATTTTTTGCTCATATAATTCAACATAGTGATATTTTTAGTTTTCTTAATTTTTACAATGTCCTGTTTCTAATGTTCAAGATATTTAAAGTGTAAATTACAGAATACCCCAGTGTTTGAATAAAACATTATGGCAATATTTCATTTTTTATAATACTGGATATATCTCACCCTATTTTAAAAAAGCTACATAAAAACTTTTAACTTAATGTACTTAGCATCAACCATTTTCTCACAGTAAATATTTTTTGTTGTAATTATAAAAACAAATTATGACAGAATTTGAGTTTATGCAAATTTTATATATGTTCTTTCTCCTCAGGAAACACATATTGGTAAATGCATTAGGAATTTGTCCAAGAGGGATGACATTGTTGGAGAAAAGGCATCAGCTGTTTTAAAGAAATGGAGACTTGTGTTTACTAGCGAAGCTTCTAGTAAGACTAAGCATAGAAATCTTTCTGTGAAAGAAAATATTCACAAGGAAAGCTCAAAGTCTTCCAGTAAGTATGATGTGTCACATGAAAAAATAGTTGAAAATCACCAAAAGGAATCATCTCATCACTCCAAACATAAGTCCCAAAAGAATGCATCTCATTACTCATATCCTGAGTCTTCAAAGAAATATACTAATGGTGATAGTGATGTAAATAGTTCTGATGAATCTAGTCCTTCACTTTACACTTATGAAAAAAAGGAAGCTTCTTCAAAATACATTTCTTATGATCCACACTCAGATATGAGTGAAGGTTATAATCCTGAATGCCCTGATCTCTTCCCGGGTGATAAAACTATGAAAAAGAAACTGGAGTCACAGACAGTTGATGAGTATGAGCCTTCTTCGTTAAAACGTAAGATTAAAACAGAAACAGAATCTGTGTATGAAAGTAAATCCAAAAGACTAAAGCCAGACAGTCATTCTAATTCAATTCATAATGGAGAACATAAACGTGTAAAACAAGAAATTGAAAGTTATCAGAAGGACAAGAGCAAAAGCCACTCACACAAAGTAGATTCTTTACACCTGAAGAAAGACTCAAGTGATAAATTAAAATCAGAGAGCAATTCAAAGAAGTCTTCTCACTCATCAGATTCAAAGAAGTCAAAGAGTAAAGAATCTAATGACAATAAAGAAAAATCTAGTAAGTCGAAAGCAAAATTAAAACTTAACTCAACTGAAGAATTTACATCATCTGAAGTTAGATTTGAAGATTGCTTAGGTTTTAATGATATTGTAATTAAAAAGAAGAAAAGTGCAAAACCAATGCCATCTACACCTAAAAAAGCAGTTGCTGTTAATAACAAATCCTCTAGTTCACATACACCTGGTCATACTGTTCCTGTAAAAAGCTCACCTGTACAAAAAGAAAGATTACATGTCCCCAAACCTGTAAGTATCATATACTATTTTCTAAATGTTAAACCTACTTTAATATTGCTAGAATTTCAGCATTAAAGATGGATGAGTATCAAATTATTTTTGTATTGTATTATATTCATGCATAATTTGTATTGACTGTTCTTTGCATGTTTAACTTTTGAAGTGGATTCTTTCACGTCTCCAATTTCAGCCATCCTCTAGTATTAATTTCAATAATGTTCTTAGTGATCATTGCTATACATAAAGGGTAGCATTATATTAACTCACAGGAGCATTTGAATTCTTAATTTCTTCTAGCTCACTTGCTGTTTTACATTTATTGGTGCTATTTTGTAAACACCAGACTGTTTTCGACTTAGCTTTCTTACATAGAATGATTTGCACCAAAATTTATTAGACCTAAACCATTCTAGGCCAGAGTTTAATATGACAACATAAAATTTTTATTTGGTTTACTCATTTCTGAATATTCTAAATGTTTTGATCTTTATACATTTAGAGTTTATGGTAGAGTACACTGGCATCGCCAGAAGTTCCATAAAACATTTTACCTTTACCTTGAGTAGGAGGAACAATGTTTGGAGGGCAAGCCCTCCATCTGACAATTTGCTTCATTAATCTAAATCTAAAAAACCAGTAAGAATGTCTTAATTTAAATTATAATAGAATGTACTTAAAAGACAGGTATATTTGTGCTGTAATTTTTATGTCATGGTTAGTTGAATTTATTGTTAATTACAGAACCCACTAAATTGTACTGAGATAAAGGGTACAGATTCTGCAAAATCATATGGATTGAATGAGCCAAAGTGTAAATATAAAGCCAATGCCATAGCAGCTTCTCAGAAATTAAATTTAAGTTGTAAAAAATGTTTTTAAAAGTTTTGTAGCTGCATTAAACAATGACTTACTTGATCAAGCTAAAAGTAGATCCTAACATGTTTATGTCAATTTCAAAAAGTTATTCCCTTGTAACTAACTAGCCAGATGAGGGCAAAATATGCACAGTTCTACTTTTCAGAATGTGTCTTTCTTTACATATGCTACTGATAGCAGGGATGTTTTCCTTCTCATAAAGTTTCTCTAAGATAAACACTAGTAAGGTTGGTCTTTTATTATAAATGTACTTTTGACTTAAGACAAAACTTTTAATTTTGTTGTGCAGAAAAAAGGAGTAAATTGTTATATTTCAATTTCTACAGTTTTGTCACACTAGTTGTCCTATTATTCAAGAGATTCAGTAAGTGATCAGTCTTTTAGATATCAGTCAGTGACATTCAGGGTTAGTGAGAATACATTTAACGTTTTTACATTCATATACTGTATATTTCCGTGTACAAGCCAAGAATTTTTTGGGCTTTTTAAAGACATAAAGTAGGGGGGGCTTAAATACAGGTCCATGAAACAGACGTAATACATGTGTTTTTTGGAGACTTTTTGTTGTTGACAATAAAAAGTCACCAAATCGACAATAATTAACAGAACGGTTAAAATAAATAAAGAACAAAAAAGAAAATGTATAACAGCAAAAAGTAAATAAAACTTGTACAAGTTTTAAAATAAGGAAACATAATAATTGAAAAATAAATTTTAAATGACTCTTATCTGTGTTATAATTGCTTTAAAACAACAGTACTACAATGATAGTGGATCAGCTAATCTTCTAACAAACACAATTCTACATAACTCGGAAGCAATCGATGAGTTGCTAAACAAAGCATGTTTTTTTTTCTAAGTTTATACTGTTTAAATTTAAAAAAAGTTATCTTTATATATGTTTGCCAGAATTAAAACTTGTCTTTAGCGTCTAAGTACCTTTGGTCATATGGTATTAGTGCTGTGATATCTAATCGTGCTCCAAGGCTGTAATCTGGATAAGTTAGTGTAAATTGTGATATTAACTTAGACGAATGAAGTTAAATGGAAGTTTAATGAAAGTTTAAAATGGAAGTTATTTTTCCTTGTAATTTTTGAAACATGTTAAGATATGTCCTTGTATTTATCTCAAGATTTTGTTTTTCAGAAAGATGATACAAAATTAGAAGTAGTAGATATTATCTCAACTCTTCCTCAAACATTGCCAAACTACAGACCTTTGCCTAGAGTTGATATGTTAGCATCAAAAAAGAAGGAAGGTAAGAACCATTCATTTTATAGAAATTGCTTGTTTTATAATCTGTTCTTCTAATTGATATTACAAAATAAATTTCTATTTTTAATAGTTTAATTAATATTGTTTTAAATTAAGTTACATGTACAATTAATTACCTTGCATATTATGATCTATATATAATTCAGGATTTAATTTGAGAAAAAATTCTGTTTAACACTAAACCTAAATTGTTAGAAGAAAGATATAAGTAAACTATACTCTGAAATAAATAAAATTCTGTTAGTGTTGAATGCTAAATTTTGCTTATTTATAATTGATCAACTGGAAAAGAATAAATGTTTATTCAATAAGAAATCATTTGACCCCCATTGATAGAAATAAAATGTCAGTAGATTTAGTGTTAATACAAGAAATTCATTGCTCTGTTTACTGACTGAAAAAGTGACTGTGCTTTAAAAAATGTGTATGTAATGCATAATGTAATTTTTTCAAACAAACTGTAATTTTTTGTTTATAGTTCTATCAAATGAAGAAGCAATTTTGTACATGTCCTCCAAACGAGAAAAGACTGCTGTATACTCTGGAAGAAGAACTTTTTATACTGGTAAGTACATTTCCCATATCTTAATGAGGATAATATATTTTATTGCTGTTTTTACAAACTTTAGATGTTATTCATACTATTCTATATATTTTTTAAATAATCTGTTCTTAATTTAAGCATATCTGTTAGAACAGCATTTCTAGCAAAGGACAATTTGTCATTTTCTAATCTTGTTTAGGATTTGAATAATATGGTAAATTAAGGTATCATATAATTGCACTATGATCCATTGCCTTTAATTTATTTTGGTACTATTTATATGCATTTCTAAATGATTAATACCAAATGAAAAATTACGTTTTGGGTATTTGATTTAATGTAAAGTGTTAATGAAAAACTAAATGCATATTAGTATCACCAACCCAGTGTCTATACATGTTTAAAATTTCTGAATCCATTAGTTTGATTCTTAAGTTATAATTTATGGGTTTTCACTCTTCTGTAGATTTAAATTTTGACAGCAATATGTTTTGAAATTAAAGAATTTTTCATAATTGAAATATTCTGTTAATGAACATTTATTTTTAGCTTTATTTTTTCCCTGTTATCTTAATAGCATGCTATGAAAATTCATAAGAAATATTTAATATATTATAAAATTTATGTCTCTAAATTTATATTATTTATTTGCAGAAGTCCCCACACTTCTCGACCTCTGTACTCGAATCTTAATTGAAAATATAGATGGTAAGTTTGGGAAATTTTGTTTTATTATCTAACTGCAAACATAATTTTTATATTTTAAGTTTATATACCATTTATGAAAAATTCCTCATATATGTATGTGATGTAGCAAAATTTTGAAGACATACAATAGAAAAGAATAGATGCTTTATGATGAATTAAACTTGATTTATCTATTCTATAGATTAGACACAAATTCCATAGACATAAATAATTAAACTGGCCAACACAACACTCAAGAATTGAGAAAAATATATATTTTAGAAAACTTAAAATACATGTTTTAATTCTCTTATAATTCTTTAACATTAAAATTTAAAAATAATTCTTCCATAATTATTTCAGATATTGCTGAAATAATGGCCAAAACCTTTTATTATCAGGACAAACAAAAGAATAGCCATTTTAATTTTACCAGATGCACTTGCATGTACTGCACTCAGAACAAAATCATAGCCAGGTGTAGAAAGAAAGGAAGATCTCACAATCTCCAATTTATATACCTTCAAAGCATTTGAACCTACAGAAAAAAAACTTTTGATTTTAAATTTTAAAATTTGCATTGCTGTGTAACATCTAATGAGATTTATATATGGTGTTAATTGACAATAACTAAACAATAGTATAAAATAAGTATTTCTGTAAAGTATAAAACATTTCAAATCATTTTCGAATAGGTAGAGTACTATTATTAAATAATATAGAATGAGAAGAAAATAACGTAAATAAATATAAAAAGATAAATATTAAAGTTATCAAAAGAAAAATCATTTTTCCTTTTCATCCAATTTTGTAGAATATTTTTGTAATAGAAATATTTTATGAAAAATTAACTTTGTAGTTAATAATAGCACAGTAGTGAACATAGAGGGATAATATTAGCACATACATTATAAATTATCATATAGAGTCATAACATCAGTGTTATAACTCTATATGATAATTTATTTATATTATAACTATTTTATTATGATGATTTGGATAAATGCAAATATTCATATTTTAATGTTACAGCCATTGAGTATGTCGGAGGGATGCCTTTTTTATTACTGAAACCTGTTTTAGAAAAATGCAATCCTTCACAATTATGTATGATTGAAAATTACAATCCAGTGAGTATATTTATATATTTTATACATATTTCAGTTCTTTGTGAGAATTATTCTTACTGTTCTACTAATCATGTTTCTGTATTTTTAATCTAAAATAGAAAATTTTTTACATAAAATGAAATAAAAGTTGTTGTTTTTATCTATAATCTATAACTTAAATTTGGCCTTGTACTTTTAATATATTAGCTAATATTTTCAGAAAATTTTAAGTTTTCTTTTCTTTCATGAGAATATTAAATTATGTAAGTGTTAAAAAATGTTTAATTTTTCACAACCATATAATAGCATTCCCTTATCCTTTTTGTCATCTTTATCAAAATTGAATAATGCAGTAAAAATGTGAATTCTGGGTTGATTCTCATGATAATTTAGGTACTTATCAATAAATCATAATCTAAATAATTGTAAATAATTCTTATTTTGTCAATTTTATATAAGCAAAATTGTTTTATTGGTATTTCTAATAAAATATATTTTGTGTGCCTTTAGCATTTGCTGGATGATACCCATGATTTATGGAAAGTTCATTGCAAGAGAGATTATAAACTTCTTGCACCTGAAGAGAATGAAACATACAGAGAGCTTTATATGGTACGTTTTTGTATGTGTGCATATGTATATTTAATTGTATATAATATTTTTATTCAAATTGATTTTGAGATTTTATTCTAGCGAGCTCATGATGAACGGGAAAGAAAACTTAAAAGTATAACAGCCAATATATCTGCTTCAATGTCAAAGTCCAATCCAGGTAAGACCTTTTAGGATTTGTTTCCTTTTATTTATAGAAATTTTTTTTAATGACACTTATTCTTAAATTTTTTTTTAACCATTATAATGCAGATATAGTAACGGGATATACTTCATATATGAGATGTTTTTGATGCTTTAATCATCCTAATACTTTTAATTTGATTATTAAGACATTAAAAAATGTGCCTTAAAATATTAAGCTGTGTAGCTTTCACTTTAAGAATATTTAACTGTTCATAGTTTTTAATAAATAAGTTGGCTTATATTTCCTGAATTTTATCTATTTTTAAAATATTTTGATTTATTTTTTCTTATTAGTGTTAAAACTGTTAACAAGTATAAATTTAAGACATGACTTCAATGTCCAAATGTTATATACACACATACACAGCATTCAGTTCCTTTAAAAAAAAAGTACATAACACACTCTACAGTGACTAATTAGTAATTACAGACTTACTAGTGATTGCAAAGTGAGAATGCTCTACAGTCAGCTGGTTGTGTATTTTACATTTTTCATAACTTCATTTACATTTTAGGAACTAAATGAATATTTTTATTCTCTGCAGTCCGTCAAGTCAAGTTAGCTTATGTTGATTCAGTTGCAAAACCTCCTAGAGATGTTGCTCGGAGGCAAGCAAAGAATGGCACTGCAATTCCTGTTAGCCATCCAGTTAAACCTGGTCCTCCTTCAAAAGCAACCCCCAGGCCTGTTGCACCAGTTATCAATTCTTCAGCTAGCAGTAGCTCATCAGCTTACATACCAAAAAGTAAACTACATTCTATTACTTATCTATTATTATTATTATTATTATTATTATTATTATTATACTCTATTGCTTCATGTTCATTTCTCTGAAACTTTTGAAAGTTTAAGATCTTTACAGGTTAAAAAACTGTTTCAACTTATTCAAAAAGATGATTGTACCTAAGCTTTATAATTTTTTTTTTATTAATGATTTATTTTCTTCAGTGTTAAACTTGTTTCTGTATCCCTGTATTCTCTTCTCTCCTGAAAAAATATACATAGATCATAAAATTTGTTTGATTTATAGTTTGGGAAACACATTTAAAGTTAAACTATTTTCTATATGATTCTTAGAGCATATAATTTAATAAAATTGTGCATTTAAAAAAATCAAGACTGATTAAAAAAAGATCTGATGGGTAATTTCAGTTAATTGAAGTTTACGATAATTCCAAATATTACTTTAAATGCTAACTTACAGATATATTATTCTGCACCTAACCAATAAGGAAAAGAAAATATTATTGTATAAAGTAATTACACCCATTAAGTATTTATAGTAGTTATTAGGAAAATTATACATATCTAGATTTTACTCAATAATCAGTTGCATATGCTTAAAGATAATTTACTCAGTCTTTCAATGCCTTTCCAGCCAATTTTTATCATCAGTTATGTAATTTAGTCTGCCTCTATGAGAAATTTATTTGAATTGAGTTTTTCTTTTTCTTTCAGGTGGGGGGTTGTTTGTATGTATGTGATTTGCTTATCATCTTTTCTAGATTCTAAAATTCTGTTTTAAAATATATAAATCTATTAAGTTTTGGAGTAAATTGGCTCTTTCCATAGGGTTTAAATCCTCTCTAAAAGCAAATATTGCATACATGGATATAAGTTTTCAATTTTATGTATTTTCTGTTCTTTGATTGATCTTTGTTAGCTTTCATGTCATATTTTATTAGTTCATTCTGCATTTAGTATTATAACAGCAATTTTATTTTTATAGAGCCCAAAGTTGCGCCTTTGATGGCAAAGACTCTAAAAAGCATGAAACAGTGTTTCCGTCGAAAGTAAGGAATCTCTAGTTACCACCATTTCATGCCAGCTGAATGAACAAGAGACTTTACATCTGGTTATATATTTACAAGATTTTTACAGAACTAAAATTTTCTACGTCATTCATTTAGCATTGTGTAGTCAAGAGTATTATGACTACAAAGGAGTATACAAACAAGACTTTTACCTTCACAATAATAAAGCATGGCTGTGATAAATCAAAAATTGTAATGTACTTAAAAAAGCATGTTTTCCCCTCAAGCTAAGTTTGTAATCTCTGGCAGTAATTTAATTTTTAATTTTCTGGTAACATGAAATTTTTTGGTTAGTACACTTGTCTGTATTGTATCAAAAGTTTTAAATACTTGTTCTGAATACTTTGTACTGTTTAACTTTTTGTTTTAAAACTACCTTCTGTATTTTAATTTAAAAATTTAATCTGCTATAGATCATAGCTCAAATAGTTTAAGTTTACTAATTAAAAAGGATTTTTCAAATGTAAGTTGTTGAATTAAATATTAACTAAATTGGTGTTTTCCGTTCATTGAAGCCTAGAATTGAGGGTAAGATGAGCAAAGATAGAAGTAGGACAGAAACTAGTATTCTAAGTTTTGAAACATAATGGATTAATTTTCTGTTGTCTTATTTATTATATTGCTGTTTTATATTTGTTAATGCCTTTTAATTTTATATATTTCATTACTTGCTTTTAAGCTTTCGTTTTATGTCAAATTATGTATTTTATTTTGTATCTTGTATAAAATATTAGAATTATACTTGCATTATCTCATGCTTTTATTTGTTCTTTGAGTTTCATGAAAGATCATTCCTCTAGCAATTAACGCTACTGCACTTTCCTGGTAAATTATTTTCTGTTTAGTAATGTTAAGATAGTAAGAATATAAATATTAAAATAAAAATCTGATGTTTATATTTTCAAAATATTGGCAGCTTTTAATATATATACATATATATATGTATGTATATAACTATTTTAGAATTTCAATTGTATATAAAATTAATATATTAGTCTGTCCATATTATGTTTCAACGTGTAAAATGGAGTTTTATGCCTTGAAAATACATTAATTACAAGATATTTTACATTGGTGCAGTCAGGAAATGATACTGGCATATGTGTGTCTATACATATATACATACACACACATTGTGTAAAGAAAGCAATCATTATATATGGAGGAATTCTTAAATATTGTATATAAAAAAATAGCTGCCAGAAGGACATAGCAAGAATTTTTTAAGGGGGGGCTTGAACTTGTATCTTAAAATTAATACTGCAATCCTTACATATATAATATATGTATACAGCAATTTTTATGGGTTGTTATAACCTCCCATATCATCCCCCTCCATTGCTATGCCACTGGCTACCAGTGAGAAAAAAGTGCTAACATCTGTAATATATTTATGTGTATATATTTTTAAAATTTCAAAATTTTAAGGTGCCTAAAATGTTTGTGCTTTTTGAGTAATTTTAAGTTCTTACTAAATTGATTTGTATTAGTGTGTTTTGAGATAGTCACTTTTTTAATTTTAAGAGGCTAATTTATCAAATGGAAAATTTATTTATTGTTTAATAAAGTAATTTCATCTCTAATATCTTGATTTACTGATGTGCAACAAATGTTTCTTGATATCTTTGTCTATTAAATACTTTTATACTAGTGCTGGTGTTTTAATCCTTCAATAACTTTTTTTGATATATTTTAAAAATTATTGGATCTTATTATTTTAGTAATCTTATTGTGATAGTTATTGAAACAACACTTTTAATTTAGAATAAACAGTTGGTTAATAACAGTTTATATCAATTCTAAAGTTTTAAAATTTTAAAATTAGAGTGCCTGAGTGAGGAATTTAATCATCTACACTGAACTAAAAGTATTTCTTCTATACATCTTTCATAATAGTAGGGAGTAACTAGTTATTAAAATAATTGAAGTAAAATGTTTAGATCTCTTTATTCTATAAATATAGATGCTTTAAGACTTGCATTTATCCTTAATCTTATTTAACATAGTAGTTTATTGATAGAACTGATTGTTTAAGGTGTGAAATTTTTCACTTATGATTGGAAAATATTTCCTTTTGTACTGTATTGTTCTTAAAATTCCTCACATTATGTTGAATGTGTTTAAATAATAAATATGTCTAATTCCACAAAAAAATTTAACTGTAGGAAAAACTAAAAACATTATATTGATAATGTGTTTTGTACATGAAATTTCTGATATCTACTTAAGATATCAGAAATTTTTCGGGATAAACGTTAATTGCTAGTAATTTTCTTTCCATTGATAAAACTTTATGTAGGCTAATGAATAAAAATTGAATATTTGTACTTTTTTTTACAAATTTAATAATTTAGAGAGCAAAACTAGTTCAGGAGTTTTGTGTAAAAACTCATTCCTTATCAGACAAAACAGATGTTTGATGACAGAGCTGGGAATTCGAGTCAGATTGACACTTTCATTATTTTCAAATAAAAAAGAAATTAAAAGCAGCTTATTGCTATTCAAGAGCATTATTTAAAAATCATATTAGTACATAAAATTATATATTATAGTCTATATTCATCTCTACTTATTGAAAACAATAGTTTAGAAGTACTTTTGGTATTTATATTTCTGAAATGCAATGTTTATAATGTATTTAATTTGAAACAAATTATTTAATATTAAAGAGAAGGTGAATTAACTTATGAGATTTGGATACTAACTAAATATCAGCATACAGTACCATTTTTTGTTAAATTTAATTCAGTTTTGACTGAATATTATGTTTCTTGTTACTAAATTTTCTACATGGGGTCTTTAACAGATGATCACTTGCCAGTGAATGAAATTTTATGCATCAGGCTCTTTATGTGGAAATAAAGGTGTAAGTTATATGCATATCAAATATTTTCCATGCTTCTGTCTTATAATTTCTATAGTCTTATTTACTTCCTTTTTCCTCACCTAAGACAACAATTCTATTCTCATGATTGTTGGATAAGACCTCATCAGAATATAATTACCAATCACTTCAGTATTTAAAACTAATGACTATAAAAATGGTTGTCCATTGCAGTTTTTGAAAAGCCAACAAATATTATAAAAATAAGTGGGTCTTGTTTTTATTCAGTTTATTTTAATATTTAAAACAGCCCCTTCAAATTTCTGTCTCGACTTTTTCTTGTTACTAGATTAGAGTAAAACATTGGGGTTGATAGTCTAGCTATATGATATGAATTAGGGATGTGTTGTGGCATTCTTGAATAGCATTCATTTTCTTACTATATTTATATTACTTCTACTGATTAAAAGAACCCCAGTTGGAAATTTGAGAAGTAATTTCTGAGATTGTTGCTGTGAAAATGAATGCTACCATATGAATTTTTGTAATATATTATTTGTTACACTTTGATGTGTTTTTATGATAGCTGAAAGTTCACTTCAGCTTGTTTCTTTTGAAATTGATAATTTCTCTAAAAAACTTTTTGTTGAATTGTAAGTTAAATTCTAGAAGTATAAAAGCAATATTTTGCTTTCTTTTTGTTATTGCTGCCATATATCAATGTAAATATGTAAGATATTCACATATATATATTTTTATGGTTTAAAAAGTTGGTTCCTAGTTTATTTAACTTCCCCCATGTATAATCATGTTTGCCATTTAAATATCTGTATTTTTATGGTTTATAAACTTTGTGAAGTATGGTGTGGATGAAAATAAATGTTATTAGAAAATACTAAATGCATTCAATCATTTTTACATTCTTTGCATCTTTATCATCTACTATCATCAATGGATCAGACTTTAACTGATTTTGGTTAAGTAACTGCAAACTTGTATATTTTGATATGCATTGTATAGATTTTTATTCTATTATACAATTGTAGAATTTCAGACTGTTTCAAATTGTTTTATTGGTTTCAAAAGTATTGAAAATAACCCCCATGAAACTGTTAAATAAAATGGGGGGGGATGTGCAGTGAAGACATTTTATAGTGTTTGTACAGTTAAAAAAAAAGTTGCCTGTTTGAATTGCCCATATTCATATCTTGTCTAAAACTTAATACTTATCAACTTTGTGTAACTTGGGTATTTATACTATATGTGCATACAGAAGGGAAAATAAAATCTTAAGGATTTTCTCTAGCTGTGATTTAGGGGATATAGTACTCAAAATATGGTCAAAGTATTGAATTATATTATTATTGGCTTAATTTAACATTTCTGTAAATGCATGCAAAATTTAAATCTTTGATATTTCAAATATTATTTATATTTTTTTTAAATGAAAACAAATTTAAAGAGACAGTTGTTCTTGTAATAAGAGCATAGCATTTTTTGATTAGCATTTAAATTGACAATATTGTTAAATTACTTAACTTTATTTGCTGAAGGAACTAGTGAAATAACTTATACTTAATTATTTTCAATTGTTATGTGGAAATAATAGTTTTATGCAACTTGGAGTTAGTTTTTTAAAATGACTTTTTTTCCCCATTTTTTTTTTCCTTGAAATTCATGTATTCAAAATGCTAAGGATTTTTGTACTACAAGTTTTACAGGGTTTTTTACGTTGGATAGATATGTATAAAAGAAAACTGCATATAGAATTAATAAGATTTATGGGTAAATTTAAAAAAAGAACTTGCAGCAAAAAGAATTGTTGTCAATTCAATTTTTACAGTTCACTGTCATGAGTCTTATTTTTAAACTGTTTTATTTTCTCTCTGACTTCCATGCATTCAAAATGCTAAGACTTTTTAAGAAAATTATATAAAATAGAAGTTTTAAGATTTTTATTTCAAGTTTTGTACATTGTAAAGAATAAAACTGTGAAATTGGCAATAAGTTACACACACACACACACACACACATATATATATATATATATATATATATAAAATTTAAAAACATTGAATCTTAATTAAAAGAAATGTTCAAACAGACATTTTCCTGAATGTGCTGTAAATTAGTCTCTAATTTACAAAGCAATTACAATGCTTACAGTAATACTTGAAAAAAAAAATTTTTTTAATGTTACCATGCTTCCTTAAATTCAATAAAATGTATTAAAATCTATACATAAACATACAAAAATACATTTTTAACCTAAATAGGCTTTACTTGTTTTCAGTGCGCAAATTTGTATGAAATGCCAATGAAATAGTCAAAAATCGCATTCACTTTGAGATTTGGGTGTTTTATAAAGAATTTTTAAATTTTGTATGAATTATTTTTTTTAAGAATAAAAACAATTTTATATGTTAAGTTTTATTTTTGGAATTATTTTTTTGTACATTATGCATATGTATTAACTCTATCCATTCACTTTCCAACAGCCATTCTCAGAATGTAGACTACATCCTTGTCCTACAAAAATGCTTCCACTCTAAGCCACTTGTAGAAAAGACAACAATTAATGGAATTGGAGCCAACATTAAACATTTTCAAAAGCAAATGGCATGAATTCTATTCCAAATAAACATAAAAACTCCCCTTTAACATTATTATCTATTATACCGCAATAGTAAACAATATATTTAAATTAAACTACTTCCCATGTCTTTCAAAAATTAGTCTATTCATTCCTTAGAACAATTTTAATCAATTATTACCAGTTGGCTATAGAGCGATTAATTTACTCAGTGGCTTTTTGAAAAGATGCTGAACTTATACGCAACCCATATTCTAATAACCCTATTATTCCAGAGGAATTTGTTTTTTGAAGGAGTTGATTCTCCAAGATGAAAAGCAGGTTTCAGTCGGTCAACACTTATCACCGAATTTTTTCCATGAATAAACAGGGTGAAGGGTTTTGAATTTCTTTCGATGACACGAAAAGGACCATCATATGGACGAGTAAGAGGAGATTTGACAGCTTCGTTCCTAACGAAGACGTGAGTGCACGTCGTCAGCGCTGGATGCACAAATGAGGTCTGTCGGTTATGATTTGTTGTGGGTACAGGTGCCAATCGATGCATTTGTTCAGACAGAGATTTAAGGAACGTCGACGGGTTGTTGTAGTTGGTCGTTGAATGTTGAAAAAAATCTGCAGGTAGCCTAAGGGGGATGCCATAGAGCATCTCAGCACACGTACCTCCCAGGTTCTCTTTAAAGGCAGAGCGGAGACCTAAAAGTACAAGTGGCAAACTTTCTGTCCACTTATTATTGTTGTGACACTTGAGGGCTTGCTTAAGTGAACGATGGAAACGTTCAATCATTCCATTCGCACAAGGATGATATGGAGTTGTCCTTATTCGGCGAATGCCGAGCATCTTGTTCAGTTTGGTAAAAAGGAATGATTCAAATTCACGACCCTGGTCGGTCGTGATGGTGGTCGGAACTCCAAATCTGGCGATCGAGTGGTGTAGAAATGCTTTGGCTACTGTTTCAGCTGACGTGTCAGTGATTGGGATGGCTTCTGGCCAACGTGAAAATCGATCAATGCATGTCAACAAATAGTTGAATCCGTCGGATGGCGGTAAGGGTCCCACCAAGTCAAGATGTACATGTTCAAATCTGTCTGACACAAGGGGAAATTGTTGGTGTGGACTTTTTGTATGTCTTACTGCTTTCGAAGTTTGGCAGTCTTTGCATGCCCGTGTCCATTCGGTAACATCTTTAGAACTTGCCAGCCAAACATACCGGTCCAAGATCAACTTTTTTGTAGCACGGATACCAGGGTGTGCAAGATTATGCAATTGTTGAAAAATCGTTCATCGCAGGGCCGTAGGGATAAATGGACGGATTTTGTTGTTTGCAACATCACACAATACACTAAGTTTAGAAGTAACAGGCATCGGTTGTAAATTTAGCGAGTGGTCTTTATCACGCAGGAGATTTTGTAACTCCTCATCGTCTTGTTAAGCTCTGGCAATGGACTCAAGACCAATCGACGAACTCTGGATTTCGCAGACTCGAGATAATGCATCAGCCACAACATTGACCTTGTTTCTGATGTGCTGTATATCTGTACAGAATTGAGCAATATAGCTCGATTGACGGATTTGTCGTGGAGATGCCGAGTCAGAATTTTTTGTAAATAAATACGTTAGAGGGCGATGATCCGTGAAAATTGTAAAGGTGCGTCCTTCCAAGTTGTGTTTAAAGTGTTTCGCCGCTGCGTATATTGCCAGTAGTTCCCTATCGTAAGTGCTATAACGTTTTTCGGTAGGGGATAACTTACGGGAAAAAAATGCTAAGGGTTTCATGTTACCGTCTTTAATAACATGCAAGGCCGCCCCTATGGCGGAGTCTGATGCGTCAACCATGAGACAGATACTTTGATTTGGCTCCTGATAACTTAAAGTAACAGCGTTGGCTAAGGATGTTTTACAATTATTAAATGCGGACGTAGCATCATCTGTCCAGGGAATTTGTCTCCTGTCATTCTTCTTCGAATCCTTTAAATACTCGTGTAAGGGAGCTTGCATATGTGCGGCATGAGGCAAAAAACGGCGATAGAAATTTAACATTGCTAAGAACCGTTTTAGTTCCACAAAAGTTTGTGGTTTAGGAAATTCCCTGATAGCCTGCACTTTTTCGGGCAGGGGTTTAACGCCTTCTGGTGTAATGAGGCATCCTAGAAAGGTTACAGAAGGTTTTCCTAAAACACACTTAGCGGGATTAATTTTTAAGCCATGGTGAGACAAACGGGTAAAAACTTGTTGTAGATGCATTTTATGTTCTTCCGGCGTCGAGGAAGCAATTAAAACATCGTCAAGATACGGCACACAATAATCTAAACCAGAAAGTACCTGGTGAATAAAACGTTGGAATGTTTGTGCTGCGTTACGCAATCCGAACGGCATGAACACATATTCAAATAAGCCAAACGGAGTCGTAACAGCAGTCTTGGTAATATCCGCAGGATTTACTGGAATTTGGTGGTACGCTCGCGTGAGATCTATAGTCGAAAAAATTTGTTTGTTATGAAAAATCTGCGTACAATCCTGGATATGGGGCAGTGGGTAACGATCCGGAATAGTATTGGCGTTTAAGCGTCGGTAGTCACCGCAAGGACGCCACTCACCATTGGTTTTTTTTACCATATGTAACGGGCTTGCCCACGGGCTGTTAGAAGGTCGAATGGTGCCCTGAGTCATGAGGTATTCAAATTCCTGACGCGCGATTTTAAGTAATTCGGGCGATAGACGTCTAGGTTTTGAAAAAACAGGGGGACCAGTTGTTTCAATATGATGAAACGTTACATTTGTTTCTATCGACTTGATTGGCTGTGAAGGATTTGTCAATCCGGGAAAATCATTCAAAAGTTTATCAAAATCCGAGGTACCAAGTAAAATTGATATGTTTGGATTATCTGTTTTGTAATTCACCGAAATGCCTCCTGAGGTCAGTTTAGTAATAGAGTCGATTAATCTCTCATTTTTTACGTCCACCAAAAGGTTATAATGTTTCAGAAAATCGACACCAATGATAGGCTGTTTAACATCCGCAACTACGAATGACCATGTGAATGGTCGGCGAAGGTTTAAATCAAGTTTTAAGCGTTTGGTGCCAAATGTGGCGATCTGGGATCCATTCGCGGCAAACAAAATTAAATTTTTTGATGGCTGCGTTTGTGGAACAAATGATCTCGGCAAAACGGATAAATCTGCGCCTGTGTCTATCAAAAATTTACAATTAGTCGTGCGGTCGGCCAACAGAATTCGGTGAATTTGGCGGTCGCGTTCTCGGCCGTTGAGCGATAGCCGTTCTAGTTTTCCTGCTGGGAAAAATTGCAAGGGAGACGACAATTTCTGGCGTTTTTACCAAATTTTGCGTGGTAGAAGCAAATATCAGGATTGGTGCGTACTTTTGAGCGACTTCTTGAATGCCTCTTAGCGCTATCTCTCCTGTATCGAGAGCGAGAGTTTCTCCTAGCACTGGTACTCAGTTCGCCGATTAGCCCAGTTAACTCTTCAATTTTCGTTTCCAAACGCGCTATTCTAGTGTTATCATTTTGTGCTACCGGAGCACTATCGAGAGCCTGAATGTTAGATCCCGCTGACAGTTCATGGATTTTATCTGCCACCGATGCAAGGCCATTTAGGGATTCGTTAAGCGCGGCAATAATAGATTGCATTGTGGTAGGTAATCGGTTCATCCATAAGGATTTGAGTAACGGCTCCCCAACAGTGTCTCCGGCCAGTGCCCGCATGCGTGTGAGCAGTTGAGATGGGCGTTGGTCACCAAGTTCGAGGCCTTGTAGTAGAGTTCTAATTTTGGAAGTCTCACTCTCTGAATGTAATTCTATGAGTTTAGCTTTTAATCTGTTATAAGAATCTCCTTTTGGTGGATTAACGAGAATGTCACAAACCGAATTTAGCATCTCTGAGTCCATAGCTGATACAACGTAGTGAAATTTGGTGTCATCTGCCGTGACATTAGCCAGAACGAATTGGGATTCAAGCTGGATGAACCAAAGCTTTGGATTCGTCTTCCAAAATGGCGGTGGTTTGACCGCAACGCGCGCGACTTCGGCAGGCATCACCTGTTCTGCCTTAGAAATTGGTTCAGTCATTTTGCACAATGAGAAAAGGTAAATTATAAAGACAAAAAATAAAAATAATTTGGTATACTATATAGATCGGTACACAGTGCAATACAATATATAAAATAGAAACACAAAATAGAGCAATGCAGAATAAATACACAAAAATATTTTACCTTTAGCTATGGCTCAGTTATTGTGAACGTAGTAGTTGAATTTAATTGCGGTAGGGAACTGCTGGCAATACATGTGATATGCAATAAAAATGCATGAAATAATATAAAGAAAATTTTGAAAAGAAAAAAATATATTTTGCTTACTGTGAAAACGACGAATCGACGAGGTAATCCAAAAATAGAAAAGCACTGATATGTATGAGCACAAAAATGTAACACAAAGTAGAAGTGATGTAGAAAAAATGCATTTTGCCGGGAACAAGGAATATCCGTTCAGGATGATCGCTGAATATTTAAATTTTCAATTGAACACTGTGGTGGCATAACACTAAAACTCAGAATGAAGATGCAGAAAGATTTTGAAGATCACATGGTCCTTACTGGTGATGAAAAATGGCACACAATAATCCAAGTTGGCACAAGCGCGTTTCTAGCGTTAAACACAAGTAGCTTCAAAAAAACACATTTTTTTTTTTTTTTTTTAAATGATGAAATATCGTGCTTGAAGTAACAGGAATGATATATATTTCTTCGTGGAAAACGGCAACGACGTGAAACTTATTGGCAATAGCAGGATTGAAAAGGATTTCAGAACATGGCGTAAAAAATGCACATGGTTGCAAATTCGATGCAAAAAATCTGCCGAAGGTTACGAAAATCTTAAGGGTCACCACTTATAACGGTTCGTGTTGGGCAAAGCAGATATGTTTGAGAGAACTGTTATAAATAAGCACAACATTAATAAAAACTTAACAATTTTATTCTGCATCGAATATATCACCAAATAGGGAGAAAAACATGTGCATAACCTCCCAGTGGAGAGCGCGCGTTTTTAGAGAGTACCTACAGCTTGTAGTACCAGTCGTGAACTGGTCAAACTAGTTAGTACCGGTCAGTCTGTGGTACACGGTGGTCTAGTGGTGCCATCTGTTGTGTCCTGTGATCACCACAAATTTTTGACTGTATCATGTACCAATGCATCAAATATGACTTAATTCAGATAAATGCATCCCACGGAATTTATATTTTTAATATACAACTACCTTAGTAATTGCTAATTTAAAATCCATATCCAACACATGTATTAGGTTATTCCATATGAAATTGAAAGAAATGAACGAAGACTTTTAACCGATTATAGTGAAACTTTATACATACATTCAGCTTGTGAATAAATAAAGGTATATCAAATAGTTTCAATTTAAAATGAAATTTTTCATCAGTTCCATGCAAATGAAAAGTCATGTGTTGCAGAACAGAATGACATACAAGGATTTAATTTTCTATAAGCTTTGTATCTTCAAAACTATTCCACACACTGAAAAATTTCTATGTTGCACTCTGGGAAAGTTGTATATGCATTTATATCATAGCAGTGATAAAGGATTAGTCTTAAATTGACTGCAAAAATAGGAATCTTCTCCATTTTGACAAATAAAAAATGTTCTGAGTATGAGAATTAATGGAATAAAATCATCTATGATATTAATACGTGATTGGCTGCTAAGTATGAACAGACAGAATTCTGAAGTTTGAAAGTTACCCTTTATTTTCTTCATCTTGAAAAAATTCAGAAACACAAGAAAATGCATAAAATAACTATTTTCCAGTTACGTAGCTTCATGTATGAAATGAAGGAAAGTCATACATAAATGATATTTTTCTTTAGCATAGGTATAGGTCAATATGTCCTGAAAAAAAGGTCAAGATTGCTTTTTAAGAACTAAAGTAAGAAAATTAGTTCAAAATAATCTTTCCTTCATGTGCTATGCTTAATACAAGCGTTTCAAATACTTAAAATAATGTGAAAGAAACACTAAATTATGTAGTACATTTAATTTTACCTTAAAACAACAAATTAGACAAGTATACATAATAAAATTTATGAAAACGTATAGAAACTCGTCATAAATTTATTAGGATTCATATATTGGAAGAAATTTAATTTGTGCTGTTATTTATCCTATCAATGATAAACTACGACGTTTGTTAAATTTATTCTTTAGAAAATATTCCAGGAATATATGTAAGCTGAAGGTAATAATAATACTTTCAAAATATAGACTTGACTGAATATGTGGTTGCCTCCTGCCAAATGGGTGTTAAAGCGCTAAGCATAGACTACAGAAAGCCTGGAAGACCTCCAACTTCGGCCTAGATTTGCACACCCTTGGTGTCAGACCATCTGAACTAATTGACGCTTTGGCAGTGGTTTGGGACCTGGGCGATGGTCTGCTGCTATGTAGTCTGTGATCTTAACATTGAAGGCCCTAATCCGTTGGCGATTGTAAACGGTTACCAGAAATCTTTCCCTGTTGTTATTTTGGACTTGGAAAAATTTGAGACTGAAAGCGATTGTGCATTGTTGAGATTTGTATATTAATAAAATCAACCGAAAGTAAGGGTTTGAATTACTTATATTAACACTTTATTGTGAATGTTATTTACATGTTAACTATTAACTGACCTTTTTTTATTTTCCAGCATTTTTGTTTGAAAAAGCTGAAGAATTTCATTTCTTTTTTGTTTGCGAATGTTCTAACGGATATTTTAAAATTACTTTTTCTGCTACATTTTACTTCTGTATTTGCAGGCTTTGCTAATAAGTAACCTTTTTTTATAGCATTTTTGTTTGAAAAATAATTCCTATAAATATTAATTATGACATTCGGCCAATATTTAAATCCAGTCAACCGAATATAACGGTTTGAATTATTACCACTTTATTGCGAATATTATTTGCATGGTTTGCTAAAAACTGGTATTCTTTTTTTATTTTCTAGTTTTGTTTATTTGAAAAATCCAAAGAATTTCATTACTTTTGTTAGCAAATGTTCTAACGGATATTTTAAAATTTCTTAAAATGATACATTTTGTTGTTATTTTTTGTATTTATGTGTTTTGCTAATAACTGATTTTTTTCGTAACATTATTGTTTGTAAATATTAGTAAAAATTTTATTAATTTCTGTTTAGCAGATGTATATCTGTCAAACGTACATTTTAATTTGAGTTATATTTTGTTATTCTTTCCTCTATCTTATTTAAATTTAAATAATTTGTTTTCTTTTAGCTGTTTTATGAATTAGTTTATTAGGGTTGTAATACAGGGGAAAGGGGTTTATAAACTTTTTTATGCTCTTTCTATTTGTTTTTCTTAATATTTTCAGCTGTTGGAGCTGTGTTATTTGGATTAAATTATATAGGACTACATATATATTGTATAGGACTCTCTAAGAAGACATGTATGATCTTTAAATCTTCAGAGGTAAGCAGTTTAAAATTGTATTTAATAAATTATTATATCAAGCTAAAACTTAAAAGATTCTGTGGTATTTTTATAAAAAAAATTTATACTTAAAATCATTTCTGTGTAATATGTGGCATAAAAATATTTATAATAAAGTAGATTTTTTTTAATGTGAATGATTTATGTTCAAAGTGCTATTGGCAATTCCATTCTCTGCAAGTATTTAAATAAAGTGTTTTTCATCTAAATCAGCCCACTTATTTTCAAATATTAATTTTTAAAGTATAAATTTTTTCTGTTAGATTAATTTTGCTCTTTATATGCATTCAAAACATACCTTTCACAGAAAACGGTTGAATCATATTTGCTACAATTCACCTGAATAATATAAATAAATCACCTGACCAGTGAAATAATTTATTTATGGTTAAAATACTTATTTATGTAATTTATTTTATGGTCCTTAGGGCCATATTCACCAAAATCGGGGTATCCAGGATCAAATGACGGATTAGGGAATCTGTAGATCAGCGATAACATGCCGTTAACTGTGACTTAACTGCTGTCATATGCTCCATGAGTGGATTCCCCGATCTACCGATCAACTGGCACAAATTTATAAGCTATGTTTTGATTGGTCGGTGACCGAAGTCCTAACCCGGTTGCGTACGCATCGTGTTATTTATATGGCGAAAATCTCAAGTCTTTAGTTTATAGTATTCGGCGCAATATTATTAATTTTACTTATGCTAAAGTTATATTATTTTTCCAAATCGTTCTAGTTAGCCAAAAATAATTCAAAGCATAGCATATTTAGCTCAGATTAAAATGTTATATTATACTTAAGATTTATTTTGATAAGAATTTAATGATTTTACAATTGACATTAATTTAATATAAATTTTTTACAATTGTGCATTACAAAATTTTCAACTGCTTTTTAAATCAAAATTTGTTTTGTTGATCACCTTTTCAATTATTTTCTTCTACACTTAAATTTATAAAGAAACCTTGCCAATATTATTCTCTTACTCTTATACACATCTTTACTTTTATTTATTATTATTTTTTTATATTTTTAATGACATGAAAAGGCATTATGAAACTTCACATCTTGTTTTATCCAAATTTTAGTTCAGCAAAGCAGCTAAATCTTACTCATTGATTTGGCATGGTTTGATTTTTTTTTTTTTTTAATTTTACATTGTATATATTACATTAATAAAGTACTGAAAGTTATACATTTTTAGTGAAAGTTATCAACACTTCTTTAAGACTATGAACTTATTTTGATATTCTTTAGCATTAATGGAAAATCAAATGTCCAACTTTTAGTATATTTTCTTTCCTGCTTTCCTTGAAGAAACTCTGTTCAAATATATTCCTTTTATTTTTCACCTTTAAGGTCATGAATACTAATAAAAATTTCTACTTACAACCTATTTAATTTATGACCTCTTCTATTCATCATTCTTTGAGGTTAATCAAAACAGTTTTAAATTTTTTAGAATGGGTTTAATGATTATACACATTTCTTGTAACATCATTATAGTTTAATTTTTAACCAATGTCTGATTTTAAAAAATTCCAAGAAATTCTAATAATTCATATAAAAAGATGATCAAATTAGCACAAAAAATATACTGATAATTTATCTGAACTATCTGTATCATACTTTTATTTGTTTCTACAGTCTGAGAGTACATATTCAATTGTCATATTTAAGTTTCAGTTTAGTTAGCAGTTTAAATGCCACAGGAACAACCACAGGAAAAGGCGGGAGGTTTCTTGTTTCAATTATGTAGGAATGGAGAAGGGATAGTCTCCCACCCCGAAATTCTTCTAAAAGCGTTTTCTTGGGAAAATGCCCACGTGTGTTTGTGCGAGAATGTTTTCTTTAAATGAAACCGCTTCGGTGGTCATAAAACTGGAAGGGCCGCAATCTGGCTTTACCCCCTGTTGTTGTACAGAGTATGCGTTGCAGTGATGATAGGCACTGTCCTTTTGTCTGCAGTCTCAACGTATCACTTACTTCCTGTTATAAATTGCGTTGTGCGGGTCATCTGCTCTTCAACAGTCTTTCTAGGAGATCTTTTCTTTTGTTGCTCTGGGCTATTTGAGATCTGATTCAGATAACTGAACAAAACATAAAAATAGACGATTGCTATCGCTTTGTTAATGTACATTTAGGTTATATGTGTACAAATTCAAAGAGAAAATTTAGCTGGTAAACATAAATAAGGATCTGCGATTTGTAAGTAATTTTTTCATAGGAATGTATAAAGTAGAGAATAAGCAATAATTAAGTAGGAACTTATGTATAATAAGAAGATTGTATATAATGGAACATAAAAAAAGCAAGTTTAATCAATCATGAATTTTAATCTTTAAATCTAAAACATTCAAAACTACCATGTATAAGCATGGGAATAAGTCAAATAGTTAGGCTAAAAATCAAAATGAAATTAATGAAGGTTATTCGTGTAACAGATCAAGATATCATCTACATAAGATATGTAAGTTCATTTATGGGGAGGTTCCTATTTCATAATGATGTAAAAATGAGCCTGCATTTTAGTTTTAAAATAACATCTTAATGAAAGTACCTTTATGAATTTAATCAAAATAGCTTACTGAGTATTAACTCTATACTTATGATTGGAACATTAATAATCATCTTACTCATGAAAAACTACTAGAGCAAGTATGAATATTTTTAATTATGTGCATAAATTGACGCTCCCCTAAAAAGTTACTTGCAAGAATTTTAAAAATAAAATTAAGATAGGTGTATTATTTATGTTTTTAAAATTTTAATCTCCTGCTTTTAACCGCGGAAAACTGCGTTTAAAGCAATTACTTGGGATGACGTCACATTGCTAGAAATATTGCTTCTTTCACTTAGTTATGATGCGATAAATTAAAAAGTTAATCGTTTGCATTTAACCAGGGAAAATAATGCTTGGAATAATGACATAAAATGCTCGAAAAAGGGGGAAGGAATGGATTTCGAACGTTAAAAATTTACGAAAACCTTCCTAGGGATATACCTAAGAATTTCCCAAATTTTCACGACGATTGGATGCATGGTTTTTGAGTCTATCGAGTACAGACAGACAGAAATTCATTTATATATATATAGACTAGCTGCTTCGCACCCAGCCTTCAGTCTGGGTTTTCAAATATTTGAAGAGAGAAACAAATGAAAGCGAAAAGTGAAATCTCAGCAATGTTGTCGATTTTACATTTATAATTGCTGGATGGTCTAAGTACATTGGTACATTGTATTTTTGTTAGATTTTTATTTACTGTGGCTTGTTGTTGTTGTGGGGTGGGTTATGGTGGATTGTTTTGGTTTGTTAGGATGGTTTGTTTTGTATTTATATGTTGATTGTTTTGTTTTGATTTTTGTTGTTGTTTGGTTTGGGGTTTTTTTTTGGTTACTTTTGTTCTGGTTTTTTGTTTTGTGGGGTATTGGGTTGTAGTATTTTGTTTGTGTGTGGTTTAGGCTGGGGTTGGTTTTTTTTGTTTTGAGTTTTGTGTCTATGTTTTTAGGTGTTTTCTTTTGGGTAGTTTTAATGGTTAAGGGTGTTTAGTTGTTTTTGTTTTTCACATTTGTTTTAAATGTTCTTTGTTTGAGTTGTTTCAATTGGTTGGGTTTGTACTTTTTGGGTGTGTTTTTTTAGGTTTTGGGGAATATTGGGGTCTGAGGTTTGTGTGGTGGTTTGGTGTGATTGGGTATTGTTTTTGGTTTGAATATTTTTTTGGTGTGTGGTTGGTTGGTTTATGGTGTGTTGGGGGTGATTTTATTGTGTTTGGTTTGAGTTGTGAGTTGGGGTTGTGGTGGGTTTTATATATTTGGGGTGTGTATTATATTGTTTGTTCCTAGTGTTTTTTATATCGTTATATTTTTTTATGGTGGTAATTGACATGTATGGTTGTTGGGTGTTGTGTGTTGAAGTTGTAATAATTTTAGTATTTATGTTAATTGTTTGGATAAGAATTTAAAATATTAATATTGTAGATAGTAATATTTAAGGTCTTAAATATAATATTATATAGATATATAAGATATTAATAATTTTAAATAATAAGTCGTTTATTGACGATGATAGAATATTACAAAAGATATTTTTAATAATTTGATGTTTAATTTATACTTTTCTTTTAGATATATAAAGTGCAGTTGGTAATAATTCCAATTCCACGACTTTTTTTAATGCAGGAGTCAAATTTCAAAATACTTTGGAGAGTAATATTTATGTACTGTTCTGAATGAGCTAATTCATTTTCGAGATTGAATGTCTTTTAGTACTAATATTTTACATACATAAAAATTAAACTTTAAACAAAACCTATGATGATAATTTTTTTAAGAAATGGCAATTGTGAAATTTAAAATAAAATTGATAGAACATTGAGAATTTGTAATTATTGAAGATAAAAATCACGCCAATATAGAACAGGAAAAAATACTAACTTCTTAAAAAATATGAAAGTAATATAATGATTTACATATTTTGATGAAGTAAAAAATTTAGCTATTAAAACTAAATTGATTTTGATACTGGGATATTTCAAAGAGAAAAAGTTATTGCGTATGACAAATAGTTGTAACTATAGGCAATAAATGGCACCACTCATTACATATTTTAATTAATATACTTTTAACTGAGTGTAATTACGGTATTTTAATGGTGGAAACAAAATTTTCGGAAAAAGTATACGCTAATAAATTTGGAAATTTTCGAATTCGAATCACCTCTATATCTATCATGTATTTGATAGCCAATATTTAAAAATTGGATCCCAAGAAGGATATTTCGGTCAACATCTAAGAGTAAAATTCATCCGAAGTAGTTTTTCATTTTGATTGATGTAACCATAATTTTATTTCCTAAATAATCGTTTATGTTTATATATATATATATATATATATATATATATATATATATATATATATATAGGCCAGAAATATATATGAATTAACCGGAAATTCACGAATCTTACTCATGTAATGGGCCGAACAATAACCAAATGGTTAGGGCGCTGATTTTCTGTAAAGTTGGAATCCCATTGCTATTTTAAAGCAGTAGGTCCAGTAGCAGTAAATATGTTTAATGAGCCTTGTGTCTTAAACACTCATATAAAAACAGAAACCAAAGATCATTGCTCAACTGAAGTAAAAAAAAAAATTAAAATTATTAAAAAATATAATTGCTGAGTCCTGTAGATGATATGTTATTTAAGATGATTAGTAAGGTGATTAGAATGACCGTTCCCATTTTTTTAAAGTGAAAAATAATCTATTCATTCCTCGTCACGGTATCCATTTGCATAATAATAATAATTTAGAAAATTTAAAATATCCTTTGATTTCTACAAGGAATAGGGAAATTAGTTTTTTTAAGCTTTTGATTAACATTTGAAATTCTTAAACGAATTAAATTACTTTATTAAAGGAACATATAACATTAATTACTTTTGTCCATTATGTAGTTTTAGTTTACAATATCTCATGCATATTATTTGTATAAGAGTCGCATTATTCGATCAATAAATTAAAGTAGAACTGTATGTTAGAACTGTAAGATTTTAATTTCTAATTTAGTTATAGGGAAATTAGTTGGAACAAATTAACTTTATATTCAAATACGTGTGTTGGAATCCCAGATAAGATTTAGTTCTATAACTTTTAGTCGACATATTAAAATATATTAAAATACTGAAATATTAAACACCGCCAAACAGAAGATGAATTCCGGTTACACCGCCAAACAGAAGTTGCCGTACCAGAAAAAAAAAATCTATCACCTGATGAAAATTGTTTTGGCGAAATATCGGCGAAAATATACTCCTCACTGAGAAAGTGACGTTACAGATATCTGGACCAATCGTAGACGAGATGAATAAGGTTGCCAGCATGGTTACCTTATTTCAATACACATCACCCAATACACCACCAAAAAGCGCCAAGATAACCGCCAACCCCCCAGATTTACAGGTCAGCCGGCAGTGATCTGGGACCTTGGCGATGGTCTGCTGCTATGTAGTCTATGATCTTACATTGAAGGGCCTAATCCGTTGGCGATTCTAAAGGTTACCAGAAATCTTTCCCTGTTGTCGTTTTGGACTTGGAAAATTTTGAGACTGAAAACGACTGTGCTTTGTTGAGATTTGTATATAAATAAAATCAACCGAAAGTAAGGGTTTGAATTACTTATATTAACACTTTATTGCGAAAATTATTTACATGTTAGCTATTAATTGATTTTTTTATTATTATCCAGCATTTTTATTTGAAAAAGCAGAATTTCATTTCTTTTTTGTTTGCGAATGTTCTAACGGATATTTTAAAATTACTTTTTCTGCTACATTTTACTTCTGTATTTGCAGGCTTTGCTAATAAGTAACCTTTTTTTATAGCATTTTTGTTTGAAAAATAATTCCTATAAATATTAATTATGACATTCGGCCAATATTTAAATCCAGTCAACCGAATATAACGGTTTGAATTATTACCACTTTATTGCGAATATTATTTGCATGGTTTGCTAAAAACTGGTATTCTTTTTTTATTTTCTAGTTTTGTTTATTTGAAAAATCCAAAGAATTTCATTACTTTTGTTAGCAAATGTTCTAACAGATATTTTAAAATTTCTTAAAATGATACATTTTGTTGTTATTTTTTGTATTTATGTGTTTTGCTAATAACTGATTTTTTTTCGTAACATTATTGTTTGTAAATATTAGTAAAAAATTTTATTAATTTCTGTTTAGCAGATGTATATCTGTCAAACGTACATTTTAATTTGAGTTATATTTTGTTATTCTTTCCTCTATCTTATTTAAATTTAAATAATTTGTTTTCTTTTAGCTGTTTTATGAATTAGTTTATTAGGGTTGTAATACAGGGGAAAGGGGTTTATAAACTTTTTTATGCTCTTTCTATTTGTTTTTCTTAATATTTTCAGCTGTTGGAGCTGTATTATTTGGATTAAATTATATAGGACTACATATATATTGTATAGGACTCTCTAAGAAGAAATGTATGATCTTTAAATCTTCAGAGGTAAGCAGTTTAAAATTCACATTTAATAAATTATTATACCAAGCTAAAACTTAAAAGATTCTATGGCATTTTTTTTTTAAATTTATACTTAAAATCATTTCTGTGTAATATGTGGCATAAAAATTTTTATAATAAAATAGATTTTTTTTTAATGTGAATGATTTATGTACTAAGTGCTATTGGCAATTCCATTCTCTGCAAGTATTTAAATCAAGTGTTTTTCATCTATATCACCCCAGTTATTTTCAAATATAAATTTTTAAAGTATAAATTTTTTCTGTTAGATTAATTTTGCTCTTTATATGCATTCAAAACATACCTTTCACAGAAAACGGATGAATCATATTTGCTACAATTCACCTGAATAATATAAATAAATCACCTGACCAGTGAAATAATTTATTTATGGTTAAAATACTTATTTATGTAATTTATTTTATGGTCCTTAGGGCCATATTCACCAAAATCGGGGTATCCAGGATCAAATGACGGATTAGGGAATCTGTAGATCAGCGATAACATGCCGTTAACTGTGACTTAACTGCTGTCATATGCTCCATGAGTGGATTCCCCGATCTACCGATCAACTGGCAAAAATTTGTAAGCTATGTTTTGATTGGTCGGTGACCGAATTCCTAACCCGGTTGCGTACGCATCGTGTTATTTATATGGCGAAAATCTCAAGTCTTTAGTTTATAGTATTCGGCGCAATATTATTAATTTTACTTATGCTAAAGTTAATATATAATTTTTCCAAATCACTCTAGTTAGCCAAAAATAATTCAAAGCTTGGCATATTTAGCTAGTATTAAAATTTTATATTATACAAAAGATTTATTTTGATAACAATTTAATGATTTTACAATTGACATTATTTTAATTTTAATCTAAATTTTTTTACAATTATGTATTACGTAATTTTCAACTGCTTTTTTTTAATCAAAATTTGTGTTGTTGATCACCTTTTTAATTAAATTTCTTCTAAACTTAAATTTAAAAAAAAACCTTGCCAATATTATTCTCTTACTCTTATACATATCTTTACTTTTATTTATTATTATTTTTTTATATTTTTAATGACATGAAAAGGCATTATGAAACTTCACATCTTGTTTTATCCAAATTTTATTTCAGCAAAGCAGCTAAATCTTACTCATTGATTTGGCATGGTTTGATTTTTTTTTTTTTTTTTTATTTTACATTGTATATATTACATTAATAAAGTACTGAAAGTTATACATTTTTAGTGAAAGTTGTCAACACTTCTTTAAGACTATGAACTTATTTTGATATTCTTTAGCATTAATGGAAAATCAAATGTCCAACTTTTAGTATATTTTCTTTCCTGCTTTCCTTGATGAAACTCTGTTCAAATATATTCCTTTTATTTTTCACCTTTAAGGTCATGAATACTAATAAAAATTTCTACTTACATCCTATTTAATTTATGACCTCTTCTATTCATCATTCTTTTAGGTTAATCAAAACAGTTTTAAATTTTTTAGAATGTGTTTAATGATTATACACTTTTCTTGTAACATCATTATAGTTTAATTTTTAACCAATGTCTGATTTTAAAAAATTCCAAGAAATTCTAATAATTCATATAAAAAGATGATCAAATTAGCTAAAAAAATACACTGATAATTTATCTGAACTATCTGTATCATACTTTTATTTGTTTCTACAGTCTGAGAGTACATATTCAATTGTCATATTTAAGTTTCAGTTTAGCAGTTTAAATTATTTAGTATATAAAATTAACAAAATCTAACAAATATTTTACAGTAAATTTTTAATTAGAGTGATACAAATTCCAAAGTTAGAAAAAAAATATTCCAAAGTTATAAATAAAAATATTAAAGTAATGTATAAAGAAATATAGAAATGCTTCTGTAACTTTTTATAGCAAAGGGAAAAAACACTCAAATAGCATTTGCTTACATTCTCTATAGCAATATTCATCAAGTATTTATCTAGCTTTTCCAGTGTCAAAACATTTTATGAACTAAAATATTCAAGCCCTTTTTTATGTAAAATGTTTTTTCTGATAACAATGTATAAAGTAAATATATAAAGAAATGTATAAAGTAATATAGACTGCTTTAACTCATTATAGCCCAAAAAAACACTCAAATAAATACTGCTTAAATTCTTTATAGCAGCATTCATCAAGTATCCATCTAGCTTTCCATTGTCAAAACATTTTATGAACTAAAATAAAATGTTCAAGCCATGTTTATATAAATATTTTTTTGTGACAAGAACAAACTATGTATATGCTTCTGTGCACTATTAGAAGCATTTAATTTTGTACGAAACAATAAATCTTATCACATTGTGTTTAGATAAAACAATTTTTTGTTTGCAAGAAAGAACTTACAAGCAACTAATGTCCCTCAAAAGTTGTAAAATTCACAGCATAAACAATGCTTATATTTCCTTTAGAAGAGTTATTTTATTTCTTAAAAAATATACACACATATACATATACTGTTATAATAATGTTATAACAAAAAATCATCTCCTTTACAGTATAATAATAAAATTTTATAAAATAGATTAACAACCGAACCTTGAAAAATGGAATATCTGATATTATTACACAAGTAACTCTTCTAAATTGAGTACTATATTAATAGGACATTTGCAAAAATACAAATTTGAAGGTGTGCTGCATTTGTTCAGAAGAAAAAAGTATCTTGATGGATAGTTATAGAAAGAATTAAGGTATATGATTTTTTTTTTCCTAAAATGAAATGCCTGCAATAAAAAAGTTCTAAAATATTATAGCTTAATTAAATTAATAAGAAAGGAAGGAGAGAAAATATTTAAATGAAACATGAAATGAATGCAAACTATATCATGTAAGGTTTGAACAAGTACAACTGTCACATTGTTAAAAGCTGCCTTTTATTGTGTCTCTTAACATGATTAACAACAAACTTTAACAAAAGTGAACGACTTACAAATATTTCTGTTAGAAATAATTTTTGCTAAAAGTTTTTACAAGAATAACTCAAAATAATTTTATTTAGTTTCACAGCTATATAGTTGTCAAATCTTGTAAACTCACTTTCTATAAATCGAATGAGTTGAAATTTTACATAAATGTGTAACTCTGATGCTAATGCAACTTCCTAGCAACATGGAGCTGATTTCTTAATTGAGAAGGAGGTCGAAGGACTTATGAATTGTTTCCTCATATGCCCATATACCAAAAATAAAATATCTATTTACATTTATGTGCACTATTATACTTCTTTAATGAAACAAAATGAGAATTATCATTAATACATTAATTTAGGTTGATTTAAAAAAAATTGTTAGAGCTAACATCTATAACAACTGAAATCTGTTATTTTCCAGGTTTTACCCTTTCTTAATGTGTGTATATATATATATATATATATATATATATATATATATATATATATATATATATATATATATATTTGTGTGTGTGTGTGTGTGTGTGTATATATATATGTTTATATATATGTATGTATATATGTTTATATATATGTTGGTATATATATATATATATATATATATATATACACACACACACCATAGGCATATAAATGTACACAAATTTCATGTAAATTTTTTAGTCGTAATTACCTGTTAGATAATCAAAAATATATTGTGAATGAACAATTATGATGAATATGAAATAACATGTTTTTAATTATGTACACAGTTAAAATAATATAATTATGAGACATGGCTGTTAATTTTGAATTATCGGCTTGATTGAACGAGTGGGTCCCCCCTGCCAAATGGGCGATAACGCGCCTATTTTGGTAACCCCATCTACTTTCTCCTCTCCTCGCCGTGTTTTAATCATGTGCTCTCGTCACGCTTCTCTTTTTTTGAGTATGAATTGCGCCTCTTTCTGATTGGCTGATAAATAGTTTAATTTGAAATGCGCCTCTTTCTCATTGGCTTACAAATAATTTGAATTCATTGGTTCTTTGACCAACGGCAATTTGTTTTAAAAATTTAAATAAGTTAAATTCGTTTTTCAACCATTTTACCGTTGGATGTCCTTGAATGCACACGTGGATTGTTTCACCTTTTGATTTTGTTCCATTCCCTATGAGTGAAAGCTACTGGTGGTAAGATTAAGGAAAGTAAATTAAGTATTATAGACATACTTAAATTTACTTAAATAAAAACCATACTGAAGGTCTTTTTCGAGCCTTCTTATCTTGCGTAAAGACCCTATATGCACCACCTAACTGCCGATGAAGAGGTGCATCCACGGAATGAAGTAAGTGTTTTAGTTATTTTATTTTAAAGGGATATTTTACTTTGTTTTCGGCACAAATTCTTTCGTGTGCATCGAGGGAAGGTTTGGATCATTTGTGTTGCTTTTTAATGAAGGGGGATAGATTTAAGCATTAGTTTTCTATATGTTGTTAGTATGAGTTTATTAAATTGTTTTTTATTAAAGAAGAGTAAATATCGCATTAAATTTATACTCAAATCTTTTAGATGAATAGCAAATACATTTACGGGAGGTCTACGGGGACGGAGCCCCCCCTCCTTAATTTAAAAACATTTTTTTTACATTAATATAAATAAAAAAGATTGACATTAAAAAAATTTACCAAAATTTGATCCAACAAATTTTTCAAAATTACTATTTTAATATATTTTGCAAATTTTAAAACAGAATTTAAGCCATTTGTTAAGATTAATTGAGCTATTGTTATATTTTCATTTCCCGAGCTTTCAATTAGTATAGCTATGTCATTCCCGGCGAAAATCCACTCCCGCTCATCAGGTCAGGCTTGAGGTTGCCACGCAAAAGGTTTCGTGCTTGGCGCTCTTGGCGGGAGTTAAAAATCGCCAAATAGAGCAGGGGGACCCGATTCTTCAGTAGTACCGAATTATCAAAGTACAGTAATTTGTAAATGTACATTCTGTAAACTGACAACTGTATTATATAAATAAAGTTGCTGGGTATATGATGAAAAAAAATCTTACAAACATCAGATGAATTTTCTAACTGACCTGGAAGAATTTAATAAGAATATTAATGTATATAATGTATATTTTCTCAAAGTTGGATTCATTGATATGTGTTAAGTATTACATTAACATGTAATAAAAGTATATATGTCGTAAAAGACCACAAGAGAATACAGTACAATTAAATCAACAGGTAAAGCAAAGAGGCCTTACCTCCAAAATTCCGATGGTGCTGCTTCTCGTCTATTTGTCCCGGGCCGGGCTGTTATTGTTCTTGCATAAACACCTTGATTCCGTGTTTGGCATTAAATGGCTCGAATACATTGGTGAAAAAAGAATAATATTTATATACATTTAAAAAGAAAAGGTAGTGAGAGTTCATCTCGACTGTTTACACATTCGCGGTTGACACCGACACTGAGTTCGTTTGTAACGGTTACAGTTAGTTCGCCGGGGGATTTCCCACATTCTCCCACCTTTGAGTTTTGAGATACCCTCCAAAACTCAAACTGAAGAAATGGAATTGTCACAAGTTCAGTTTGTCGGGTTCCTTCAGAACGCGACCACACCGAGAACGGCGAACTTCAGGTTCCTGAGAAAGATTCTCTTCGTGCTGACTGTCAGGTTCTAAGGAATCATTCCTATGACAAGCTTCATTGTAGTCGTCTACAATTGGTGATGTTACGTTGAGCTTTGGAGAACTTTCAGTTTCACTAATCTCCAATGGATAAAGTCTTTGGACAGGCCGTAATAAAGTTCCATTCTTTGTCTTCAACTCTACCACTCGTATTCTTCCATCTTTTCCGGGGAAAGTTTTAATAACTTTGGCCAGCGGCCAATCTATATTCTTGGTATTGGAATCTCCGATCAGCACGATTTCTCCTTCTTTGACGAAACACTCTTTTCTAGGTTTTGAAAATTCCCTTAACTGTCCCAAATATTCACTTCTGAACCGAAGCCTTAAATCTTGGCGTAATTTTTGTTTATACGCAAATCTTATATGCAGTTTCTTCTCATCAATTAAAATTCTATTTTTTACTTTAATCAACCCATCGTCGTCTGTAAAAGTTTGCAAATGCAACTTTCGTACTTCCTCAAATGATTGTTCCTGGACTTTTCTCAAAATTATTTTCTCGTCTCGATCTATTTCTTCTAAATCTAATTTTCCCTTTTTCCTGTCTTCTTTATTCTTGCAGTTGTGACAAAATCTTTGTATCCAACCCATTGTTCTTACAATTTTGCGATACGATGAAATTCGAGATGCATATTGGATAGTATCTGCTTGGGTGTTAATGGCTGACACGATGGTTTTTATTTTCTCTGAGTTAACAATTTCCAGGTCTGGATCAATTTTAGAGATAGGCCATTCATTTGAAGGTAACTTTAACCATCTTGGTCCCTCCCACCAGCGGGTTTTTAACAGTTCTGGATAGTTGCATCCTCGTGAAGGAAGATCGGTAGGATTCATGGGACCAGCTACGAGTCTCCAATCAACAGGATTACTCAGTCCTCGTATTTGTTGAACTCGATTGTACACAAATGTAGCCCAAGTCTTAGTTCTCTTGATCCAATATAAACCATTCGCTGAATCTGACCAGTAAATGACAGGTATGCCTTCTCCACTTTCCTTTTTAAAAGCTAAAGGAGTAAGCTCCCACCCTCGGGGATGGAATTTGGTGTGCTCAACAGAGCCTGTGCTTCCGATATCAATTTGGACAATTTTTCCGGGCTATGAACACTAAGAATGCAACTGTCGACGTAGAAAGAATTTCTTAGCTTCCCAGCAGTTACACCGTACTTCTCAAGGCGAAATCTATTCATCAGGGTTCGTATCAGTTCAATGAGATTAGGCTCTTCTTTTACACAATCATTCAAAGAGGGGAAATTCTTTTCTCTGGCGGAACCATCAAATACTGGTCTCACCTTAGTTGTTATGGAATTGTCCTTAAGCACAGGAAGATGCGGTAAAAAGTGTTCATTTTTAATATCATGACAGAGAGGAACTTCCTCGATGATATCTTCAGCTAACCAGTCTTTGAAAACCTTCTCGTAATCGGTCAACCTTCCCGTTCGTTCCAAAGATTTCACGCAACTAGCTGGTCTCTTTTCTGCTAGACTCGGTAAGCTAACTGAATACCTCCCCTCTTCATCCCTAGTAACAGTCTGAAGAAAATGATCTTTTGCTGTCTTTTCAAGATCTGACCTTAACATCTTAGTCTCGGGGTCACGAATGCCAATTGTATCAAGAGACCAATTATCAGATACGTCAAAGCTAGTTGCATGAAGTGATAATAAAATGTTAGAATTCTTCGTTTTTTCCTCTCCGGAATTTCTCAGAATTGTCCACCCTAAGATCGTTCTCATAGCCAGCATCCCATTTGATAAATGCTTGACTTCCCCAGTTAATAGTTTACTGGCACAATCTGCTCCTAGCAAAGCATGAATTTCGTTTGGATTATTTTCAAATAAGCAACAGTTTTCATTAATGGCAATATCACTTAAAAATATTCCCAACTCTTTCAATTCTTCAATACATTCAAGATTTTTCAATTTAGGAATAGGGGCACATATTTTCTTTTGATCCATTACTTCTATTTCAAAAGTGAAACTCTTATCTATGTTGCTTAACTTAATAGAGTATTTCTTATGCCTTTCACTTTTCTTTATTCCTCCGAATAACCCATGAGTAATTGTTTCCTCTCCAATACACTTTAATTTCATTTTTTCAGCCACATACTTACTGACGTAGGATTTTTGTGAACCTAAATCTAAAATTATCCTCAAAAAATTACGCGAGTTGCTCCCATTAATGCATACAATTAAAGTCTGTAAAAGAACTTCCTTTGAACAAGAACTGTTCGTCAACACACTATTTTCACAGGTTTTTTCATCAGTGGTTTCATTAGAAATTTCATCTTTCTTTTTATTGTTAGAATAAAAACATAAAATCGATAAATGCCTTTTATTGCAGTGTTTGCAACGAACGCGTTTCTGGCATTGTTTACTCAAATGCTTTCCAGTGCAACGAAAGCAGGCGCCACGTTTAACCAGGATATTTTTTCTTTCATCAATAGTTAAATTTAAAGCATGTAAGCAATCGTCCGCTGACTCATGATAATTACTGCAAAACACACATGGCGAAAAGTTATTGCCTCTCAATTCAGAACTGAAAAGATCGGCGGCAGTTGTTTTACTTTTTTCATTTTGTTCCTCATAGCGGAAATGCTGTCTGTGATCTGGGAAAGTATTCTGATTTTCGGTTTTCGAAAGGGACGATCTTTCTCGTGCAATCAATTGCTTTGATAAAAATTCTATTAATTTATTTACTTCATAATTCGAATTTTGCACTTCTTTGTTAAACTCCAAAAGTAAATCATGAGGGAGCATTTTCAATAACAATGGGCATAAAACAGCCGAATAGTCATTTGGTTTGACTTTTAAAGTTTCTAAACTTCTAGTTTCGGTTACAATTCTGTCATAAAGCTTTCGAAATGATTTAATATCACTTGAATTTTTCAATGGAGGGATAGCCAAAATATCTGAAATGTGTTGGTTTATCAAAATTTCTGATCGCCCGAATCTTTCTTTAAGACAAGAAATGGCGTTGTCATAATTTTCAGACGTTATAGCATAACCTCCAACAGTATGAAGAGCAGTTCCACCCAAATAGGCCTTCAAATAATTAAATTTACTTGTCTTATCTAAAGATGAATTTTTATGTATCGCAGACTCGGATGAATTCCAAAAACTAAGCCATTGGCTTATTTCGCCGTAAAATTTCTGAATAGAGAGCTTGGGTAATTTAATCTGCATTTTATCTTGAAACTCATTCTCTAATGATGAATTCTTAAGACTGATATCGGGTGTAATTTTGGCAGATTTCGTTTTCGATTCTGATAATACGTGTATTTTCTTTCGAGCTCTAAATTTACAAGTAATTATTTTTTCCTTATATTCGATTGATGTATTGATGTCCGCGTCAATTTCCTTAGGATCTATGATTTTTTGTAATTCCTCATCTAGCGATTCTAGTTCTTTAGCGTGTTCAATCAAAAGTTCTAAAGATTCTTCTAAAGTGTCCAAAATTGTTTCTTTGCTTAATTCGGCTTCTATAATTTTGATCTGCTTAGTAACCGACGTTCTTATTATTCCCCTTCTCTTTTTTATTCGAGCAATCTCATCATCAGCCATTTTTAACTACAAAGTTTCGATTTCGATTTCAAAAGTGTTTAAAAATCAATAATTTTCAAAATAAGCCCGAGTCCCGGCAGGGATGCCAGTTGTCGTAAAAGACCACAAGAGAATACAGTACAATTAAATCAACAGGTAAAGCAAAGAGGCCTTACCTCCAAAATTCCGATGGTGCTGCTTCTCGTCTATTTGTCCCGGGCCGGGCTGTTATTGTTCTTGCATAAACACCTTGATTCCTTGTTCGGCATTAAATGGCTCGAATACATTGGTGAAAAAAGAATAATATTTATATACATTTAAAAAGAAAAGGTAGCGAGAGTTCATCTCGACTGTTTACACATTCGCGGTTGACACCGACACTGAGTTCGTTTGTAACGGTTACAGTTAGTTCGCCGGGGGATTTCCCACAATATAAATGAAAGCATTTTATTTTTAAGTGTATATATATATATATATATATATATATATATATATATATATATATATACATTCATAGCAAAATACAGATAATATTTACAGATAATACAGATTATACTTAATTCTAAAATTTCATAATAAATAAATATAAGAGTAAAATTGGCTTCAAATTTAATATAATGTTCAAACATCAAATATTTTCACGTATAAAGCCAAAGAAAGGTAAATAATTTAAAATAAACAAACCAACAGTCAGCATATTAATATATGAAAGAGATGTTGATGCACACAATTAACGGGTTTAGATGAGCCACCGATATCTAAAATCATCCATAGGGGAAATATGGAATAGGCAAAAAGATAAATATAATTTTCAAAGGATAGTATATAATTAAGTCTACATGCCTTTCGTCATTCTAGTTAAGTTTGTAGCACACAGCTGTACTGTACTTTTATTTAAAGACAACGCAACCGAAATATCATACAGTCGAAATAATTTGTTCATATAAGTAAAAATTCAAAATCATTTGTTCTATGTAAATGCACACATCTTTGCCGTTTTGTTCGAAATTCTTAAATATTCAAGATTTTTTCAGATCGGATAACTTATCCGCCATGTTTGTTTTCAACGCAGTGCGCATGCGTAAAGTGTAGTATCCGTGGATTAGGCAATTAATCCTCCAAATTCGGAGGATCAGAAATAGGAGATTAAAACGATCTGAAAGCCGCGGATTCTCGTTAAGGAATACAAAAATGCTGATCCGCGGTTAGATCGGAGTGTTAAAATCGTGGAGAATATGGCCCTTAGTGTAGTAGAATAATGTATTTTGTTTCCTGTGGCAACACTTGTTTTAATAATTACATTTGGCAACACTTCTGTACTGTTTACATTGATGCAACTATGTAGCCTTTACACCTCGTTGTTTTCTAGTTGATTAAAGCCTAAATCTAGGGTATTATGTTGTTAGATTGTTTTTCGCTTCACTACAATTTAATCAACTAGTAATTCGCGCATCCCCACATTCCTGGATTCTTCAAAATGGAGCAACTTCTGAAACCAGAAAGATTTGATACTGATCCCACGTGCACGGGCGCTGAATCGAAATGGAAACATTGGAAAAGAACTTTCAATAATTTTCTTGGCCAAGTTACTGTAATTACAGAAGATGGTAAGCTACAATTATTTTGTAATTATATCTCTGCTAATGTTTTTCGTTACATAAGTGACTCTGAAAACTACTCCAACGCTATCGAAGTACTAGATGCATTATACATTACAAAACGAAACGAAATTTTTGCAAGACACTGCCTAGCGTCTAGAGCTCAACAAACAGGAGAATCCATCAACGAATACCTCCAGATATTGAAGCAAATGAGTAAAGACTGCGAATTCAAAGCTGTAACAGCAGACACATATAAAGATGAATACATAAGGGATGCCTTTATACGAGGTCTCAAGAGTTCACGTATCCGCGAAAGACTTTTGGAAAATGCAACTATTACATTAGAGAAGGCTTATGACCAGGCTAGATCACTTGAGCTAGCTGAGTTACACTCCGCGTCATATTCAAATACGACGAATTCTATTCCAGTTTCTGCTATGGAACATAGGAATAGTGATGTGGAGGATACCCCATCGACTTCAGCTGCCTTGGTACGCTCAGAAAAGTGCTTTTTCTGTGGTAATGAACGCCACCCAAGAATTTCTTGTTCTGCTAGAGAAACTATGTGTAGAGGATGCGGCAAAAAAGGACATTATCAACGAGTTTGTAAATCTCGATCTACTCGCTCTTCTACTAATGCTACAGCTTCTACACTGCTTCTGGCTTCTGTCTCAACAACTCCTCAATGCCTCCAGAAATCCATAACCAAAGTGTTAGTGAATGATGTGGAACTAAATGCATTAATTGATACAGGTAGTTCTCTCAGCTTTATGAACGAGAATTTCGTAAAAAGGTGTAGTAGAATAAATGTAAAACCATACTTTGGGAAAATAACCATGGCCAACTCATCCTTGAGTTCGGATGTTATGGGATGTGGTTCATTAACTCTAAAGATACAGTCTCATATATATCACAATAAAGAGGTATTAATCATGAAGAATCTGTGTACTGATTTCCTTATAGGACATGATCTTCTAAATAGCCACTCTTCAGTAGAAATCAAATTCTGTGGTGACAGATTGCCTCTTAAAATCTGCTCATTGGCCACTGCCAGAGTTCCAGCTGCATCTTTATTTGCCAATCTCACACCAAATTGCAAACCAGTCGTCACAAAATCTAGACGGCAGACTGAAGCAGATAAAATTTTCATTGTTGCTGAAGTAGAGAAATTACTCAAGGAAGGTGTGATTGAACCTAGCAACTCACCATGGCGGGCACAGGTTTTTGTAGTTAAAGGAGAAAATCACAAGCCTAGAATGGTAGTTGATTACTCCCAAACTATTAATAAATTTACAATGCTGGATGCCTACCCACTCCCAAAGATTGAAGAGATGATTCATAACATATCCCAATTCAAAGTGTTTAGCACCATTGACCTCAAGAGTGCCTATCACCAAGTACCTATCTTAGAGTCAGACAAGCAATATACAGTCTTTGAACCCTGTTCTTCAGTAGTACCCAAAATATATAATATACACATCAGTCTATAATGCCACTTAATTAAAAAGTATAAGACCAGAGATGTAATGAGAAAATTTCCATGGGGGGGGGGGGTCGGCTCCGACATCAACTCAAATGTCAAAAATAACACAGTAATCCTTACATTTATATGCATACAGCAATCCTTTTGGGGAGTTTACAAACTCTGCATTACTCCCCTCACTACGGCACTGTATAATGCCTTTTCTTCATTTTGAAACCTGGGCTGCTACTCACAGGGACTAAACGATCGGAATAGTCGATTTTTTTGACTGACTACACCATTATGACGAAAATCCCTCCAGAGTAGCAAAACTTCCCATCTTCGTCATAACCCAATGTGCCGAAATGCACTTCTAGTGACGTCATTAGATAATCTAGTGGTGTAAATGATCGCCGTAAGTAGCAGCCATAATCTAATAAAGTAGACAAATTGAATTTTTTTAATTATCTTTCTTGAATTATTTGCTTTTTCATCTAGGAATAAAATCATAATTACAAATTTTCTCAAGTTGCGGACTGTAGCGGATCGATAGCACCATAGACCAGCACATATTTTAAATTGTTTGATCTAATAGGTTTCACAATTCCCTATTAAGAGAAACTGTAGATTAAACGCTAAACAAATGTGTTTACCAACTCTCATTTGGTGGTTGACGGGGTACCGGAACCCGTTTGAAGTGCAGATGCTGGGCGCTACCATATTCACTACGACTGGTTTTTTTCACTTTTGGTTTTTATTGCTCTTATGGATGTTTACTGTCATCTGAAATGACATGTTGACGCTATCCTCCCCTAATTCAGAGTAGAGATTCTATGGATTGCTAGTTGTACATTTTTTCATATCATATATTAAGGAAATAAGCAATATGTGTTTCTGTGGATGAATATGACGATCTTCAGAAGCACTCTGACACGCCTGGATTATGTCGGCCAAATGACTATTTGGTACCATATTGTCATCAAGTTACGTAGTAACTGGTCTGTGGCTCCTCCTACAATGTCTCAACCCCTATTACGTGTTAGATGAAGGCGGGGCTAATCGATATGTAGTCTTCTTCTTTCTTCTGGCCAATCAAAAAATTAGAATTAAGTACACACGTGTAACTGTCTGTAACTGCGATTTAAACCTTGTTACTCTAATTCATTATGGATAGATCTGCTCACTGCTGTACCTGTTGATTTTGCATAATTGAATTATCACAGTCATAGGTGATAGGAAGTATGAACTGGTCAGTTCTTCCCAAATCGAACCTCTAATTTCTTATTTAGCAAGAAACAGCAATCTTGTTTCCGGAAAGATGTCAGCATATTTCTCGAATGGGAATAATTGACCGTGCTTTTGAATTCTTCTGGACTCGGAACAATAAAAGACACACAACGATGGAAAAAGGTAAACTCTAATTTTCTATTAAGTATTGTTTTCAAATTATTACAGTATGACATTGTGTATTTTGTCTTAGAAATGCGATTTTAATTTTATACATACATCTCGCGTTCAGTTGTTTATGTTATACATAGAGTTTTCTTGTTGTTATTGATTATCTAATTCTATAGGTAACTGATTGAATCTGAACCATGTGACTAAGAATGTTTTAAAATTACGCATTTTCAAAGGGCATATTTTTCTACTTATACTTTATAAATTTATTAACTACTGTTGATGTGCTGCAGTACTGTGGTTAATAACAATTTAGTAATGTACTATGCTAGTTTGTGAAAATCGAGCGCTTTTGTTTTCTGTAATTAAATTATACTTGTATTGCAGCAGCGTAATTATTATTGATGTATGTTTTGTAATAGTTATTGAAATTAACTTATATCTATTTTATGTCATCCTTATTCTAAAAAACCAGTTTTATACTTTCTAGTGCTGGTCTGATCTGAAAGAGAGCACAAGATTAAGAGTTGCTCGTATCGCCATGCATAGGGGAAGGACTGGGGATTGCCCAAGCACACCCGAATTTCTTTCAAAAACTGATGAGAGAGTGCTGGCCTTGATCGGGTTTGCATCTTCCACTGGCATCTAGAATGTACAAGAAGTTGATTTTGATGTAAGTTAGAAAAGTTTTTGATAACATTATTTGTTATTATATAGCCATTAACTTGTCAATTTTTTTAAAAAAACTATTTGCAATATCATAATGATAGTACAACTTTAAGAGTGATTTTTAAAAATGTCCAATTTTTGACAATTTAAAAAAAAAGAGCTACTTTCATGTTTTGAATTTAAAAATTTATTAATTATCAATGGTGATCCAAAGGATTACTGTTTTGAGTAAAAGCGTGATAAAGTGGTTTTGAAAGATACTAAGTCAATAACATACATATATTTTTCATCGCCAAGTATGTAAGTGTGTATTATTTTAGTTAATTTTAAAAATTGTACCATGCTTTGTTTGCAAATGTAAATACTTGGTAAAATGCAATTGTGTATAAAATTTTAGTATACTGTTTTAAATATTTTAAAACTCATAGTTTATCCTCTTATTGCATATTCATTGCTTTTATAGCATTCATATTTTCTGTTAAGTGAATAATTTACAAAATTTTTAAATTTGCTCTCCATACGTTTGCAAATTTTAAACAACCTGTGTAGAAATTTTATGTATACTGTGTTTTTTACTAATTTAAAACTTAAAGCTTTTGGTTTTTATTGCTCTTATGAATGTTTACTGTCATCTGAAATGACATGTTGATGCTATCCTCCCCTAATTCAGAGTAGAGATTCTATGGATTGCTAGTTGTACATGTTTTCATATCATATATTAAAGAAATAGGCAATATAAGCGTGTTTCTGTGGATATGTTCATTTTATAGCTTTTTTTTTTTATAATTTTATTGTGATTTAACATATATTTTGTGAGCTATGATTTGTAACTTGGATGTAACTAAATTAACCTTCTATTTACAATTGTGCTCAGAAAATATTTTTATATATCTATCATAATAAAGTATTTTACGGATACAAAGGTCCTCATTCTAGTCCATTTCAGAACCCTTGGTTTTCTCACTATCTATAAGGCGTATCCACAAGCGTCTCAGGGTTAAAACCTCCTCAGCATTTGCTCTAGAATCCTTGCTCGTTTTCGCCGCTGATCATGTGAGCTTCCACGACGTGATGTCACTTTGCACTTTAGTGCTCATTGCTCCTTTCCGCCACTGATTGCTTTATATCAAAAGAATATAACATTTTCATTTGATTGCTTTTTGGCAAAAGACTATAACTTTCATTTATTTAATTTCAGTCGTACTATTATAACATAAAGTTATATACAAAACCCATCAAATCTTTTAAATAAATAATAATGGGTAAATTCCCAATTCCGGGGGCCCCGCCGCCATGTTTTTGGTGCTATTTCTCTACAAGGGATCGCCAAATTGTCGCCAAGTGATGTTTACAATTTGTATATTAAGTTTATACCCAATTTCAAAACGTATTTTGGACAAAAAAAAAAAAAGTTTCAAATGTTGTTAAGATGAATACAAATTGAAATTTCAGTTTTTAATGTATTTAAAGGCGCTTTTGTACTGGTTATGAAACTAAACAGCGCGGAATTTTTGCAATAAGGGCAAATATAGCAAAATATAAGCATTAGTTGGTTATATTTAGGCAATTATGCTTATAAAATATTTAGATATATTTATAAAATATGGTTGTTATTTAATGAAATTATTTTAAAACTATCAAAAGATTAAAAAGTAATAAAGTACGGTACAAATTACTTCTCGAAATTATTAGCTTAAAATGAAAATATAAGAACGGAGTAAATGTTTTAAATAAATAATAAATTTTTAGCTTAAAAGTCTGAAGGAAGTAAGGGAGTGAAATGATTTTTCTTATCTAAGTGAGGTAAAGCTCCCCTTGATCTTCCGTAACAATAACGGTAGACGGTCGAAATAAAATTACTTTTATTACTTAGCGTATCACTTTTAACAATGTAATACACTATAAAATAATATAGTTTAAAAATATTTCTTTTTCATTTTGTATTAAATTAAGACACAATTTTGAATGAATTCCAAAAAGCCGTAAATAAAAAAAATATAAATGTGAAATATAACATCACTTGTTACTCTCCGAAAATTACGCATAAAATATAAAATAAATAAAGCGCTAACCTAATTTAAGTATCCTGAGTTGTTGGTGGATATACACGTTTGATCTGATTTAAAAAAAGTCCTGAAAAGCATCTTGCAGATTTTCTTTCATTTTCCTTCACATAAATACACAAAGGTACGAATCAAATTGATTTTCACACTTGCGAACTGTGCGGAGGGATCTCTTAATTGAGCTCAACAAGCCCTCAATTGTATTGGTGTGAGCTCCAGTGTTAAATTTAAAAAACGAATTGAAAATACCACAAGAGCTCAGGCAAAATGGACAAACCTCCAGAGCACAGCAGAAATGGACGCTAGAAAATCCAAATTCGGCGGTCTTGGAGTATTGTTAGTTACAGGAACCAATAAGGGTCAGATATTCAAATCACGTGTCATTTCCCCCAATACCCTAAAATAAAGGCGCCGATTGACACCCCCACCTTTTTTAGGGGGTGGTGGAAGAGTCCGAAAAGAAGAGCAAGGTTTGCCAGAAAATAGGGTTCTAGAATTTGGCGATATCTCCCACGCTTGGCGTCCCCACCGAACTCGGTTCAGCTGGCCCCCCCGAACTGGGAAATAGCCCAATATTGTAATATTTTATATACTTTGTATTGTTGTCACTTTGCTCTTTAGTGCTCTTTGCTCATTTCCGCCGCTGATTGCTTTTTATCAAAACAATATAACATTTTTATTTATTTATTTTCCATTTTGAGAGGTTTTGTATATAACTATTGTAAGATAAAGTTATATACAAACCCCTCAAATCTTTTAAATAAACAATATTGTATTATTTTATATATTTTGTATTGATGCAATATACAAGCAATTTAATATGCAGCATTGTAAATTATTGAAGTGATACAAAGTTTTGATTTGGAGTATGCAGACAATTAAGGATTGTTAGGTTTTACTTTCCTGTTTCGCTAGCTTTCTCTTTTATATGAGTAGCTAGAATGAGGAATTTGCACATGTGGGGGATTCGAACAACTTAGTGTTTTTCTGATAATTTCAGACTCGTAGATTCCAAAAATGTTCTCAAAAATGTAAAAAACTGGGTCCATCATTTAAAAAATTAATTTTAAAGTTAAGCGAAAATCACGTGACATCAAAACGCTCCGTGATTGGTTGTGATGTCATCGTTCATGCAGACCAATATTTTTGTATTGCTTTTAAGCGCGCACTATTTTCCGATTTTGTTTTTGCAAGTTCCTGAAATTTTCTAGCTATCAAAATTTATTTTTATTTAAACCTGAAGGTTTAGTTTATCGATCTAGATAGCTTAGTTATCTCAATTTGTCATAAATGTCTCTTCTACCTGGATTTACCAAAAGACAATCAGACAGCCTCCCGAAAATTGACAGCATGTCAATGTTTTCTTTCTTAGCAAAAAACCCGGATTTTATGGGAGCAGAAATACGAGGAATTAAAACCCAAAGGTATGTAAAATCATTTATATTTTTTTCCAATTTTACTTAACATGTATTAATACTTTATTCATGCTAAACACAGCTCTTTTGTTTGTAAACACAAACAAGTCAAATAAATATACATATATCATATACACACACATTTGTAGTAGAACGTTTTTTATAAATAGAGACGGATGTAATATTAAAATAAAAATTAGAGGAGGTATTTATTGTGAGACCGGTCTCATTAGCCTTCGTGTTGCAAAAAGTAGACCGTAGCACTCCAAAACCAAACCAAAACAAAATCAATTCTTAGATATTTTAAATATGATGAAAAGAAATTTAAAATCTTTAAACGGCTTTACTTAATTATTTATACATTTTTAAATAGCAATACAATTTTATTGCCTTTAATATTAATGTCAAATTAAAAAATGTATAAAATTTCTCAAATTAAATTTAATTTTTAAAGTAATATAATAAGTATTTTAAAAATATTATACTTTTTTTTTCAAATTAGTCACCAATTTAATCGAAAAATATCACTGTTACATTTGATACACAATGCATCTCTGAAGAAAATATTTATAATACATTGAAAATACATAACTTTCCCCTCCCCCGAGTTATTTATTAGATAATTATGTTTTTCGATATTTATATGCTTTATAAAATATTTATTGTACTTGAACTCTGTGATAATACTCGAAAATTAGCAGTTTTAAAAGTTAAATAGCAGTGGTTAATCAACAATCCTTTTAAAGGTATAGATGTATTTTATATACTTTAATTGTTCTAAATTAGTAATATTTAAACAAATGCAAGCATTTATTTACCGAAAAATGGTCTTCACAAACCCATAGAGATGATTTATATGATAATTTGAGGTTTAATTTCTCCTCCCTTTTCATCTCAGTTGTCCAGATTTTACGTGTATGTGAGTCTTTCGGGACGCTGAAAAATATCTTCTCATTGCAATTAGTTGTTGTATTTTTACAGAGTGGCACAATACAATATTTAGAGTATGATTTTTTAATGCCAGACATAACAAAAAAATTTCTATTATATGCGATACTTTACACAAAAACAAATTTAAAAGTCGACTTTTAACATGTAAACAGCATAGGCGCTTGGTGTTTACATGAACGATGACGTCACAAACTCGGCGGAGAAAAAGTATCGTTTTTGAGAGACGTTAAAGAGTCCGCTATAAAACCCATTAGAAATCACTCATTAGGCCCCCAAATGAAAGAAAAATAGCTACTGTCCTGCTTACTTTTTTGTCTTCTATCGTTTAAAATCAAAATTAGAAAACGTGAAAATTCCTCATTGTTTTTCTAATTTTCGTTTGTTTTTTTTATTCAGGAATTATATAATAGAAAAATTTGTATACTTAACTTTTGGCTGATATGGAAAACTTTTTTTATTCAACCTTTCAGTTTGAAAAATTCAGAAGAAAAATAATTTTATTACTTTCATAGAATGTGTATGGTTTTTTACCTTATCAGTTAACATATATTCTTAATTTAACAAAATATTTGCCATGCAGAAATATAGTTATGTAATTTTGAGGGTCATGATAATGCAATAATAATTTCTCTTAGTTCCAAAGTCCAAAATTAATTTATATCCGTATACCAGTTACATTCTTGATAGTTTAGAATAGTAATATTAGAACTTTCACAAATGTTTGGGCAGTGAAAAGACCTGTCCAGTTTATTTTTTCCCCCTCAGGGGGTTTACCTTCTTTAGGTAAACACGGGTGTCGCAATCCCGAGGTACCCCAGCGTTCTCCTCACCTATCTTTATTTCCCCTCCTCTTGTCTGCTACTTTTCTCCTTTGTTCCCCCTCGTTGCGGTATCCTTCTCGGAGGTGAGGGCTTTCCTCGTGATGCTATGCTTTATACTGAGCATAACCTCTCGAGGACTGTTTACTGCCCACGTGTTTGCCGTGCGTGGAGACCCGTGTCCCCGGAAAAGGGGATCCTGGTAATTGAGGGAAACCAACACATTACTTTGGCCCCTGCTTCGGGTAAACGGGAGGTGCATATTGGCCCGTATGCATCAATCGGCTGGTCGTCACCCTTTGTGGTCCGGCTTAGGGTCAAGTGCGCTTGGTGTTACCTAGGCCCTGCGTTAAAGGTGGTAGGCGCTTTAGGGATACTTGGTGTGCGTATAGGCCCCGGCTAGCACTGGTGCGTTTTCTGCATCCCCTTGTTGGGCTCCGTGGTGGGTGGTGCCGTCGGGGTCTGAATTCCTCTCTTTCATCATGGTTCATGAAACGCTCTCTATGTCTTGTGCTGTCAAAGATTACTACAAAAGGTACTTCATTATCCAAAAATGTGATGGGTCATTTGAAACTGTCTCACCATTCCTGATATCGAAAACACTAGAGACCTCTATAGGTACTCTAAAGTCTATCAAAAAGCTCCGGTCTGGAGACCTTCTGGTCGAAGCTGGTGGGGAAAAACAAGCCTATGCATTAAGTAAGTGTACATCTCTTGGTCCCTTCAAAGTTACTGTGAAACCTCACGGATCACTGAATACTTCCCGAGGTGTTATATCTGAGCAAGAACTGATCAGAACCCCAGAAGATGAGATACTCGAAAACCTCAGAGATCAACGAGTGTGTGGCGTTCGTCGTATCATTTTGCGTAAAAATGGCGAAAATATACCTACAAAACATTTGGTACTTACTTTCGACACTCCAGCACTTCCGAATAGTATCAAAGCTGGATATCTAAACTGCAAGGTTAGACCCTTTGTTCCTAACCCTCTGCGTTGCTTCAAATGCCAGTCGTATGGACATTCACAGACATACTGTCGAAAGAACCAAACAGTATGTGCACAATGTTCAGAAGTTGGACACGATAAAGATGCCTGTGAAAGAGATCCACTCTGCGCTAACTGCAAAGGCAGTCATCCAGCATACTCTCGAAAATGCCCGAAGTGGTTATATGAGAAAGAAGTCCAAGTCGTAAAGGTTAATAAAAATATTTCGTTTTTAGAGGCTAGGAAATTGGTTGAATCTCGATCCCCGAAAGTCGGGATATCATACGCTAGTGCTGCTGCTAAATATGTGAAACATATAGGCATCCAAACCGATGTATCTTTTGGACATAAACACTCATTACCGAGTTCCCCTGTTAGAAGTCAGCCAAAAGGTACTTCAAAACCCAAGTCATCGACCAGACCATCCAAAACAGAATCGTCAAAAACCAGTCAAAGTCCTAAAATACCCCTTTCAAAAACTGTTCGTGCTACTCCTGTGATCTCCTCTCCAAAGCTTAGCATGAAAACAATTACTAAGCAGAGGAAATCCTTAGGGGGCTCTCGAAAGCAGAGAGACCCAAAATTTTTAAAAAATCCGGAAAATCTCCGGAAATTTGCTACATCTGAGATGGAGCTTAGACTCTATCCTTCAAGCGAGGACATTGGCATGGAGCCACCACTTTTACCCCCCTCTGCGCCTGGGTCTTGCTTATCATCCACCTCCTGATAGCTTCCTTTATCTCCTGGAACTGTCGTGGCCTTCGTCCTAATTGGGCCGATGTTAAATCCCTTATCTGGGACTTCAATCCTGTGTGTTTCGCCCTTCAGGAAACCTACCTGAAGCCTGCTGATCATTTTAAAATTCGCCGTTACACTTGTTCTCGTAAGGATAATGACAGCGGTGGTAGAGCATCTGGCGGTGTTGCTCTTTTCATTTCGAATGATTATCTGTCCACAGCCATATCTCTTCAAACTTCACTGCAAGCTGTTGCCATACGGGTACATACCCAGCGGCTTATCACTATTTGTAATATTTACATACCACCTTCCATCTCTGTTGACCAGCATGAACTTGATGATCTAGTGCAGCAACTCCCTGAACCGTATATTTTACTTGGCGATTTTAACGCACATAGCCCGATATGGGGTAGTAAAGATACCAATTCCCGGGGTCAACAAGTAGAAAAACTTATTGCAAATCACAACCTCTGTCTTCTAAATAATGGGGAGAATACATATTTTCACGAACCCAGTAGGACCTTCCATTGTCTGGACCTTGCCCTCTGTACGCCTTCACTTTTCCCACACTTCAATTTCTTTGTGGGTTCTGAGCTATTTCACAGTGATCACTACCCGATTTTTGTTTCGCCCGCTGATAACGAAAATGGCATCTTCAAGCCATCATACTATATCTATGACCGAGCTGATTGGCCAACGTTTAAGTCTCAGGCTGTTATAACCTCAAACATGGTTGCCGGCGACATTGATGATGCTGTTGATTCCGTCACTCGTACCATTTTGAATACGGCCGATTTGACTATTCCTAAAAGTTCCCCCTTCCGTGGCCGTCATCGGAAATCTTGGTGGAATGAGGAGTGCCAAACTTCTATTAGGATACAGCGA
>CM063503.1:63213075-63263075 GCA_032207245.1 Pardosa pseudoannulata
CACGAAGTATTGTACCGAAGATCAGCGCCCTAACCATCGGATATCGTTCAGCCTACAATCATGGATAAAGATTTTTCGATTTACAATTTATTAGTTCACTAATTGCGTAAATTTTTAGAGGCATAAAAGGCTAAATTCATCCTATTACCTCAGCTGGGTGATTACTATGATAACAGTTTGTTGCTTGAAAATAATAGATCTAAAAGCATTTTCAAATTTGCAAACGTGACATGATTTAAAATGGAATTATTGTGGTTTTCACATATTTTAGGTCAAATCATAATTTTATATTTATCTATAAAAATTATAGAACTATTTATATATATATATATATATATATATATATATATATATATATATATATATATATATATATATATATATATATATATCCTCACTTTTAGTTGGATCATAAAATTTATTATAAAATGTAGAATTATTTTAAAAGGTTGCCTCGGAAATACAGGCATATATGAAAAAATAAGCTAAATTTCAAGTATTTAAAGGTTTACGATATCAAACAGGTCGGGCACTGCCTTTTGGTACAAGAATACATGGATCTAATTCTTATACTTGGCATAGATAAAGTCTTTCAGAACTAGCTTAAAGCAGTAGATCGCTACTAATTATTTCTGTTATGATGAAAGTAAACTAGCGAGCTCTCAAAGGACCACTACATGGTAGTGTAATCTCAAAGAAGAGTTATGCAATGATTCTAAATACTGTCCAATATATCTTAATAATTTACCTATAGCAACAAAAATATTTCTCATTTTAAGCAAATTATTAGGGTCAATTTTTCTCCTGTAAATTGCTGTTGTCATCTAAGTGGAATTCTCCTTGAAACCCCAATAACTATTCGTAATTTCATTGCAGTAACAGTTTTCTGAAACGAACTATAAATATACAATTATATTTCAGCATTAATGAACCAGATATTTTCTTAATATATTGGAATTTATATTCTAAATAATTACCAAGATATTGTTTTATTTTGGATATCATAAAGTAGTAGAATTTATTCAAACAATACTGCGTAAAGTACACGTGTATTAGATTATTTTTCATTTTCGTGTTTTCACTTCATATATTGGATTCAGCAATTGTTAAACGAAATCAGATACATCTAAGTATTATAATTATGCGTGTTATGTATTCCGAAAACAACATATTAAATAAAAATAATGTAATGAAGAAGCTACTTGCTTTAAAATTACAAATCGGTATAATTTTCTTAAAATTTAGTTTTAATTCTAAAAAATGGCGCAATAAAAAAGGGATATCTTAAGTATAAAAAATGTTTAGGAAGAAAATATCGAATTTTTCATGTTATATTTTCTTGTATAACAAGGGTATTCAAAAGATGCAAATAAATTCTATGCAGGAGCTTAAAGTCATTATTTTTCAAATTTTCATAAAAATATTAAAATAAATAAATTTTCTTAATTTATAGGAATAAGAATATAACCATGTACATATTTTATACATTATGAGTAAGAACAAAGTAGGAAATTATATTTTAAAATATTAAACCTGTTATAGGTTAAAATAGGTTTTATAACCTATAATTATCTTTTAAAACTGACTTATTATATTAAGGTTATATTTTAAACGATTTTTATACTGGAAAATCATAATTTAAGATTCATTGTTTACTGTTTAAATATTGTAGAAGAGGGTTGTCACTAAACAACGATGCATGCTGCTTGCGATGCAGTGACCTTTGAAAACCAGATTTCATTTGAAAGGTCACCGTGCACTGCGCGATGGAGGGAAAAGAGATAAAAAAAAAAAACCACAGAAATGTACACATGTGTTTGAGTGGACAAAATTGTCTTTATAATTTGGCACCTTTTATAATCGGTTGGCATGCATTCTGGCGACACATTTTTGGCACCAACTTGGCGACCTTGGCTGCCAATTTTTCTAAGTTGCTCTCATCCCTCATTCTTCGACTTGGATTCTTGGATGGAGTGTTGTATTTAAGATCTCTCGTAATCTATTTTTTTCATTTATTACTATTTTTCATTTTTAGAAGGTATTCGTTCGTTTAAAAAGTAAAAAGTTTTATAATTTTTTACACTATATTGTGCTTTTTTAAAATCTTCTATTTTATTATTTTAAGGCATTTAAAATATCTTGAGGATTTTGTATTATTTTATTTTGTTTTAAAGTTTTTGCAAATTCTGGTTTTTGCATTCAATTTCCAAAGCTTCTTTTCATATTTCTTAAATATTTCTAATATTTTTCTCAAATTTATTTTATCCAAACGTAAATTTATGTTTAAAAACATAGTTTCTGTTTATAATATTACTAATTCCAGACTCAATTTTCCCTCGAGATTATTTATGTATCAAAACACGTTTTAAAGTCTAATACTTTAAAATTCTGTTTTAAAATATTTAGTTTTTTTCTAAAGCGTATAATATATTTTAAAGTTTTTGTATTTTTTGGTTATTTTTAAATTTTTAACTAATCAGAAACTAATTATTTTTAATTTCAAGCTTCTTTTTATAATTCTTAAAAAAATTTCAATGTCCAGGTTCTAATTTCTCCAAGATATTCTAAGTCTGAAAACACGTTTCAGTTAAACTAAGTAGTATTATAAATCGAACCGTTTATCTCTAGATTCGTATAACTCGAGTAAATCACGCCCACAAAATGGTGGCGTAAAATTAGATCGCCAAGGTAGAAAGGAGCCAAAACATGTGTAGATCAACTCTACTAACAGTACTGCATGGATTATAAGTATAATATCATCAGGGTAAAAGGCTCTTTGAAAACAATATTTTTGTGCTAATTTTTATTTCTTACAACAAAAAATGTACAATTAAACAATTTACAATTAAATACAAATTACAATAAAAACAAAGAAAGAATTTGACCTTAATTCTTTAGCTCCTAGCTCATGACATTTGATGTATTTTTTCTCTTTTGTCCAAAACAATGTGTTAAGACCAGAAATGCATATTATGTTTCAGTGTTTAGGGTATAACTTGTCTTTCTACTTCTTAACACAATACTATGGGCATAAGAGAAAAAAAATATAAATCGAACGTGATTTCACTAGGAGCGAAAGAGTTAGGGTATTATTCGAAGCATCCTCTGGATATCCATAAGACATCTGGATATCCAGAAGGCGACCTATAATGGACGTCGGATATGCATCTCAGACATCCATGTAATATAAAATATAACATCCTCACGACCTCTATAAATGGACGTCCAATTAAAGACGTCCTTTCGACATACTTTGGAAGCGGATAAATGTCTAGAGGAAAGCCCCTAGCAGTCCACAAATCGATGTCACATTTAAGACACTCATACGATATACATGCGACATCATGTCCCACATCGTGACGACCCTCGAACGACCCAAAATCGAGGGAACTTTTTGACTCCCCGCGACATCGGGGAAGACGTCCGAAAGCAAAGTCGCGACATCCTGTGGACATTTGGCCTGCCCAAAAGAGACGTCCATACGACATTCTGTGGAGCTTTTGTGCTATGTGGGTTATAACTAGAACCACACAAGTTCTATATGTTTCATTTATACCGCGTCACATGGCTTTGGACCTTGAAACACGTGTTGAGAGAATCAACTGATAACGCTTCTGTTGCGATAACAGCATTAACTTGCTCTTTGTCAGAAAAAAATTGTGGATGCGGGAAAGAGAAAAAATAAATGAGAAAAGGGAAGAAATGTTTTAGATTATCGTCAAAATTTAAATATATGTAAGATAAAAATAGCTCCTTCCATTATTTTTTTTTAAGTTTTCGAAAAAAATTGTTTTTTGAACAAACCCACAAAAAATTTCGGATCAATCATCCCTGAATTCAATATTCGATGCGGCAGTCCATTTTTAAGCGCACGGGCTCGGAGTAACGTTTCCCACCCCCCTTTTGGGTTCAGAAACGGGTTAAACAAACAGATTTCTCGACACTACATTTGACAAAATTCGGGTCCCCCTTTCAGTTTTGACACTTTGATTATTATTCGCTAACTTTCAAACACATGCACCGCCAATAAATAGCCTGAAACTTTTTTTTTTTTTTTGGGGGGGGGGGTAGAGTAGTAAATATCTCACAGAAAGAAAATATTAGAAAAACAAAGATGTTATCAAAACATGGAAAAGATGTGTGCAGTAGTGGAACAGCAGTAACAGCATTTTGGAGCAGTAAATTTCGCATTTTGGAACAATTGGAGCAGACATGGTTAGTGATTTTGGAGCATTTTGAGAAGACGTAGTTAAGGCTTTTGGAGCAATTGGTGAAAGGGTGGTTAAATTTTTTTAAACATTATGCAATAAATAGAATATAAATATCAATTTGGGAAAACGAAACTTCTATCTCATGATGCTATTCTAATTAAAAAAAAAAAAAAAAGAAAATTTTAAATTGTTTATTTTAAATTTATTTTTCGAGCTAATATGTAAAAAATGGTATATGTAAGTAGTTTTTAGCAGTTATATAGCACTTATAAAAGATATAGTAATAATTCACCTACTCATGCCACCAATGTCAGATTGCAAATGTTACGGTAGTCAGCATTTAAATATTCTGTTTGTTCCTTAAAAACAAGGTTCTTTAATGTAATTTTTCTACTAATAAAGATTTTAAAGTATCACATTCTTATACAATTTTTAAAAGTTATATACAATGCAGACACATAAGTCAAAATTTTGGGAAAAATCTAGGAAAAAAATGCAAAAAAGAGGAAGTTAAATAATTATTAAAAATTAATGTTCTGATTTACTTAATGCAAAAACAAGTGCCTAAATATGAAATATGGAAGTATCTATATAACTTTTTATCAATATAAATAAGTACTCAAGTTTCCTACTAAAAAAATATTTAAAATAGATTCAAATGAGATGCTTCTTCAATGTGCCTAATTAAAAAAATAAATAAATTCACCAACACAGTTGAACTTTATTATATTAAACTTTGAGGAACCATATTGTTTGTTGTACTTGAACTTTTAAGAAAAATGCTAGATCTCAGAAAATTATACCTTGTATAAGATTACATATTATCTTATATAAGATTTATAAAAATAGTATCTTTAATGATTTTAATTGACTAAAACCAAACAACTGAACGATTAAATATTAGAATGACCAAAAATGTAGACAAATTCAAAACAGTTTTGTCTTTAGTTATTGCTTACTATTTTAATACTGAATTAATTTATAATCTTCTACAGATGTGATCCCAGTATCACGATAGTTTAAGGAATTTCTTTGTCCAGTACAGCAAAAAAACATTTTCTTTCCTTGAGTGGCTGGACAAGATGTTATTAATTTCATGCACTTTATTTTTAATTCTAGAAACATATTTAAATCTGTTTTCATAACTGCAAAAAAAATTTATAAAAAATGAATTAATAAAAACTTAGTAAATGACTGAAAGAAAGGATCCTTCAACCTCATTCCTAAGATTCACTATAAATGTATAAAAGGGAGATTCGCCATTTATGGATAAATTAGCATTGTAAACAAAAGGAAAATCATGAGATCAAAAGTTTAATTTGTTATAAGGTGGTTTCTTAAAATAGAGATTTCAACAGTACATCAATAATTTAAAAGTTGTTTCAAATAGCAAAGCTTTAAAAATGCACTTCTAAACAGAACTTAAAAACTTTGTAACAGCAAAATTTGTTATTAACTAGTTTGTAAAATTCTATTAACTTTTCTTACATTGATTTATAATTAATGTTTAAAAAATACAGTATAAGTTTAATTATTTTAAATGGACAATTTCAAAAAAAAATTCTATAATAGTAGCAGACCGAGAAGTTAAATGTTAGAGGAAAAAAGAAGCAAAATGAAGAAAGAAAAATAGAAAGTAAAGGATAATTTAAAAATATTTATTTGATTTACTTGATGCAAAAACAAGTACCTAAGTATGAAATATACCAGAAGCTAAATAATTTTTACTACTATAAACAATTACTCAAGTCTACTAATAAAAAAATATTCAAAACGCGATTCAAATCAGAAGTTTCTCAAATATCCTAATTTTTTTTTTTTAATCTAATATAAATGCGCGTTTTAGTTATCAAATTTTTAGAAGGCATTTCTATAAACAAATTTTTAATTTTGTGACTGTAGAATTTCTATACCTTAATAGTTAGTAAAGATACAATAATTATCATTAAATTTAATTTTAATGTCTAGAAACGCATGATTTAAATAACATATACACTGTATAAGGCTATTTTTTTCGAGTGGACAATTAAAAAAAAATTTTTTTAAATAGTAAAATTTCAGGACGATGATCGAATAGGACGAGCTTTCTTTCGGTATCTGAATAAGTGGGTTCTAATTCTATTTTAGACTAACAGATTTATAACCATTTAGTTTGGTCTGAGAGCACTAGAGTTTACTTTCATATTACCCGAAGTCTAAAGACATCGGAATTTACTTAATTACTACGATTCTGAAGGGCTGTGTACAAAGCAGCGGGATTCGAACCCGTGGCTGCGTCCTACCGATTCAGCTGTAGGGCTGACTTTTATCGGGATTGCCGCTAAAAGTAGCGAATTTTCATTAGCAAATTTTGTCATCAACTTCAATACACATGCAAAACTTAACAAAAAAAGTTGCGGATTTTTCAGCAATAATTAACTTCTGTGCATATCCAAAATTCCGTTAGTTATTTGCAACAGTGTCATTTTCTCACAGACACTGTCCATATAACAAAAATTCAGTCAATAAGATGAAGTATCGTTAGAAATAACTATAGGAGGGATTAAAATTTTAATACTGTTACCGCGATATTAAAAAAAAATATTGATATATAAAACAGTATTACGAACGGCCTACACGCACGTGCTTTCGGGTGTTATGTATAAAGAAAGTACGTAGGTTGTTAAAACATACTTCTACCGAGAGCCCCGTACTATGATCGCAGTTCTTAATCCATTAAAAAATGCGCATTTTCAGGAACCGAAATCCAAAAAACGGTTGTTTTTCACCAAAAACTTACAATTACGGTTTAGCTGTACTATTAATAAAAAAACCCACTCAAGTTCTATGTTTCATTTATACCACGTCATAAGGCTTTTTGACTTTGAAGCACGTGTTGCGAGAATCAACTGATAACGCTTCTCTCCTCTTTGTCAGAATAAAATTGTGGACGCGGCAAAGAGGTTAAAAAAATGAGAAAAGGGAAGAAATCTTTCAGATTATTGTCAAAATTTAAATATATGTGAAATAAAAAAAATCGCTCCTTCCTTTATTTTTTTTTTTAATTTCCGAAAAAAATCGGTGTTTAACAATCTTTTTTTGAAGAAACCCACAAAAATTTTCGTATTAGAACCATCCCTGAATGAAGAACTTGGTTCATTATTTTTTGTAATTGGACCTTTAACAAATTTTGCTCCAAATTACATTTCCAAATCCGATGCACCTCCCCCCGGCGTGCAGCAGCCACTTGCGATACTTATCAGTATCAGTTTCTGGAAACTCGCTCAAGGTCAGTTATTGTGGACAGAAAAGCACTCCCTCCTCCCCCCCCCCTGTACAACTATTCTTTGATGATTAGCCTACATCACCTTCGACTGCTCACCAATCAATGTCAAAGCCCCCCTTTTCTTTCCTTTAACGGGAAATTACTATAAACTGTACGCTGGCGAAAGAAAACTAAAAATAACTAATAAACTCTGCTTAGCGGGATCGTTGTTACAAAAGATAGGAAAATGATTTTTGGAGCAAAAAAAATTTTTTTTGTTTTGGAGCAGTCTGGCGCAATTTACTTGGAAAATGAGTTTTGGAGCAGAATGGCGCAAAGATATCGTTTTGGCGCAGGCTGGCGCAATTGGCGCAGCTGTTCCACCTCTGTGTGTGCTATCCGTTCCGTCGTTACATAACTCCGTAAATGTTGAGAAAGAAAAAACAAATAAAAGGAGTGAATGGCCCAAAGAAAAAAGGAATAAAATGCGAGAATAGGTGGGAAAAAAAGGAGGAATGCCGTGAAATAAGGAGAAAAAAAGGAGAGATTTTTAGAAAAAAGGAAAAAGAGGAAAAAAAGGAGCGCTGCGGTGTCTGCTATTGTTTGAATATATGAAAAAAAAATTAGGTTTCAATAGTAAGTTGATATCCCATAAAAAAAATTATCTAATAATATTCAGGTGGCACTTTTTACGATTTATTTTATTTGCTTTCTCATACATTTATAAAAGGAGTAGAAGGAATATTAAATTCTTCCTTTAGGGTTGAAAGACAAAAAACTTTAATGCTGGGAAATATGAATTTCTACAACAAATCAATGACAGAAATCCATACAGGAAACAAAAATATTTATAAAGTATTTAACTTCAAAAACAAAAAAAGAGGGGTAATGTTATTATTTGATTGGATATAATTTCTAACTAGGAATAGAAATCCAATATATCAGAATCTAAAATTAAGCAATAACACGAATAAAATATTGAATATGAAGTATAATCTTGCTTGATGTAGAATTACCCAGGGAAAAATAAATACCCTGACATAACTGCACAATAAACTGCAATCAAATATTTTAATTTTATAGCAATGACATTATTGCATTTAACTCTTAAGGCGGCGCTTTACTCAGCCTCCGATATGACGAAGCTAATGTAAAGTGAATGGAAAAGTTATCCCTAGTTTACAAAATCACATTTGGATTTTTTCAGAATTTTTTTTTTTTTTTTTTTTTGCTCGAGGTACTTGATGCCTTAAAAAATAGATGCTCTTTTTCAAATTTTTATTTTTCATTCAAAATCTATTTTTAAAAGGTAATCAAATTTTTGAATTGAAGAAATAAGCGGTACTTTTTCCTTTATCTGTTTATAAATACTCGAGATTGAAAAAAATTAAAAATTTTAAAAACTAGCTTCCATTCTTCAATGCTCAAGCTTTTAGTAGAAACTTATTTTGAAGTTCTATCTAAATTAGGGAAAGTGTAATTACGGGATAAATTCAAGGAAAATGTGTAGAAATCGGAGCATTTTTCTCAGACTCCGCCTCCGCCGGTTATGGGGAAGATTCGTAGAGGAGTGGGGAAAAAATTCCGAAATAGGGGAAATATCCAAGGATTGGGGAATAGATATAGTGATTGATGTATCTGTCAAGACAATGTAGACAGTTCCTTTGGTTGCCTGGAGGTCATTCACGTTTCACGAAAGAAATTTTAGACTTTATTTTACAATCGGCATTGATTTTATTTGCACTCTCTGGCAATATTTGCATGTTTAAAATTTGGACTTTTTATGCATGTTTCAAAAATTTCAACACTAAGCTTATTTCATATTAATAGTTGTGATTTCGTAGTTCAATTTTATTATTTGTTTTTCTCCTAATTTTCTTAAAATAAAATTCCGTATGAGCAAATGATACAGAAAAAATGTTTCGATTGGCAATAAGTTAGAAATATTATTTTTATTGCTATAATAATATCTTATTTAGCTCCTGCTCTTTTGATTGAAATATGAAATCTATACTTAAAATTAAATCATTATCTATATATTATATATATTTTTATTTATTTTATGGTTTATATTTTAATTTTGGAATTATGGATATTCCAGTTAAGGATTTAATAAAAAGTCTAAAGATTTTTATGCTTTCGAAGTAATATTATAAAAACTACATACCAAAATTGTCTTTATAATTTTTCCTGAGTATTGAATACATTTCTCAACTCATATTTTTGAAAATTAATTCAGTTTACTTTTCTCTTCTATTTAAAATACCAAACTAATAATTTGGATGTATACAGGTAATGGTGGAGCATACAAAGTTCATATATGGGGAAGGGGGGAGGAATTAATACACTAAAGCTCAGCAGACTGTTAAATTTTTGTACGATATGTTGCTGTTACATAGTCAATTTATAATATAACATACAAGTTCTTAAATTTAGGCCCAATTTGTATGTAAAAAATTAAAAATCTGTGGCCTTTCCTTTCAGATTATTATTTTAGAGGGGCTGAACCCCAACCCAGTAAATTTTTCTACGTAAACGTTAAAGAAACGATATTGAAACCTGTTTTGTTTCGATGAAGTGTTTAAAGCTAATATTACTGAGATCTTTACCTCTGCATTCTATGGTTTAGCACTAGGACCTTACATTTTGAATTATATAAACAAAACTTATAATTTCAGGTATCATTTCCCATCATTTCCAAAGCATATATACCCGAATGATTAGGGTGCTGACCTTCGGAACCGGAGTTCGTGGGTTCGAATCCTTCTATGGCATGGTTGTTCGTAGCCGTTTGGAATCGGCTTTAAGCAGTAGGTCCCGGTCTCATTAGCCCTCGTATTGCCAAAAGTAGAACGTAGCGCTCCAAAGACCAAAGCGTGTGTGTGTGTATGTGTTTTGGAGCATGGTACCATTATTTATAATAATCTTTGTCATGTATATAAAATGCCAATAAAGGAAACCTTGTCATTCTAGCAATTTTAAACATTTAGACAATCTGACTATTACTCAACAATTTTGAAATATGATTTTAAAAAAGCCCATAAAAAATTGAAGGACTTTAGCCGAGAACTTGACACAACAGGTCTCATATTTGATACCGATTGCTGCAGGTAAGTGGATTTGTACTGCTGACAAGCATCTTAGTGGAACTATTGCAATGTCGGTTCGGACAAGCACAGATACTTTTTAGTCACCTAGTAATATGGATAAGCAAATCCCCTATATAATAATACCTTAAGTTTTCTGTCCGTTTGGCCTCGAATTTTTTTTAAATAAACAAAGTTAATAATAAACAAATTTATAAACATTTAAATAAACAAATAAATAAGTTGATATCCCATAAAAAATTATCTAATAATATTCAGGTGGCACTTTTTACAATTTTTTTATTTGCTTTCTCATACATTTATAAAAGGAGTAGAAGGAATATTAAATTCTTCCTTTAGGGTTGTGAAAGACAAAAAACTTTAATGCTGGGAAATATGAATTTTTACAACAAATCAATGACAGAAATCCATACAGGAAACAAAAATATTTATAAAGTATTTAACTTCAAAAACAAAAAAAGAGGGGTAATGTTATTATTTGATTGGATATAATTTCTAACTAGGAATAGAAATCCAATATATCAGAATCTAAAATTAAGCAATAACACGAATAAAATATTGAATATGAAGTATAATCTTGCTTGATGTAGAATTACCCAGGGAAAAATAAATACCCTGACATAACTGCACAATAAACTGCAATCAAATATTTTAATTTTATAGCAATGACATTATTGCATTTAACTCTTAATGCTTGAAAGGCTCTGCTGCAGACATGTAATAATGCTATAGAAATCACCTATTTATGTATTATTATTATTATGAACATACTCTAATAAGACTATCAACTATTATAGTGCATTCATAATAATACAAAAAAAAAATGTTTTCCAGTTTCTATAACATTAATACTTGTCACAATAGAGCCTTTTGATCATTAAGATTTAAAATAGATAAAGGAAAAAATAACATTTTTGAAGGCACATCATATATTGCCTTTTAAAATGGATATTAATTATCTAACATCATGGGGAGTCATAATCATTAATCTATATCAATTCACACATGATTAATTACTAACATAAAAATGTGTGTAGACATGTCTCCAAAAAGTAGATCACTGTTCAAACTGACACATAAGTTAGTTACAGATATACTACACATAATTACAACCAATCAAAATGATAGTAATAAATGCAACAAGATATGAAAATTCAGAGCAATATCTGTATTTTTAAGTAATATTACATTTTACTTCTTAAGTAATCTAAATAATGATTATGCTTATCTTTCTCAACAATAAAATAAACCAAATAAAGATGCAATTACCTCTTATTAATTACACTTAAAAAAGAGCAAAATCTGTGCATGCCTGAAAGAAGAGTTAACTAATATGCCATATATATATATATATATATATTATATATATATATATATATATATATATATATATATATATATATTATATATATATATATATATATATATGTGTGTGTGTGTGTGTGTGTGTGTGTGTTGTATTCAAGTTTGACTTATGCCATAAGTTTATATAAGGCTTATAACAATTTTCAAACAAACTTTATCAACTCCCACTAGTATACAGAATTAACTTAAAGGGGGAGGAGGAGCATATAAAAAAGGAAGCTCTCATCTACTTAGAGAGGGAGGGGCAGGGTACTGGATAAAAGACAGCACAACAATCAACAGATAATGTGCAACTATAAATGGAGAATGATCAAGAAATATATTTCCAATCCTTATGGTAAAAACATTCATGCCAACAGTGGGATGCAAACTCACAGCCTCCAGTACCAAATGGCAGCACCATATTTGATCAGCCATGGTCCATCAAGAAGCATTTTTATGTTATTTTAAATATTATAACTTTGAAATTTGTCAATATATTAAAAAAAAAAATTTTTTTTTACACAATTTTATTAATAAAGCAAGATTGCTTTATATATTGTTACTCATCATTTATAGACAAATGCTTAAAAATAACATTCATGATGAAGATCATATTTTTGAGCATAGTAAATATTCATTTCTACTTCCTTACATCTGTCACATGATACAATACCAAATAATGTTATCATGCCCTTCCAATAAATAAGAATTTAAACACCTTATAATTCTGTAGTTTCCAAATATAAAAATTTAATCGTAAAAATAACAATTGAAAGATAAATCTATAAAATATAAAAATTTCCTACTAGTATCTTTATTAAATAACAAACAATTGAGAAATACTAATTTTGACACATTTTAAGGATGTGGTGATTATTTTTTTTTTCTATTAAATGCATATATCTATTTATTTAGCAGTTACTTTTATTGTTTTGAATTAATTATTTCCCCTAATATTAACCATAAAAAATCAACAAGTTACTCATTTCATTTTTCTCACATTTATTTTAAAAAATACTTTAATAACAACAATAAAATTTTAAATAAATGCTTGATTCTTTATTTGATCTTATTCTCCACTTAGGTTCAGGAAGTTCTAATAGTAACTAATACTCTTACATAAGCATTTGAAATTATAAGAAGAAAATAAAAATGCAGAAGTTTTTAACGAGAATTTCATAGTTAAGGAAGACTATCTGATAGAAAAAACATGGAAAGTCAGTGTATAGCTGAAATGTGGTACATTTTATATTTCAGAAAAAATGTGCATGCCTTTGTAATAAGATATACAAACAGTACAAAATTCTAAAAACTTTTTTAGGTATATGCTGCATCTGCTCCCATTTGAATAAATATTAATGTAATGAAAAAACTAACTTTTAAAATATGGAATATATCATCAGCATTTAAAAACAATTATGAAAAATTTCAGAATTTTTCTATAACAGAATGATAAAGAAACAAAATCCTCTATTTAAATTAACATAATGAAATTTTATTCAGCTTATGGAAGTCATGATAGATTATTAAGAAAACTTAATAAATGCAAGAAAACAAAAATGCAGTCTATTAAAAATGTGAAAAAAGTATTCAAAAACTAACACAAAATACTTCCAGTTTAATGACAGATGTTTACATGTAACATAAACTCATAAATATAAAAATAATGACTGATAGCAATTGAGTTCACTTATTTACACATTCTTACAGCACCACACAGCACTTTATAAAAGCAGTTGGTGAATGGAAATGCTATGTTACAGTCCCAGCTGCAGATTTCCTCAGACATGAAGAGTATTTTATACACAAGCTATTGGTTTGAACATATCATCTGTTATCAGTTTGTAATGTGTGTGCTGGAGATGAAGGACCACAATCAGAGACATTTTGCTTATGAACAGTTAGTGGTGGAAGTAAGAGTCGTACTACCATACTTTTTCTTCAAGGCTAGAATTAGATCCTTTAATTCTTGTCTCTTTTTAGCCACTTTTTCTTTTGGAAACCAGTTTGTTAAATTAGGAATTGCATTATCAAAGTACGGTAAAGGACTCTAAAGAGGAAAAACATTAAAAGTAAATTAAAATACATAGAATAAAACTAATGTTTCATATTTGTATTTAAAGACATATAAAGTAACAGCGATAATTACAAAGGTGGATGAATATATAATCAGATAAAAGCTACAAGCATTTTATTTTAGGGGGAAAAAAAAATCTTAGTAGTTCAGTCTTATCTAAATAGGACCCAAACCGAACTATGGTTTGACAAAATGACTATTCTAACTACTAAGTACACATACTCCCCACCACTAAAAAACACTAACACTAATCATAAGCATAAATGTTAATTGTAATTTTTGTATAAAAGTCTAATGATATCCACAGCACAAAGTTCCTACGAAAAATGTTGAATATTAGATAACAAGCAAAAGAAAACTGGACTTACTATGTATTGCCAATTCATGGGATGGTGAATAAATGAAATTATAAAATACATTGTGGTGAATATATGGTGACATACAAGTACAAAAAGTTAATGATTTAAAAATTTCTTAGCAATGTTACATATACTGATTGTCAACATAAACAACTAAAAATGCTTTATACTTCTAAAAGGAAGCTATTTTCTTGGGACACATGGTTTTGAAAAAGGACTTAATTTTTAAAATCCAGTGGGACCTTGAGATCCACTTTAATTAGTACTCAATGACTGATTAACATGTGATTCATGATAAAATAATTATAATTTAATAAACTTCTTACAGAGATTAATTTTTGTCTTTTCCTACATAGAAATTAACAGTTTAAAGTGATAACCGTAACCAAAAACATTAAAAAATATATACATACCTCAAAAAAACTTTCAACATACTGAAGTAAATAAATACCACAATCACTATAGTTATTTTGCTGAGGACACTGCATTATAAAATCTTGCATGGTATTCGAGTCAAAAATCTTTCGTGTACCTTTTCTAATGTTCCATTCTACTTCAAGGTACCTAAATGATTCATAGCAAACAATAATAAATGCTTCATAAATTCATTTAATAAAAGTTTACAGTAAAGTCATTTTATGTTTAGTTCAAAATCTTTTCCAAAATGATCCAGATGTGCTATTTTAAGAACTACATTTATTATAGGATCAAGAGTAGAATAGCAATAACAGCATTTTGGAGCAGATTTGGTTTGGGGTTGTAGAGTAATTAGAAGAAGCATGATTAATTTCTTTACTCATTATGTAATAGATAAAATAAAAATATAATTTTGAGGGACGAAAACACAATGATTATGCCAATCCAGGGGATGCAATGGAACTTTTATTAAATCTTCAGATGAAAAGTCAGAGTGACAGAAAGAGGAAATTTATATGCATCTGACAATGCAAAGAGTTCTTGGGAATTTATATCAAGGTTGTAAAAAGTTTGATGATGTAAAGAAAAGATGTTATGAGTAATATATACCTATTCTAATAATATAAAAAAAATTAAAATTAAAAAAAAATGGATGAGGAGGTATTGGGTAAATGCGATTAAAAGCCTACAAAATTTATTTTCAAACAAACTAGACTGTATTGCCAAGTATGAAATCATCACCTCAAACTTTAATACCAAAATGAGCTCTTTATATCCTACCGCCTGAAATGGGATAATTTTGCCCACTGCCTTTACTGGAATTAATTATGGCTTATTTAAGCACTTTTACTTATAAACATAATCAAAGAAAATATATTTACTATACTTAGGAAATCAAAATTATTTTTTATAGTATATTATTTTAGTGATAAATGGATACATTATAATTCAAACCTCCATTTTGCTTGCTTTTTTATGGAAAAAAGAAAATTTTATTATTTTTGTAAAATAACCCCCAAATAGTGATAGTGAAGTGCATCTCCTATTTAACAAACCTATTCTTGTGATTTCATTTTTATTCTCTGTACTTCTTGAAATATTTCAAAATGTTTTAAAATTATTCTGCCTTTTATTATGGTGACAAATAACATTGTTTTTACAAAGCACCTATTTTTTTTTAAACTGAAAATATAGTACATTCCTGGACAATTGTTTAGCTTCATTCCTGTTTTCTTCAGATTTCTTTTCAATGGACAAATTTTTGGGGATTTAGTGAATTGTAAAATAGGGGGTTTAATTGTATATACATGCCTCTATAGTAATAATAAAATAAATTAATTTTAACAACAATGTACTAATATTATTTCTCTAAGTACTGTAGTTTAAATATATTTGATTATCATATTAATATATCAGTAATACTATCTGATACCATCAGATCTTTTACACACACACACATCACAAAGGGGGAGGAAAAAGTGGTAAATGAAATTCACATCATTTCTTTGAGAATTTCAGCAAATTATACTTTTTTAAATTTAGTACAAGTAATGAATCATATTCTTGCAATTTAAATTAATTTACCCTTATCATTGACTTATGATTATTTCATATAATATTTTTAGTGAAAATATGTTAATCTACTTAACCAATTTATTACAAAAATAAAAATAAACAAACTTACTCTCGAAGAATTGTTGCAATTGTTGAATGATTTGGTCCATTTAAGGAATCAAAAATACAAATACACGGTCTAGAAATAAGAAACTAAACTTAATACTGGCTTTTTACATGAAAATGTGCAAGAAAATTTAATTTGAGAATCATTTCCAAGAAAATTTTTTATGACTTAGATATGGATTTTATACAATATAAGAAATAATTTATCAATTGACTATAACTATTTGAAAGAACTTTGAAATTTGTGGTTAAAATAAGAAAAATACTTCATATTTTGCCCTGATGGAGACTATGCAATGAAGAGTTAAATAAATAAAAAAAAAATTAGTAGAAAAGATTCTAACATGCATTTATCTAATTTCCTACACTTAGTATATTCTTACCATGTTATAAGCAGACTGACACCAAGATTATCAGTGATGAAAAGAAAAAAGGATTCAGAAAAAGAATAGAAGTAGCTATCACCAGAGTTAAAAAAACTTTTTAAAGTTTATTTTTAAATTTACAACATTAAATAGGCAAAAATGTTAGATGTAGAACACATAGTAGACATGCCAACATTCAGTCAACTCTGTCAGGAGCAACAGCGCAGTTTTAATATTTAACATGCTACCCACAAAGTAAACGCGTATACAATTTACATACATAAAACAAATTTTAAAATAACACAAACAAATTATGTATTAATTATATATTTTATTAATTTCTAAATTAAAACTGAGCAAATTAAATAATTAAAAATTAACATACTATTAAATGTAAATTAAAAGTTATGCATTTAACATTGTATAAGTAGATTTTTTAGCTTTAACAAGTTCTTTTTCAGAAAAATTCTTCTTATAACAACATTGACCCTGATTAAAATATTTACATTTCTCTATAATCAGAGATTCTAGAGTTTTTCTTCCCAAATTTGACCTAAATTCAGTTTGGTTTTTCCGCACAGTACTGAAAACTCTTTCACATGCAGCATTACTGTGTGGAAAAAGCAATATATTGAGCATTATTTTTGGTAAAATTTTGTATTTTATTGCTGCATTGTGATCTCTTAAACAACTGATTTTAAACCAAGCTCTATCTAAGTGTTCACAGGTTAGAATTTCCTTACTAAATTTGTCAATTTGGTAAAGATTAAACTCTGATTCTAGTTCATCTAATGCATTATTAGTAAAGATATTGAAACATTCAATGAAATAGTTCACAGAACTAAACTTAGTCTGAGCTCTTATACTGATATCTGCAACTTCAGCATGCATCAACATTTCATCTCTCAGAGGAAATTTTTTAAGCATATATGAACATGCTTTTTCATAAAAGGCACGAACACATTTAAAGAAATTTTTCTTTTCAGATTCTGACAGGAATGAATTTGCCAAATACTGCTTGGTTTTATGTCCAATAACGAAGTCATCCACTAACTTTTGCAATTTTCTGTCAGAAAAATTGATTTGAAAAATGTCTTTAGATTCTTGAACAGCAGAAGGCTTAATAAAACGAGACAAACAATCTGTGTATAATGAAATAAGCTGCCTCTGTAATTTGTGAACAAGAGGTGCTTCAGATTGTAAAAATGTATTAACTTTAGTAAAAATTGGCAAAGCACTCTGCAAAAAATGGAGGTACAAACGAGTTGTGGGACTCTGGAAATGTTTTCTAATACGCAATACTGCATCAGATTCCGATTCTTCTTTTTCACAGAAAAACATTTTTAAGGGTTCCCACTGCTCAAGAATTCTATTAACAACTCTTTCCATAGACAGCCATCGAGTACTACCATATTTCAATATTTTATGAAGTTCAACTTCACATAAAGTTTGGCACAATCTAAAAGATTCAACTCTTTTAGAACTTTTTTTCAAATGATAAAAAATATCTACAAAAAACTCATCAAAGGGAAATTCTAGTTCTTTAGAAGAATGCTGTGCAGCTAGGTGTATTAAATGGCATGCACATCCATTCAAAACCACCTTTGGGTTCTTTTCTTTAATGAATTTAATAATACCTTTAAAACGGCCCATCATGACAGACACGTTATCCGTGCAAAAAGACAAACAATTTTGCCAACTGATCCCGTATTTTTTAAATTCTGTGTCTAATAATTTGAAAATGTTTTCACCCGTACCTTCTCCACTCAGCTTTGGGAGTGAAATCAACATTGTCACATTTTTTTCTAATGTAGTTTCAAAGTATGTCACAAGAATCAGAAAAATTTTTCATTCTCGGACGAATTACTCCCATCCATTGCGACTGTAAATTTTGACGACTTCAGATTTTCTACAATTTCCTCTACCACCGAATCAGAAAAACTTCTCAAAATTGCGGTAGTTTTCGTTCGGCCACATCCGTATTTTGAGGCTATTTGAGAATCGGGAAACATCTTTTTAAACAATGGACCCGCATGATCCGCCGCGGATAGAGGACAGTTATGTTCCACTAAGAAGCTAGTAAAAAGAGTTTCAGCTTTAATCACACTTAAATCATTTGTCTTTGTAAACACTGATTTCAAGCTGAGATGCGACGTGGAAACTTTGGTTTTTTCCAGATGTCGAGAACACTTCATGTGGCGCCGGCAACCATATCTCCCTCCATGAGCGATGCTAAAATCAATGTTGCAAACAGAACAATACACATGACTATTGGAAACTTTTGACCGTTTAAGTACCGGCCATAATTCTTGATATTCTTCTTTAAACTGTTGTTGATGTTTCCGTTTAGACATTGCACTTAATCAGTACTTAGCAATAATCAAAAAGCACACCTGCTAAATTACAAAACACCGTGACAACGAAAGAGCGTCTAAAATGCTGATACAACAGTACCATAGATCACAGAAGAAACGAGCTTGCACAGTATTTCCCTATTGTCATCGTTATCTCCTGCTACAGCGCAGTTAGAATTCTTGTACTCTCACACTCGGCTCATTAGTGGCCTATGTGTGCACTCAACCTTCGTTCAAGGTCACCATCAAGGCCAGTACTACAGGATGAACAACGTGCAATAGTGGAGAAAAAGCAATAGGACGCCATCTTACCCTTCTGAATATGTACATTTCGCTGTGGGTTAGGCCTATTTAGCAATATTTATTAGCTGCAAAGAGCGGAGAAAAGAATAATGAAAAGAAATTCTTCATAATTCCTCCAGATATTACAAGATTTGATAAAATTAACGAAATATTTCTCCCGAAACAAAATTTTTGTTATTTTTGCGGAGCAATTTGAGGAGTGTGCAGAGTTTGCAATTTTTATCATTTCTGCGGAGCAACTCCACTGAAACCGGAGCAGTTGGCATGTCTGACATAGGGACAACATATGCAAACAGAAAGGAAAAGCTTCAATCTCCTCTAAACCTATTACTTACCTTAATATCCATGCAAGCACTAAATTACTTGTCCCAGTATTTAAACTAAGACTAAATTCTAATTTGAATTTTATGTCTTTTTCATTCTCTGCTCAGTCAATCCCAACAACACAAAAACAGATTAAAGTAGAAATTGCTAAGAGAAAGTTGAAGTACATTTAGAATGCAATGTCATTGCAATAGTGCCATAATTAAAAAAAAAAAAAAAAAAAAAAAAAAAAAAAAAGAAGTGATGGGAGTCTGCAAAGTCCAATCAATGGCAATCTCTAACACATATTAATAAAATTAAAACTTATTGCATTAAAACGTTCCATTCTCTATAAACAATTGAAATTTTTTCAATAAAGAAATAAAAATTACTTATATTAGTTAAACATAAAACTGAATAATAGAGAAAATTACTTTATTCAAAGAGCTATTACATTTATTTGCACTTATAATCATTTATAGAAGTTACAAAGGATTTCATTCCAAATATATATTTCTGCTCATCAGAAATATATATTTGGATATTATCATCAAACTCAAATCAAATAAACATTTTTAAGGAGAAAGGACAGACATACACTTCTTTCTTGGGCAAGTTTTTATCAGGATGAGTGCTGCTTAGGTCAGAAGTCTCAGGCATAGGTTCATCAGATTCAAACATAGAATTACTACTGGCTGTTGAATTTTCATTTGAATTTGGATTATTTCCTGAAACTACATCATAAAGAAAATAAATGTTTCTCATGTGTTTAAATAATAAAAAAAAACAGGCTTGAAACAATCCTTAATAAAATTACCAGAAAAATCACACTTTCAATCTATGAGTTGAAAGTAGTTTATTCACGTAATAATATATACATAATCAGAAGTCAAAATTTTGGGAAAAAAGGAGAAAAATTAAAAAAAGAGAAAGTTAAATAACTATTAAAAATTAATGTTCTGATTTACTTAATGCAAAAACAAGTGCCTAAATATGAAATATGGAAGAATCTAAATAACTTTTTATCAATATAAACAAGTACTCAAGTTTCCTAGTAAAAAAATATTTAAAAGATTCAAATCAGATGCTTCTTCCATATGCCTAATTAAATAAATTCCCCAATACAGTTGAACTTTATTAAATTAAAACTTTGAGCAACCATATTGTTTGTTGTGCCTGAACCTTTAAGAAAAATGCTAGATCTCACAAAATAACTTGTATATATAAGATTTATAAAAATATTATCTTTAATGACTTTACTTAACTAAAACTAAATAACTGAATGATTGCCTATTAGAATGACCAAAAATGAAGACAAATGAAAAACTAATTTTGTCTTCAGTTGTTGCTTACTATTTTAATAATAAAAACTTAGTGAATGACTGAATGAACGGTTTGGAAGCATATAGTAAAATATTTTTCCTATTTGGGTTTCTAGTTAACTTCAAACCAAGGGAAGATAAAAAAAATTTAAAAAGCTGCCCAAAGATTTAGAGAACATTACCCTGAGGACATTGAATTTAAATATGAAATGGTTAATTTTAAGTACTTCATGCTACAAATAGAAGGTTTTAAAAATAAAGAAGTGGTACTAGCATCACGATCATACAAACTTATTTTTGAAAACTTGGAGCAATCATTGTTCCTAATGTAAAACAGTATTAAAAATATATAAGATGTTTCCTGATAGCAAACACTACTAGTGATTGAAGCTTTTCAAAGTAAAAAGGGCTAAAAAACTGTCACTGATCTCCACTGACACAAGACTGAACTCAATTGCTATTATGGCCTTTGAATACAACATCTTGCAGAACATAGAATTCCAAAATTATCTAAAAGAATTCAGGGCAAAAATTTGAAAAAAATAAATATTTACTTTTTTTAAATAGTATTTAATAATAATTAGTCTTTTTATATTTCATATTAATTTGTTGAAAATTTGTTATTTTTTGTGCAATAAAATTACATTCCTAAAACTTTTACGTAAAATTATTAGGTGACAGGGCCTTGAGATTTTGATTTCCTAAGGATCTCCATTTTGTTTAATCTGGCATGAATATAAGTGAGAAATCTCTCTTCCAATAAGTATCATAATCCTTTTACAGATACATTAAATCTAACAGATTGCTTATACATGATGCAGAAAGTGTAAAATTGACATACCCGAAGAAATGTCTAAAACATGGATTCCTGAATAAGTACATCGAAATGTATTAAAAATTTAATAAAATTACCATCTACAGTAGAGTTAGGTTCTTTGACAGCTTTATTTTCTTCCTGATCATCAGTGGAAGTAACATTGTCCCTTGATTTACTAACATATTTTGGCTCAGATTTAGGGGGAGGTTCTGGAGCTTCAGGAACAAGTCCTGGATAACAAATGATGGCTAAAAACCAATGACGATTCTGATTAAGTGGAATCACTATAAAATCTTTAGAGAAGATGTCAACATGTTTGGTCCACCTTTTGACCATGTTGTGACGAATTAGCTGTACACTGTAAAAAAGTTTAGAATAAAAAAGTCAAAATGACATTTTTTTCTCAAACTACAATATTAAAAATAATGTTACTACAATTTTTAATGATAATGGCTATAAATTTCAGAGATTTTACATATACAATATGTACAAAAAGTTTTGAACTTTTTTTATTTTGTAAATAATGCAGAGACATTTTCTTACTAAGCTTTCACTTATGCAATACTGCAGAAATAGTCAACCATTTTATTATAGAAGCACCATATAAGCTACCAGCATTACTCCTAAGACAATACAAAATTTGTAATTGTCATTTAGAAGCAGGTACTCAGCAGAGGACCCCACAAGGCTCGGCTTGTCAAGTTCAGAGGAATGGTTTGGGAACATGGAAAACATTGGAACCAGGAACATATTTTATGTTAACCAGTCACCATAAATGAAGATGGCAGATCTTAGGCTAGCTCAAGCCCAAAACTGTGCAACCTTCTAGAAATTGTTGCCTTGGCCAACTGAGCTACTATGGGCTCTATATAAATCTAACTGGAAAAACTAATTTTTCTTTTGTTTTTGGTAAAATTCAGAAGAATAATAAAGTTTCATATAGTTTTACCAAAAACTATCTGTTTTTTATTAATTTACATAATGAGGTTAAGTTAGTATATTTTTAAGGTTTGCAAATTTTGCATTAACTAATTACAAAATCTACTGATAAATATATAGCTGAGAAAAATAATTCTTCAGCAGATACTGTTAACATCTTTTATTACTCAATTTTTGAAAGCTTATAATTTATTTTAATGATGCACATCCCTCAATTTTTTTTCTCCTTTAACACTAGATTGCCCGAGATTTCTTGTATACCTATATTGCCCAAAAACAGTCAAAATGACTGCATTGTGAAAAAATAACAAATATGTAAAGAAATTTATTTAAAATTAATTTTTAATATTTCTTATATTATTTACAATTAAACAACAAGTTATTAGTAAATATTAACAATAAAAAGTTTACTGTAATTTTAAAAAAAGTTTATGCATTATTATTGGTACATTTTATGCAAATGAAAGTGGAAATCTTATGTGTACATCTTCCGCAAACATACTTTTGACATTTTTCACATATATTATTTGTTTTGTTGTTGTAGCAAAGTCGTACTTGACAAAATTCACGTTTGTGAGGATGGATGGATGGATGATTTGAATTTATTGGCACTGTCACGTTTGTGAGAATGGGTTGCATTTGATGATGTTGCAGCTGATCTTTGTGGGTCTTCATGTTCTGATAAATTTTTCTGTCTTGCAACTCTATATTCGTTGGAAAGATGTTCTGCTAATTGAAATAAGAACTCTTTTCGTTCTATTTGTATTCCTGTCGTTTCTTTGTAAATGATCCAAACATTTATGGCAGCCAAATCTAAAATACTGAAAAATATTTGGAGGGGCCATCTACGAAAACTAGCTTTTACTATATATTTTCTGGCTCACTCACTGGTTGTTATGCGCAAAGATCGGACGCATGTCATTCCGTAGTACTTGTAAATAAAAGGTTCTATTTTTGAATGAGTCAAATTGTATTATCTACTTCTTCACTTCAACAAAATAAACAACTTGTTAGAACAACATTTTATAAAGATTCGAATAACTAGTACTACTTTAGCTTATTGAGCAACTGGCACTTAGAAAGTATACAGCCAAATCAACAATTTATCATGCATCGGTATGTTACCGTAATCGAAAAAAAATTGTTATTTCAATACAAAGCCAGACAGGTCATATAAGAAATTTACTCAATTCAATAAAGCCGAACGATGGCCGATTGGTTAGGGTGCTAGCCATCAGAACCGGAGTTCGTGGGTTTGAATCCCACAGAGGCATGGATGTTCGTAGCCGTTCGGAATTGGCTTTAAGCTGTAGGTCCCGGTCTCATTAGCCCTAGTGTTGCAAAAATAGACCGTAGCACTCCAAAACCAAATAAACAATTCAATAAATAAAAATCTTTTGATTATTTAAAATTTCCCAAGCAGTCAAAATGACTGCTTCTGTGCAATATAGGTATAACACACACACACACACACACACACACACACACACATATATATATATATATATATATATATGGAAATAAAGGAGGGCGGAAGTAACTACAATTATTCATAAACCCATTTATATGTTATAGAAAAAGTCACCAAATTCTAAGAAATTGTGTCATTATATTTCATAATTGTTTTTCTAATTGAAATTAAAAAACAGTCAAAATGACTACCTTGGGCAATCTAGTCTTAACTGATAAGTTTGACACTGACATACTACTTGAATACAATATTGCTGCTGCTGTTTAAATCTTTCAGATATTTTACATTTACTACTTTTGAAATAAACAAGAAAAATTGCATATTAAAATAAAGTGAGGAAAAACATTTGAATGAAATAAAAATTACGATTTTTGAGCATCCTCTCCGCATGCACGTTCTGTTTTTTCAATTAAACGAAGATAGAAATAGGAACTAAACATATGAGTTTTTTCCCGATGATAGTCTGATAGCTTTTCATAAAAAACATATCTATAAAAGACAAAGCAATCATTACATAACAAAGCACATTACATATTTATGTTTTAACAGACACAAATTTAAGAAACATTTTAGTGATAACTTTAATATAAATAAATATTTAAAACAAAAATCAATCAAATATATCGTTATACACATTTACAAGCATTCTCTATTTTATAATAAATACGTTTGTTTCAATTATAAATTCTTGAATTATGCTGCAAGCCACAAAACTTTATGGATAAGCTGTGATTAAACCACTAACTCCTGGCTTACTGCTGCTAAAATTGAACTGAAAGGCTTCTTTTTTCTTACTACCCCAGAATAATTATCTACACCCTAATTTAACTATGCTAGAAAAATACCTTCATTTATTAAGTTTTTCATTGAGGGTCAGAAAATCCTGTTTAGGTAATCATTTATTTCAACCCTCTTCTACCAGGATTGTGTCATTAGAAGTCATGTGATCGTACGCAATTACATTTCCAAATGATGGGAACATATTTCTTGTTTGTTATACTTCACTGAAATTAGTGATGCTTGTATACATTTATACACTTGGTATCTTAATTTTACTGCTATTAGAAGAAAATTTCTAACATTTTTGTTAGTCACCGTACTATCAAAAACTTTCACTATAAACTTCATAAAAAAATTCATCTTACTATGCAATGTTTTTATGTAACACAGCAAATTTTGTTCTATGAAACGTCTTTTATTATATCGAAAATTCTAAATTGTAATTTTGTATTTTATTTTATGATTAAATTATTTATTACATATTAAAATCATTCTTCAAATTAAACATCTTTAAACATTTCTAGTTTGTCAATGCCCTGGCAATTAAAAAATATGGGCTATATATTTCTGATGTGATTAGTGTAATGGAAGTTTTTATTACGTTACATGCATGCATACACACACACACACATTACAATGCTTTTTCAGCATATGACAACAGTCAAGATGTACTAACAATTTCAGGTATAAATTGAAAAATCTAATACATGATTAGCTTTTATAATATAATTTGACTGGGCTTACTGGGTAGGTAAAAAGAAATCAAATTAAAATTGCAGTCATGACATCAGAAAGACAATAAGTTATGATACTTCACATTTATTAAGAATCAAAATAAATTGGTCAATTGATCATCTTTACCTATGCTTAAAAAATATACACATAAATGTGTATATTGCTTAAAAAATATACACATTTATAACTGATGCCATCTAATACATGATTAGCTTTTATAATATAATTTGACTGGTCTTACTGGGAAATCTAATTAAAATTGCAGTCTTGACCATCAGAAAGACAAAAAATTGTGATACTTTACATTTATTAAGAATCAAAATAAATTGGTCAATTGATCATCTTTACAGTGCAACACCTCTGCATAGATTGCTTAAAGAATATACACATTTATAACTGATGTCATCCCCACAACAATCTATTCACATGATTTTATACCTGTGAGACTTAAGATGAATCAGCTATATTTAGAGGCAAGAGGAAACCTTGATCATTTAAGCTAGCTCAAAAACACAGTCAGCAATTTAATTATTTCACAATACTACTTTCCTCAAACAGCTGAAAAATATAAGAAGACAGAAAATTAGCAATTATTCCAGCATTAGTTTTGCAAGATGCAGAAAAATAATTTGTCCAAGAACATTAATTTATTTAACATTTTAGGGCTGGAAAATAAGGCATAAAAAAAATGAAAAGGGAAAAAAGGAGAATTTTTTACATCTATTTTAGGGTTAACAATTTTGATACATTACACAGGAAAGTAAGAATATATCAAATTTATTACTCTTGATAAATCTAAAATTCTCCTTTTCCCCTTTCTCATTATTTAATACATGATTTCTAAAACTAACACTATAATGAATGCTAATTTTCAGTTCACTGGCCACATTCTTCCCAGGAAAATAGTTTCACTTCTCCAGTAATTAAATTCGTGCCTGTGTGGTGTTTGAGCTAACTTTTAAAGGATCAAAATTCACTCGACTCACAAAAAATGATGAATAATCTCATTACAGGATCATGTGATTTCATTCTTATGGGAATGAAATCACATGATCACTTGTTATGAGATGTGAAGAGTAACTGAAAGATGTATATTTCTTCGGCATTTTCAATGCTAAGCTCTATAAAGGTTTTATGACCCGTTCAATTTTATCCTATATAAATTTCAAAGTTCCACAATGCTAAATTTTGCTTTCTGTAATGGAGTCCCATCTACACTATGGTTAATGAATTCTAATTGCCCAGTAAGCATGGACAATTCAAATAACAGGGGCTACTTTCTCGTGTAATCAGTGCAAGATAATTTTATTAGATATATATATATATATATATGAATGGAAATATAAAAAATGGGATAGTTACACACACAAAATAATGTAGATCATTACATCTTAAATATAAATGTTTAAATATTTTTCAATAACTCCTTTAAATAAAAAGGTAAGAAAACAAAAGAAATAACTACAAATAAAACATTTGGAAATCCATTTAATTTATAATCTAAATTTCAATATAAGACATCTTACATGAAAAGATTTTTAAGTAAAATTAGAGATGCTTTGTAAAATGCATTATAGTTTTCATACAGCAGCTTTAACTTATGCTAGTCTAGAAAATAAATTAAACTTTTGTAAATGATATAGAAACTTGATATTCTAACTGCTGGAAATTTCAGACAAATTAATCATATAACTGCTGATTTATTTTAATATATTTTTCTCTACATTTGACAGGCAAAATTTTTAAAGAATTGATTCACTACATAAAAGTAATTGATATAACATAATCAAAAGAAAATATGTATGGTATTTTACTGCAGATTCATTTACATGTCTTACAGGGTTCTTACACATTTTTTAAAATTAAAATCAGGGATTTTCAAGGAATAAAAAAATAGAAATATATACATATATATATATATATATATATGTATATGTATATATATATGTGTGTATGTAATATAGAAAAACAGATCCAGGAATAAGACCCCCCGAAAATAAAAAATAATAGAGAAAACCCCTAAGTGTGAAACAAACAAGATCTAAAACACAGATGTCAGCCACCTGTGGGCCATGAAGACAAAATTTTAATCCCCCTTTGACGTTACAGAAGTCGTTAGTTAAACCACTTAATCCCATTTTGACACTAGACAGTCACATAACTTTTAGTCCCTCAACATATGTGGTTTGACTTACATTTAACACGAAGCACCTGCAGCCACAAAACAGCGTCCCCCGTGCTATCTGTTCGGCCACACTAAAAACAAATCAAAAAAGTGCAACGGCCAATGAAGAGATTCAAGAACGCCCAAAACACGCCCTTGAAAAGTGTAAGTGGTCAGACTCAAAAAATCCTAGGTAAGATTTTATATTTTTATGCAAGAAGTTCAGACTCTATTCTGGCACCAGTTAGTTCAGACTTTTCTCTATTCCGCCAGCACTTAGAATGGATCATTTTTCGGTAATTTCGGTATAGAGGAATCAGTCAGGAGACATTCTCTCCCTAGCCGTGATTTACTGCACCAAGCAGACTAGTCATGAGTATACTTATAGCAGACTTTCTATCGACAGTACTTCCTCCTTAAGATCTCTCATGTCTGGACAGAAATGAAGGATGAATTGGAATGAAACACACACTCACACCTCTACATTGAAAAAATTACAAATAAAAGCACAAAAAATTTTAACAAAATATTTCAGTATCGAGAAATTTAAACAATATATAAAATATACATTAAGAAAATATTATTAAATAATTCTTAAAAAGTAGTAAAACTTGTTATTAACTTGTTTATAAAGTTATACTAACTTTTGTTAATTTAATTTAATTAGCTTTTACAAAATTATAATTTAAATAGCATAATCCTTAACGATAAGTGGCCAATCTAAATTTTTTAGAATGTAGTTGAATTTCTGGGTAAAGACTGGAGTGCTGTCTTTTGGTACCAATCAACGCTTTCGAATCAAGTTTTGACTTCTAGATTTGTAGCTGCTTGGTTTGGTAGTACTCATAGACTAAACTGAAAAGACAAGCAACTTCGGCCTAGATTTGTGCGCCCCCGGTGTCAGACCATCTGAACTAATTGGCACTTTGGCAGTGGTCTGGGACCTTGGCGATGGTCTACTGCTATGTAGTCTGTGATCTTAACATTGAAGGCCCTAATCCATTGGAGATTCTAAACGGTTACCAGAAATCTTTCCCTGTTGTCGTTTTAGACTTTGGAAATTTTTGAGACTGAAAGCGATTGTGCATTATTGAGATTTGTATATTAATAAAATAAACCGAAGGGAAGAATTTGAATTACTTATATTAACACTTTATTGTGAATGTTATTTACATGTTAACTATTAACTGACTTTTTTTTTATTTTCCAGCATTTTTGTGTGAAAAAGCTGAAGAATTTCATTTATTTTTGTTTGCGAATGTTCTAACGGATATTTTAAAATTACTTTTTCTGCTACATTTTACTCCTGTATTTGCATGCTTTGTTAATAAGTAACCTTTTTTTATAGCATTTTTGTTTGAAAAATAATTCCTATAAATATTAATTAAGACATTCAGCCAATATTTAAATCCAGTCAACCAAATTTAACGGTTTGAATTATTACCATTTTATTGCGAATATTATTTACATAGTTTGCTGAAAACTGATATTCCTTTTTAATTTTCTAGTTTTTTTTATTTGAAAAATCCAAAAAATTTCATTACTTTTGTTAGCAAATGTTCTAACATATATTTTAAAATTTTTTAAATGATACATTTTGTTATTTTTTGTATTTATGTGTTTTGCTAGTAACTGATTTTTTTCATAACATTTTTATTTGTAAATATTAGAAAAATTTTATTAATTTCTGTTTATCGGATGTATATCTGTCAAACGTACATTTTAATTTGAGTTATATTTTATTATTCTTACCGCTATTTTATTTAAATTTAAATGATTTGTTTTCTTTTAGCTGTTTTATGAAGTAGTTTATTAGGGTTGTAATACAGGGAAAAGGGGTTTATAAACTTTTTTATGCTCTTTCTATTTGTTTCTTTTAATATTTTCAGCTGTTGGATTTGTGTTATATGGATTAAATTATATAGGACTACATATATATTGTATAGGACTCTCTAAGAAGAAATGTATGATCTTTAAATCTTCAGAGGTAAGCAGTTTAAAATTCACATTTAATAAATTTTTATACCAAGCTAAAACTTAAAAGATTCTATGGCATTTTTATAAAAAAAATTTTATACTTAAAATTAGTTCTGTGGAATATGTGGTATAAAATATTTATAATAAAGTAGATTTTTTTTAATGTGAATGATTTATGTACAAAGTGCTATTGGCAATTCCATTCTCTGCAAGTATTTAAATTAAGCATTTTTCATCTATATCAGCCCAGTTATTTTGAAATATAAATTTTTAAAGTATACATTTTTTCTGTCAGATTATTCTTGCCCTTTATATGTATGTATTCAAAACATACCTTTCACAGAAAACGGATGAATCATATTTGCTACAATTCACCTGGATAATATAAATAAATCACCTGACCAGTAAAATAATTTATTTATGGTTAACCCTATAAGCGTCTGAGCCGGATTTTTCCCAATCTCCGAAACCGTGCGTAAAGCGGCTGAGCCGGCTTTTTCTCCGTTCACGAAAATGCTCTTAAAGCGGCTGAGCCGGCTTTTTTTCTCTCTTCCTTCCCCCTTGCTAATTTCTTTGATTGACACGGGAGAGGTACTGCGGTTGTAAAGAAGGCAATTGGTGCATTTCTGGACTAGAGTGCATCCTACTTTTTTTGTCAAGGACTCCAAAGGACCAAGTATCCGGCCCTGATCGCATTTTTTTGTATAGTAAAAGAACTGTTAAATTTATACTTAAGAATATTACGTTTTGAAAAATGTGTGTTTATAAAAATATGTTGTTAACATATTAAAATATTTATCGTTTTAAGAGCTGCTTTTTTATCATAAATATTATTTAAACTTTTAAAAACGAGAATTTCTTCTGACAAAATAATTTCCATACTAACAGAATTATCAAATCTTCCAGGGTTTTTTTTCCATTACTTTTTTAGACTAACATTTTATATTATATCTGCTTACAATTATGATTTTATATTAATGAGAAATATTTTTAAAATATCAAACGTAGCTTAACTTATTTTATGAACATTGATGAATTACTTCCTTCTAAATAGTTTACAGTTCTGTTTCTGTTTTAAACTAGTCGTCTTGTTTTATTTTTTTTTTCTGTTGTGTGTATACGAAAGTAAAAAGTTCTTTACTACAAAGATTTTTAGAAATATATTATGAAAATTTTCAAAAATAAAATAAATATCGAAGGTGGCCATTTATTTATTTATACGAATGTTAGATAATTGGCATTTGAGCTTTTCATATATTCCTTGATATCCAATATTTCGACTTAATACAACGTGTAAAATAATTAAGAAAAAAATAGAATAATTACTTTATGACAAAATATATTAAAAAACAAAGACATTTTTATACTAATTTGAAAATATATCTTTAAGAATGGAAAAAAATATATTTTAATCTATAGCGAAGGATAATTAGTTATTTAATAGAATTAAAAAGTAACAAATATATTTCTAAAATGTGTTATCCTGTTACTGCTGCCATATAGCCTGGTTTGTTGTTAATTGTCTTAATTTGAGTTGAAACAGTTGACAAAATATTTATAAGTTTAACTAAGACAAAATAATAGAATTATATTTATACATACTAAGAATTATATTTTAAATATTCGTTCATTCAGGATATGAAATCTCCCCAAAATAGTTTAATTCTTAATCTAGTCTTGCGTTTTTACATTTAATTTAAATTGTATAAATTATTGGGGAAGTATTGGATTTTTGCATAACAGGAATATATTATATTAATATATGTCAAATGTTTAAAAATATGGTTTTCAAATAGATAAAATTTAAAATAGAAATTTAATTTAGTAACTGAATAAATTTATAACCCTGAAAACTTCTTTTCGTCGATACACAACGATAAAATTTCGTATGCTGCATGCAATGTCAACTTTTGTAACTTTACGTCAGTTAAGTTATGTCAACGTTAAGTTACTTTATTAGTTACTTCAACTTATACAGTATAATTGTTCGTTAATAATTTTTTTTATAGTTCGAATACAGAGGATTTGTCAGAAACTATGTATAATTAAAGCACAACGTTATATAATGCTTTTTAAAAGAGATAATTTTAAACCTAAAGATTTTTTTTGTTATTATTATATAGACAATGAATATGCCCAAACAATTTCTGTTGTAATATATAGATATAGTTTTAATTTAGGAAAAATGCAGTAAAGATTGTTTTATGTATACTAAAAAAGATATTTGCATCATGTCTAATTATGAACCAGTTCTCAAACTATTCTATTTCCCTTTCAAAGCCATATGGTGAATTTCCGTATCATGTAAGTCTTTGAAATTCCCTATTTTTTTATATTCAAGTGTTGGGTCTCCTTAGTGCCGTCTAATGCAGCCACTTCTTTGCATAACAGCATGGCATGGGCCTATTACTATTTGCTTTCTTTTTGATCCAATATATTCATTACTTTTAAACATGGCTCTCATCTGGGGCTCTCATTTTCCAGGAAATGAACGGGACACTAAAAACTGGTTTCTTTGGTCCCCTGCAAAAGACCAGGGAAATCATCAGGAGAAAGTTTATCTATTCTAAAGAAAAGGCTTTTTTTACTTCGTGCCGGAGGTGTATGAGTCATGGGCTGAGAGAACCCACCCCCCTCCTTCTTCTGTGCAGTGTGTAAACAAAGAATACAGATACACGTAGACACTTATCCAGTGCAACTTTTCTAATTCCAAGTGCCTGACATTGGGGTGCATTTTTATGGTGACACTGAGATGCATTCTTTGTATAGATAGGCTTAGAATAGTCATAGTGAAATAATAATTTCAATGTAATTATATTAGGGTTTTGTGACTAGCAAAGTGTATTTAACATAATGACTAAATTTCTTTTTCATTTTTCATTTAAAGATTAAATAGTGAAAGCTATTTTTTTTTCTTTTGAAGTAAAATATAATTAGATCAAAATGAGAAAAAATAATGATTTTCCTTCTTTTTCTGTATTGTAAATACAAAACATTTACACGTTGTTAAATTATACTCAAGGGAAGCAATTCAAAAATTATATTAAGTTAAAAATAATTAAAAAATTATGGAAAGTTTTTTCATTTTTAATTACATACTTATGTCAATGTTTAAGAGGTGGAAAAAACTGTACTGACTGATACTCAAAGTAAATTTAAATGTCCAGAAAGACATATAACTTTTGCAGCAACTTAGTTGCTATTTCATTTTAATGCAAATTAAATATATCTTTGATTATTAAGCTACAAAAGTAGCAGAACCACAATAAAAAAAAGGAAAAAAATGTTAGCATGAAGAGAAAGTATTGGATTCCAAGAATTGTCAAATATACCGAAGCAATTGAATATTTTCTTCAGTAAAAGGGTGAATTTTAAGAACATTGACAATACAAGTAATACATGTTCTGCAAAAAGAAATTTGTTAGATTTTTTTTTTTTAAACCCGAAAATAAGTTTTTGAAAAATAACGCCCTCAATAAAAGTTTTCATTATATATTTGTGTGTGTGTGTATATATATATATATATATATATATATATATATATATATATATAGGGCACATTTTTCATTCTGAGGTGTCTATTATATGGAGGTTTTACTGTATTTTCTTTTATAATGACAAAACATAAAGTTTTAATTATGTAAAAAATGATACTATTATGGAAAATATTATCTATATATTATAGCACTGGCTTAAAAAAAAGTCTTAGCTTTTACAAGGATATAAGGGTGTAATTTACATGGTAATCATAAGTTTAGTGTTCAATTGATAGAAGGCTTATAAATTTAATGAAACACAGAATTCCTTTTAAACATTCTATGGGGAGAAGAGAGAAGAACAAAAGAATTCTTCAGTACTCTTTGCATATAACGTGAAGGGTTTTTACCCAATCTAATATTATTTTTATGAAACTTGTCAAACCACAGAAATTATAACACCAGGCAATCAGAATATGAAATAATCAATATTTGATTATACATATGCATTTTTACTAATAGAAATATATTTTTAAATTTGCATAATTACATAGCATACAATATACAACAAATTATAAAAGACTAATTCTGACGGGAAATTAAGTCATAAAGATAATTATGAATGGCTATTAACATCCATGCCAGTAGTGGGATTCAAACCCATACATTTCGGTACCGGAGTGCAGCGCCCTACCTAATTGACCACGTATACTGTATTATTAGATTTGCCATCATTCATATTTCTTTTTATTTATCCGAATGAGAGGGAATTGATCTATGTTTTTAGCTACGCTTTTTACATGGGGTTTCTATTTTATTGTTTCAGTCCAATTTTTTTTAAATGCATGTACTGGCTATTCTATTGTATCACCAGTCAAAAATATAGTCTTTTAGTTTTGAAAAACTACTATAAATAGTAACTTTATAAATGTTTTAGAATGTTTAGATTATGTATGTTTCTTAGTAATGAGTAAAACTAATTCATTTGTCAGCTTGTTATTAACTTCTAAAAATTCTTTCATTTTGGATTAGCTGTCGTAAGTATGTAATTTTCAGAGTTTAAAGTTATAAGTTATTAGAAAGAAATTAATACTTTTTAAATTAATGAGATACTCTTAAGAACAAAATAACCGACTCACAAATTAAGTTACTTCAATATCTTGTTAATTTATTTACAACAAAAGAAATTTTGAAAGCGTAAACATTCCATAAGCCTTAAAAAAATTTAATTTTTAATCATGGAAAATACTACTAGAAATTTTAAAGCTTATCAATTCAGCAATTTAACCTTTAATTATCTATGGACACAGATGTTAAAATTAACAAAAGTGGTTTATAATTAAAATATTTCGGAAACAAAATTTTTGTTAAATAATTTTGATGATTCCAGTTTGAGAAATTTTAAAGTTTTCAAATATATTTAAACTTTAATGGAATTCCTCGACCCCCCCCCCCCCTAGTTTTACCAAAACTAAGCAAAGTACTTTGAAACCCTTGCAACGTTAATCTCTATCTGACTTAATATGTAAATCTGAAGTGAATCATTAATTACAATTCTTACACCTTAAAAAACTTTTATCTTTAAAAAAAAAAAAAAAAAAAAAAAAAAAAAAAAAAAAAAAAAAATTTCAAGTCTATTTAAAAGGTCTGGTACCATTTAGCTACAACAAAAGTCGTCAAAATTAGCTTTATTTTCCTTATTCTACAATTCAAAAACTGAACTTATTTAGAAGAAAATTTAAAATTGACGGCTGTCGTGATATTTCTGTGAGAAAACAAATTAATTATATCTAACTGTACCAGGTAAATTTTTTAAATATTCTTAACAAGGTGGGTTTTTTTTTATTTGAATGGATACAAATAATCATTTCATGGTGAAAAATTGAAAAGACGCAAAATATATTTTTAAATTAAACAAATAAACTGTATTAAAAAAATTGGGCGATGTTGCACGCAAATAGATAACTGTAAATAATATTAGATTGAAAACATAATATTTTATTTATAAAAATTTCCTTCTTAAATCAAGAAAAGTTTTAAGGAAAACAAGCGACTTTTAAATGGTTGTTTTCAAAGCATTAAACTTTTAACTGGGTTCCTGAGATGAGCATAAAGCATGCCTTAGGCACTAATATCCATCAGAAATAAGTTTTAGATCAAAATAAAATATTTTCATAAAAGTTGAGTCCCCCAACAATATTTTATAGTAACTTTCCTTGGATGCTGAATATTAACAATTAATTGTAAGTAACTCTATGTGGTGAAAAAATTGGGTATCGATTTTTATTTACGTTAAATGCAATTTATATAAAAATGTATTAAATTATATATGGTTATGGTGAATTATTTGGTAGTTTCGACAGGTTAAACACTTTGTATCTCAATAAAACTCTTTGCGTTTTAAAAGCTTTCCCATATTAATGAAAAACGCATTATAAGACAATGTACAAAATTTCAGGAAGTCTAAGAAAAAAGGCATGAACCTTAATAATTTTAAAACCGATAATGCGTAAAATAAAACCAAAAACACGAGGCTGTATAATATAATTAAATTTAGCTTTAAATTAAAGATGTAGGGTAAAAGGCAGATTAAAGATCCAAAATATTAAAGCTATATTAGGAAAAGAAATTATTTTTAAAAAATTCTTTTTCTTTGATTTTGTGTGAAAATGCTAGAAGTCAAAATGCTATTGCAAACTTTTCTTAAAAAAATCCTACCAGCAAGAATCGAATAGATTTTTGTTCTTATCAGCTCAAAGCAGAAGAGTAACAAAAGGCTACTTTTTACGAGGGATGGACAATGACGACAAAGTGGGAGGTACAACTGTCACCGTCCCCATCAAACCAGGGGGGGGGGAGGAAAAGTGACTGTCTTGAATTCCGGCCGCTTTAGAAGGGAACAAGTTCTAACACACTGGGCGTTTTAGGAGGGAAAATTTCGTTAAGATGCCACCGCTTATAAGGTTAAAATACTTATTTATGTAATTTATTTTATGGTCCTTAGGGTGAGAGACATTGAGTTAGCTTATTTTTTACTCTGCGCAAGTTAACATTCAGAATCAGTATTTCATCATCCATTTATGTGACTAATGTTAAAGTTAACCAGCAGTAATACATTGTTTCTAAAAATTGATGCATTATTTTGTACTCTCTTATACCAATTTTGGAAAATAACAAATAATTTACACTAATTCTAAAATTGGGGTTTTATCATACTTGCTCACCAATGAAAATAATTTTTATTCTACAATATTCTTTAATGGCAAGCTAAAATATTTTTAGATCAGTTTTATTTCAGTAAATAGTAAAAGTCTTTAGTTTCATTACTGTATACCAATATAATTAACTTCGTACATGAATGTATGTATATATATATTTATATTTATACATACACATATATTGTAACATTTTTTTAAAACATTGAATGACTAAAAATAATTGCCTTAATATTTCAGTTGTTTATCTTGTATGTGTAGTAACATACTCAAGTATAAGTTGTGAAACTTTAAAAAAGTTTGGTGTAATTAAAATTCTTTTCTTGTACAACGCAATATCAACAAAAATCTCATAATACCTAGGTGTCAAAAGAATAGATTCGAAGTGAAATTGGAAGCTGTAGATACTAAATGCTGGAAAGAGTACATAGTTAAGCAGCTAAGGCCTGCAAAGGGCTGTTGTGCTCGTAAAGAACAATGAAATGGAAAATCATGAAGGTAAATACAAAGTTTCTTCTCTATAACTTTGTAAATATTTTTTATTCAACATCAGTAGTTAATTTAAGTTTTTATGATTAATAATATGTAACAACTGAATTAAAGTATTGTATTAATTAAATCATTTTATTTATGGGAATATAATTTAATTGAATAACAAATGCAAGAAAAGAAAATTTATGAAACCAATTATTCAGCAGGACAACAATCATCTATAATTTCAAACTGAATTTGTAGTAATACTTGAATGAAATTTCTTAAACTTGAATGGGAATTAATGAAGTGTATATGTTTTAATACATAACTTGATATGTTGTATATGTCTAGATTAATTAGCAATATAAAGAGAAAAATCTGTGGACTTTTCTTTCTCAATGTATTTTTAATTTTTCAAGCTATTCATGAAATTAGTTTAAATTTGGCTTGTATGTTGAGGAGCATAAATTAAATATGCTTCAATACTTACGAGGCAAATTTAAACAAATTCAATATTAAAAACTTACAGCATAATTTAAAAGATATTTTTCAAGTAAAATGAAATTACATACAGCATTACTATTTTTTTTTTTTTTTGTAGTATATGTATGCAAGCAAACCTATGAATGTAAGATGTATAAATGAATGAATGAATGTATATATGTATGTATTTTGCATGTGTGTATGTAATGAAATCACTCTTTTTTTATGAAATTGATTGTTTACTGTACTTTAGATTAAGACTTTTGAACCCTCCATGTAAATAATTTCTGGCTCTATCACTGGTATCGGTAAAATAAGAAACCATTTTAAAGAATTTATTTTTCAGCTAAGAATAGCCTACCCCAGTTTTACTCTAGTTCATGGATTTGCCTTACTTTTAAATTAATTAGCATTTAAAGTTCATTCTACTCTCTATGATTTATTAGAAGCATTGAGGATTAATGATTCATTTATCAAGGAATCATTAATCCTCTTATGTTTATTGAAAAACTAGATAGCAATTATATTTATACATGAAATAAAATTACTGTTAGTAATACTTCATCTCTAAAAAAATTATTAAACTTGAATTTATATGCATAAAAAGGGGGTAAATAATAAAGCAAAGTTTTTGTGCAATTTATCTAATCCAGAATTGGATATGAAATAATTTTAATGCAATTTTAATGTTAATACTGCAATTTTATATTTATTAAAATTTATATCTATATTTTCTTTGTTTTAGATTCAGTGAAAAGAATGAAGAGAACTTATGAAATTTTGTGGATATAATAATCAATTTTGTACTTTTTTAAATATTATTATTATTGCAATAAAAAATGTATTCAATTTTTGTTTTCTTAATAATAAAAGAACACTATTTTTTATTTAAATTTTTATATTATCTGATAGCAAATAAAAATAGCAAAATAATGCCATATAGTTATTTTGATGTTAAAGCAGTAAGCTTTTAAACAATACACAGAATATTCTCAGAAATATTTCAATTTATAGAAAAGTGCAATGTTTAAAGATCAATTAAAAGGGTAAATTTCATAATTCATATTCAATCTCTGTACAAATAGTGTCAATATTAGATAAACATAATTAATCAAAGAAATTAGAAAACTAAAGAATACACTTTTGTGAATTAATTATAAACTGATAAATTTGTATTAAATATATTCTATATAAGCTAACTATATAGAGTATATTAGAGATTTAACACAGAGCTACATAAAAGCATTCTAGAAAAACAATTATGATTGGTTTTGTTTTTAATAGCTTAATTTATAAAATAAAAAAAAGTCCAAAAGGTATAAAAGCACCCCTACGGCAATTTTTTTCAAATAATTAAGAAAAAGTCACCAAAAGAGCGATGTATATAACTATCAGGTAACCATGCTTTAGTTCCGATGGTCTGACACCGGGGGTGCCACTTTCTATGCGAGTCCCATGTTACAGAAGCGTATCGCTATTGCCTATGGGAGTTGACTGTCTTAGTGCTTTAGTCTGTGGGTAGTACTGTGGTCTACCTTTTTTGTTCTCCAAGAACTTATAAAATTGGGACAATATTTAAAGCTGATTCTGAATGGCTCTGAAAAAATATTCTAGAAGTGGAATTCAAATCCACATCTGTGCCTGATAATTCAGCCAGAGTCAATCATAATCATGATTTGAGCAGTACTGTCTTCTTTTTGTTACACATGGGGTAATAAGACTGAGATCTTAAAGCCTATTCTGAAAGGTGACAAACATCAGTACCAGCAAAAAAGTTTAAACTCCAGAACTGAAGAATAAATCGGCTTTAGGTCTATGTGAGTTAAATATGCTCTTGCATATTAAAGGAATTCAGTGGCTCAAAAAGAAATTGAAACCAAAAATTAAAATAGGAGTATGGACAACTTTCTCTAAGATGGTCATGGTACAACTGTGATAATAATCATTTACTTTCATTAAATGTCTCAATTTTTTTTCCAAGGATTGAAACCAAACTGTTGCTGATAAGAAATTAAAATCAAAGAACAATGTTAAATACAAAATAATATTTGCACAAAACTCTTGAAAAAATAAGCTAACTTGAAAAAATGTCCATAAGAACATAGACTTTCAAGGACTATAACTAGAAATACAGACTGGTAAGAACATGTACAAACCCTGATGTATAATAATAGCTGTACTTACTCAAGATAAAAGTCAATAATTGCATCATTTATAAATCTTCCTTCATTTAAACAAGCCAAGTCATGGCTTCTTATTGTTATGCCACCCGTTTGGGGAGGTGGCGGATATATAAATCTAAAGTAAAAGATAAAAATAGTTATTCTAAACACTGAGGAAATTTGAACAATCTTATTCAGAAAACAATTAGTCATAATTACTATGAAATTTTATATGCCCATATAATTCTTATCAACTTTGATAAACATTTAGAAATCAAGAATATTAATTTTAAAAACATCAGAGCTTTTACATTAAAAAAAAAAAAAAAATCCTTTACAAAACAGAGGGTTTGGGGTTGAAATTTTGCTGATTCTTTCATTTACAACTCAGCTGCGAGATTGAATTTAAGAAAATTGTATGCTATAATTCCATGACTTTCCCCTAAAAATTCTTCCCAATTTTGTCAGCCTCTAGAAATTTTACATACAAACTTCTGCTAAAAGTGTCCAAGAAGGTAACACTGAAATTTTTGAGATAACAGATAATGTAGAGAAAAAAAGATTAGATATGTAAATTTGAAGAGAAAATGAAACTGATACAGAGATTATTATTGCCAAAATTTTAAAATGTGTTAAAGAAAAAAGAATACCATCAACATTTACAGTTATAATATGAAAACAAAGTTCCATCTCAAATCACTGTATTCGGGTGGTTTAGAGAATTACATAGAAGTTAAAATTCATAAGATGCAGAACATTCAGGACTTTGCAAGCAATAGTCCCAGAAAAAGTATCTGCCTTACAAAAAAATGTTAATTGATAATAATCACTGTACCTACCAAATGATGTAGAAAGGGCTTAACAGTGGATCAGCAGCTATATAAAAAATTATAGAAAATATGAAAAAAAAAAAATGATTTGCTATCATGTCCCCCTTAATTTGAAACTACACCAAAAAGAAAACTGTCATAATCTGTAAAGAAATACAAAATTATGTAATATAGTGTATACCAGCATATTTCTTAAATCATAACTGGTGATGAATGAATATACATTTGTTTACCATTCTAACACATTAAAAAAAAGTAAAGTATGGTCTTTGTAGATGACTCCAAACCAGCAATGGACAATAAGCAATGAAAACAAGTAATGTTTGCAATTTTATTTAGAAGTACAGGACTGCTGAAAGCCATCAAGCTGAAGGGACAGAAGACAATTACAGGGAACTGGTATGCCACTAAATGCCTTCCAAAAATTCATTAAGAGGTTAATGTAAGAGTATACTTCACTATGACATGCATCTTCTCCCAATACAGGAAGATTGAGAATCGAATTTCTTGAATGAAAACAGATTAAAATGATAAAATATCCAATCGATTCTCCTAATTTTCCAGTAAATAACTAAGGGGGTTTTATAATCTAAAAAAAACTTATAGGGACATTGTATTATTTTAAAGACGAGATTGATAAAAACTTTTAAGCATGTTTTTCATTGATTCCAAGAAACAGAGAATTTAAACCATTTAATCAGTGAAAAACTTATCTACAAAAATGCATCAATGTTGGAGGGAATTATAATTGAGCATTCCTAAGATTTGATAAGTTTAAGCTGTACCATTTAATTATAACTCAAATTAAAATTTCAAAGTAATCGTTGTAAATAAAAGTTCATAGAATCAAGAAAATCAAATTTAATACATCACTATGGGAAAAAGAAACAGCAAAATAAAAAAAACCTTAGTATTTTTCGTCAATTTGATAATTTTACAGCAGCACAAAATAATGCATTAAATTTTCTAATCAACAACTGCAATCTAAATAATTCATATAACACACTATATTTAATAGGATAAAAACAAAAAATTTTCTTACAGGACAGGAGGAACTTCATTAATTGATTCCTGCAAAATGTAAAAATTGCTTTGTCAATTTGATTAAAACAAACATGCATAAAAAATAGTTGCAAATTTATAGTTGGTTTGATAATTTATAAAACTGAATTATACAATACTTTTTATACACAGAACCGGTAATTCAGAATCAATGAAAATTTTTTTTAAAAGATGCTCCTTTGAAATTTAATTTTTCTTTTTGATTTTCTTTTTGACTATGCAAAATTTAAACTTATAATGCAATTTACAAAGATAATTCCCATACAACATAATTACCTTTTAACCTAACTAACATAGTATTACAATGAAGTTATGCAAAAAAATAGTAGCTGAATTATTAAATTATCAAACTTGAAATTATTAAGTCATTTATTATAAAAGAATAATTTTACACATACTAATAAGACAAAAAAGGGTTATGGTGTTCCTATGACAGTTTATACGTTCCATCACTCAGTTATTTAAAGCCATAAAATATACTATAATCCAAAACAGAAAATTTGAGTGTTATAAAGTTATGAGTTTTATAAAATATGAGATTATAGTATGTAGTTGAATTACTGGCTGTAAACAATATATACAACTGATACTAGTCTAACTTTATATCAATCTTATTTCCTTCGTAATTATTAAGTATGCCACTCTTTTCTATAAATAACTTCTGTTTTCGTTTAAAATGCAAAATATTGATTTTTTGTAGATTTGAACTGGGTACATCGATGGGAATAGTATTCTTCACTGCACATTTTCTACGGATACTCCTTTCATCTGCCTGGGACACAGGATAGCAATCTCCAATATTTTCACATAATGATCCCTCTTCTCTTTCTTGGTAAACGGTGACTTCTGTTATAATTGGCATGCATTACTCTCTTTCTCAACAAACAGAAATTTCTCTTACCATTTGCATGTGCTCTTCAGGACATGCAAAGTTTCCTCTTTCTAATGGGGATGAATGTCGTTCTTGAGATGCATTTCCTTCATTAGACAATCTTAAAAAATTAAATAAATAAATAAAAATAATTAATACTAAAGTTGAATATCTGACTAGCATGTTAAAGAAATATGCACATGTATATACAGTCAAACCATGTTTTAGTGAACCTGGGATAACTCCCCTTTAATGATATTTTAAATACCTATAGTTTTCCCCTAAACAGCAGGCAGTATAGACAATTATTTTAAGACCATACAGAAATCAAATATACAAGTATTCTATGCTAGCTGCAAAGCTGTTACTCATTTAGCATGACCTGGAGGGCATATGTAACTTAAAGAATATTATGGACATAAATAACATTGCCACTGCTCAATGTGGGTCTCCATAATTTGGAAGCAGGGATCAAGCAGAAGAACCTCAGGCTTGGCTTGCCACCTCCAGAGGTATCATTTGAGTTTGCAGGACATTACCTACAAATTTATTTAATGTACCTCAAATGTCATTTGTGAACACAATGGTCTTTGGTTAGCTAGAGCCTTCAAACCACAACCCTCCAGCAAAGAGTTTGATACCTTTGTGGACTGAGCTAACCTTGGATCTAAATGCCTATAATTATCTATTAAAATTAAAGTCTGGACATAGTGAACTGAAATTTCCCTTACACAGATTACCAAATGATGGACAAATGGTTAGGGTGCTAAACTTCAGTACCGTTTATGGGTTTGAATCCCACTGTTACATGGATGTCCTTAGCCATTCAGAATTAACTTTAAACAGTAGATCCTGGTCTCACTGTCCTTCTGTTATAAAAAAAGCATCCCATAATATTCCAAACCAAACTAAACAAAAAGATAAGTTAAATAAATGAACCATAAATCATTAAATGTTTATTAGAATGTCAAAATATTTGGGTGGAATATTCTTGTTATATTAAAGTATAATATTTAGTATAGAAATCCGATTAAAAAAAAAATTGAAGGTATTGAGTCCTAATATGGAATATAGATGTATTTAATCAAAAATTGAAAATATTTTGCATAAGATTCAGAAATAGAAGTACAATTTTTCAAATTTTTCATTTCTAATACTATGACAATTTGTTTTTTAAGTAATTAGCAATTTATTAGTATAGTGTGTGTTATCCCAATGAATGTTTTCAACAAGACTGCTATTAAAAGGTTAGAAATTTTAATATTTTAGCAAAACTAGATATAAGAATTCTTTTATTGGGTCCCCAGACAATTCGCTATAACATGATTTCTAAGAAAATATGTTCAGATACAAAAGAATATATTTAATCTAAACAATTACAGAGAAAAAAACTACTTGGAACTAGGTAGATTTTAAAAAACATATATATAAACAAAATTTATTTAATCATTTGATACTTTGTATCTCATCAAGACTACATTTAAAAACATTTCTTAGAATATTAGAATTTAATGTTTTAAACATGTAAAAAATAATTTAAACAATTTAAAATATTAAAACCCAAATTTACAGGATAAAAGAGTATTTTCCATTAACAAAACTATAAATTTCTTAAAATATTGGGAATTACATTGCATTTAATTTATTTTTATGTAAAGAATGTAAAGCCATCTTTGTAAGAAATGTATTTTCAAAATACCCCCTCCCCGCATTTTTTAAAATTAAAAACTAATACAAAATGGCCACACACACATACAGTTATTTTTAATTTTTTTTATATTTTTCCAATAATTCTAAGTTTTCTATTAGTTTTCAGTTTCTGCTAGTTTTTTACTCATAACTCTAAAGAGGAAATCTAATCCACATTTTAACTATGGTGGTAGTAAAAAACTTTGATCTTAGTAAAAAAAATTACTATCCCAGGTAATGTGAGAAAAATACACAGTTAAAAGACCAAAGAATAGAGATTGTACTTCAAGGATATAAAATTCACAGCCAAGAGACTACATGTCCTGTTTTCTGCCCCCCTCCCATGTCTACCCAATATATGCAGAAGTATTAATATTTATTTCATAAGTGAAATTTAAAATTTATAGTAATATTGTTTATAATCTTCATATTTTCAGTTATAGTCAGTACCTAATTATGTGCAAATGAAGGTAATCAAGATCCAGGGCATGTCAGATTTTAAAGAACTTACTGAAGTTTAAAAATAATTGCCATCCAGGTTTGTAAATACTCGAAAGTTTGCATATGAAATTTTCTATGTTTGGAAGTACTTACTAGTGTGAGCATATTTTTATACTTATAAATAAAAATAAATCTCCTCTTCATTCTACAGTTTGCAAACCCTAATCTTACATCAGTTTTGAGAATAACAACAGCTGAAAAGATTTATCCAGAAGTGGTTTAGTTTAGGCACTAATTAAACTGCTTAAAGCTCAATCTGAACAGCTACAAACATCAGGTTCAAGCTAGCAAATTCTGGTACTAATAGGTAGTATTCTACTAATTTCTAAAATAGAAATATGATGGCAAAGAAGAAATTTTCAGTTTCATAAAGGAAATATGAATTTATCCTTATTTTGTTCTTACATTACTTAATTATTTTTAACAGTGTATTGCTAAAAAACTAAACTTCTACAAAAGTTTTTTATATTTTGTAACCCTTATAGCCTCAGACTTTCTTTATTTGGCCCATATTAGCCTTTGAATTTAACAAGCTTGTTATACTTGGATTCCTATTATCATATTCATAATGTGTAAAAATGTTTACAACAATGAGTTATAAAGTGAAAATAGAAACAGAATTTAAATGTATTACTATAAGTGCATTTCACTAAGATGGCTAAAGGTAAAAAAAAAAAATTTTAATTTTTAAAAAGGAATAATAATTTAATACTTACAATTTAAGTAAATGAGAATGCATATAAGACAAAGCTAACTTTTTCACATTATCTGGCAAGTTTTCTATCGAAATGAATTCAATTTCTCTACATCTTTTCCTAAATTAGTAACAACATTGAAAAATAAACAGCATATTAATACTTAAAATATTACATCTTTCCAAAAATTCAATATATACAATTTTATGTGATATTTAGTAGAAACATTAGGATGATTAAAATAGGTTTTAACTTTTACTCTTGTTTGTGTATGTATATTTAAAAACTGAACTTGAATGTCAAATATTTGTTAAAAAAATTGCAAAATTTAAAGCTTCATAGTAGGGATGCCACGGATATCGATTTGGCCGGAGACCAGATATCTGGCCAGAGTTTTAGCCAAATATCAGGGCAGATGTCAGTATGTTTCACACTTTTTCTTTTTAAATTTATTTTAAATAAATCAGCTTTATGTACTTTATCGTTGCAACCAAATTGTAACCTTTTTCTCACCCTTTATATATTTTTTAATTAGTCAACTATATTTGTGCTATAATTTAATGAAATTTTTATTCTTAATTTTAAGTTTCAGTACTCAATATCTAAATTCAACATTATTTAATTAGAAAAATCAAATCTGAATAAAAGCATATTTAATAGCTCTTTACCTTCCTTCTTTAATGGTTCTTATGTTTGTGTATAAAAAAAAAAGAACATAGTCCCACATTTTTTCTAGTAAATTGCCTTTATTCTTCTATCTTCCAAAAAAGTAAGTTTTGTCTTTGCTTTTGGCAGATTTTAATATATGTAAGATATCTATCTAGGAAATGCTAGGTAAAAATTCACTACTAAATGAGCAGGGAAGTATATTATTAGATTAAATTTCAATACTGAAATTATAATGAATTCTGTAATTTCCTTCTTAAATATAACAGATAACTATAACATATAAGTTTAATATTATTTATACTTAAAACATAAAACTTCCTCTTTACCATTTCACAGCAACATAGTCTTTCCCATTTCTATTAAAAATTCCATCAATACGTTCTGGAACTTTAACTAAATGCTTTTTCTACAATAAAAAAATATATAAAACATTTTATTAAAAAGTTTTTGCATAAATACCTGAAAATGAAACTATCTTAAGATTTTAATATTTGATACAGTTATCAATCTTTTGATCAAATTAATTATTTGAATTATAACTTGTTTAAGGATATATGCTTGTCCTTTACATAAATCCTTATGGTTTGTCAGAGTATCCAAATTTTGAATAAGAATTTTTTGTTACCCAATGTTGATATATTAAATTCACTTTCATCTATTCTATTATGTGATATTACAAATAGAACAGGTATTAACATTGCCATTTGACTACAGATGATAATATATGAATAAATGTTGTTTTTGTATGAAACCACATGAAAAAAAAAGTGTTAGGTAATTCTTAAAAAAAAAAAAAAAAGAGAGAGAGAGAGAGAGAGCATGCATGTATGCCGTGCATTCCAAAATGGTTAGATTATCTTGATGAAATTTAACATAATAATCCAAGCTGACTTTAGAAAAGTTTTAGACAAGCAGTGCCTTTGTTCCCCATTAGGGCCAGGCCCACTTTTAAAGAGGTTCAATGCTGGTATAATATTTAATTGCTTCATACCCAATATTTTTAAATATTTTGTATGATGAAATTGAGACAAATATGAAGAAATAGCAAAAACACTGAATTTATGTGCAATTTTCAGAAAATTATTAGGTTCTTGATAGCAAATACTACTGAAGGAAACTGAACAAGATTTAATGAATATCAATATTATAAACTTGAAATTTATATTACTTTGGAGAATATTTACAAATATTATAACAAATATTAAAATAGCTAATACAAAATATATAACAAATAAACTTAGTGAAAAATACTTACATTTGATGACTGACTAATTGAACTAACTAAATTACTTGGAGCACCATTTTGTACACTAAAAATATATATTTGTGAAATAACAGTATTAAAAATTGCTTTGACAATAAAACAAAAAACATATGTTAGATGATTTTTGTTTAAATTCTATTTTCTTTAATAGTAAAATGGTCCATAATTACCATATCAGTAAATATTAAAATTTCAGATTTATAATCACCTTTTTTTAATCAACCAAAAAGCTCTTATGCAAGCAGTGTAAATATTTTTTTTTATAAATACCATTTAAGCTATTATATAAAACACAGTGGTATTTACAGTTTAATATTAGATATTTTGTAATTAATTCTTGGCAAAACATACAATCTGTCTATATACAGAGTTCCCACTCTTTTTCCAGAACAAAAATTAAGGACTTTTTAAGGATTTTCTAAGGACCAAAGTAATTTTTTATAAGGACCTACTTAAAATACACGACATAATGGCACAAACCCTATCTCCTGAGGAAAATATTTTAATGATTATGAACCAGACAAGGCATGTTCCATAAATGCCCTACAATATTTCAGAATTGAGTTTTAAAATACCCAAAAATTATTATAAAATAAATCTATTTGATAAAACCTTATTTTGAAAAATGTACATTTAAAGTTTTTTGAGTGATCAAACTAAAAATAAATTGCGAATAAAAACATTATAAACAGTACTGCCTGAGGACTGAAAAATGACTGATATATATATATATATATATATATATATATATTAGCTGATTATACCCGGCATTGCCTGGGAAAGCAGAAAGTTTTAGACTTTTCTATTACATTCAATGTAAGAAAAATTAAACTTCCATAAGTAACTGAAATATCTACACACCTTCATCCACCATGCTTCGTTTAATTAAAATCTGCAAGACTGTCAGCTATTAGGAAAGGGCAGCTGACTTTATACTTTAAACCTTTTAAGCATACGAAAGATTATATATTTGTCATATAAGAAAACTGATAGGAAATCACACGAGACTGTGGATTTTGTCGATGGAGAAATTGATTACATTCCAATTTAAAAATTAAGGATTTTTTAAGGACCTTTGACAAAAATTAAGTAGTTTTAAGGGTCTTTAAAAATGAAATCTAAAATTAAGGAGTTCTTAAGGACTTTTAAGGACTGTGGGAATCCTGTATATAAAATAAAGAAAATTTTAAAATTTTTACAAAGCAAACCAACTTTATTATCTTTTATATACATTTGCCTTTTTGTCTTTACACTATCATTTTTAAAGAATTATTCATTGCTTCTTTACTTATATGTGTCAGATACACTTACAATGTATAATACTTGACATTTAGTACCTTGACATTTAGTAATGAAATTTTCAATAATGTATTAAAATTGTTTAATTAAAATAGTTTTATCTAACAAAGAAGCAAAGGCAGCAGCACAGATTTTACTGTATTTATTATACAATGTATCGTACATTATAACTGTGGCCAAATACATCTTAGTTAAGATGGTAGAATACCAGCCATAACCATACTACATTCCACTTTCTCGATGCTAAGGAGAAAAAATATTTTGCACCAGCATAGTTTAAAAATTTCCTTTTTTTTAATTAAAAAAAAGGGGCATAAAATTCTTTAGGGTTATGCGTGACTCTTAAATTTGTAGTGTTATTTACATTCAAAGAAGACTAAAGTTACATAATTTTAAATAGAATATATTTTTTAATTGTTTTTAAAACTCAGTCATGCAAAGCCCTGGAAATGTTTTTGCTCTACCATGTAGTAAAATGTGTTTACAAAAATCTTTTAAGTGCAAACTATTCAGAAGTAGAACAATTTTCCCCACAGGTTTATATGAAGCTAGAGCAATCCAGTATTGCCAGTACCCAATCACCTTAAGCGTGGTTCCCATAGCATTAAAAACTTAAATGCTTTTTTAAAATTAATGTATAATTTTGTATTGAATCTTTTAAAATTGAACAGATAGCTGATATTTTGTTTAACCCTCCGAGTGGAAACACATCGGGGGAAAAAACTTTCCAATAAATTCGCTGGCCATTTACTCTGTCGGTGTGCAAAGCGGTTCGATGTATTTTTCCTTCCCCCATTTTCCAGCTGAAATGGAATACGGGAAACCCACCCTTGTTTATTGTTGCTTTACTTCCGGCTATAAATAATTCTCCTCCCAGAGAGACTGCCCCGAAGGTGTTCCATTGTAACCCGATACATGAGAAAGTACTATAGTCTTATCTATCGGTTTGACCCAAACGGGGTCTTTCTGTGAAGCTGTTTGCCTATGAGTTAAAAGTTTTTAGGATAGGTGTGCAAAAATGCCTGTAGAAAATATTTCTGTTACTGCAGCAATGTAGTTTTAAAATTCTTATACGAATTTATTAAGAGCCATGTGTCTTTATAGTTTACTAACTTTCATTAGTTTTTATCGGGTACTGAAACTGAATTATGAAAACTTCTCTAAAATAAATAATACTGTTTCCGTACATTCGGAAAATATTTAAAAAATAAATAAATATATGTTAAAAAAATTACACAGAATTATTTAAAATATAGTTGTTTTAACAAGATTTAAAAAAAAACATTTAAATCTGTAAAACAACTTATAATTTTATAATCAACTCTGTTTTATATAACT